>CM076573.1:680822029-681422029 GCA_034641835.2 Pinus albicaulis
TAGCTATAACTATAAGAAAAAAACTAGATGCATTAGCAAATACATTGATAGAAATAGAGAGTTTGTTCCCGTAATTGTAGCAAGTCGTATTGCTTCAAATCGTATTTGTAGACTAATGATCTAATATTTTATTTAGACTTCACTTTTTGCTCAAATTAGGATGTCCATAGTGGTGGAGACTATAGTTGTTAATTGATTGTAATTGAGTTGCAATTGCGACATTTCCTCCTAATTCTCTTCAATATTTTTCTTTTTCCAAGGTTGGTGGGGAGAATTAATGCATAATTTATTGTGAACAAAGGCTCCCTTAATTGAATTGTAATCAAATGGGAGCATCCAATAAAATTTCTTTTGCGGAATGTTAAAATATCCTAACTAATATACAATGCACTATGAAAAAGTGATAATATTAGTTTGAAACTTCTTATCCAAAAACATATTGGTATTATAGCATCACCCTTATCAAATTCATGACACAACCTACCAAGACCCAAGAGTGGCTCACAAGTGTTTGCAAGGGGATGCAACATATGTCTTCGGTAGTTGTAAGATGATAGAGTTAAATCCCATCAAAAATAAATCGGGATTCAAGTGAAAGGAACAAAAACATGAAGGCTTTTACTAACCACATATGTGTATCATCATTTTCAATGATTCCCTCGAACTCATCGTGACAAACATTAGATAGCACACCCTAGACACTAGTAAACATTGAAACATCCCACTCATCCTTGCACTACAACTCATATTCTTCACCTTCTATCCATGGAAAAATCAAAGGAAGCTATCAAGGGATCCTAATATTGATGCCTAATTCTATATGAAGGCCTCCATCCAACATTTTAGGTGACCATAATTAACGATTATGACAATAAAATCTGCAAAGGAAAAGTATTCAATTTACCATCTTAACACATGGTTCAACGAAATTTTATATTGCAGCTCACATGTTTTTGGCCCTCATTGAATCCATTGACCCTTATGTAAACTTGATGCACCATCCAACCATGATGATCATTTTTACCACCTATCATATTGAGAAATGGGGTGGTGAGTCACCCTCTCATTTAAATAAAGGGTTCCAACTTCATAGTTTCATCTCTATCTTCCAAATGTCCCGCTTTGCATTATTTTTCTCACAAAGAGCATACCATAATGTATATGCTCCCATGCCTTTAAAAGTGTTTTGATTCGATTGGAAAAAGAGAATTGAGATTAAGGTCAAGTGAAGGAGATGTTAGAAATTAATGGAGAATAGGTATATTTTGTTACGTAGTTATGATTTTGCTCTTTATTTGACATTCGAGTTCCTATTAATTAGGAAGTTGTTTCACCTAATGTATCTATTTAATTATTGGTGCTTAATGAAGAAACTCCAAGCGAGTGCATTTGCTTGTGGGAGCTCTCGGTGAGCGCACCGTGAGCTCTGTATTTTTTTGCCAAACTTCATGTCTTTTGCATTTGTTGACATCGTATCGAAGCCACGTGGTTGCATTGAACCTTGGGTTGCCGGATTCGAACAAAGATCGCAGTCATGCCACGGTGATCTCTGGGGAGAAGCACTTTCATGAAATCGGAGGAACGATGCACGATGAATTGACATCAAAGGTGTGCCCACGAGAGAGCGTCACAAGAGATCGGCTCCTGCGTGAAGAAGAGTCCGCGTGGAGAGGGATACCTATCACCCGACCTAAATCCGGGATGAGGAAGGCGCGATCATCCTTCTCCCAATTGTTGAGTGTCTGCAAAAGCTGGAGCTCTAATTTAGCCCGTGACGACCCAGTCCTGCGCTTTTTGCTCAATGTTTTGCCATTACAAAGGGACTGCAAATCCAACCCATCGAGTTTCACCCGCTTCTCTTGTCTACAAACCTCCATCGCCATTTCTCACTTTGTTGAGTCGCTTTATGTTGCTCCTATAATAAATGTTTCATTATAAGCGCTTCAAATTGTAGCTATATTTCCTATTTCGGTATTGCATTGCGATTTTTCGCCACAACGTGTGGAACTCTCAGCGAAATTAGCGATCATCATTTTTCTTTTTTCCTCCAAGATGGAATTCTCAAATGGCAGATTACTTAAATGAAAGCAGCAAGTTGGATGGTTCCAATTACACAAATTGGAAATTTAAACTTCAAACATTGCTTGAGGGACAGAATACCTATAGCATTGTCATCGGCGATGAAGGTAAGCCGACTGTTGCAAATGGTGGAACGAATGCAACAATTCAAGAATGGGAGAAAAGGGAGCTGAAGGCAAAGGTTCTACTAAAATTGTCAGTTAAAGATTGCATCATCCCTCATATTCGGGATTGCAAGACAACGAATGAGATCTGGACAACTCTCAAAGACATGTATGAAATCAAGAACACCAGCCGAACCTTGTTCCTCAGGAAGAAGATCCTCTCAATCAAGATGGAGGAGAATGAGTCTGTTTCGTCATTCTTATCCCGAATAAAGGAAGTTAAAGATAAACTATCTGATATCGGTCAAACCGTGGCAAATGATGATCTGGTGACAATCACCATGAACGGTATGACAGATGACTATCAGATGTTTATAACTGGATTGAATGCAAGGGAAAAGCCTCCGTGTTTTGAAGAGCTCACTGGAATTTTGCTACATGAAGAGGAAAGGAGGTCGTCTCTCAAGCCTCAAGATCCAGATCTTGCATTGATAACAAAGTTCAAGCCAAAAGGGAGAGCGATGGCTGATCAGAGGAGGGGCAACACATCAAAAATGACACCACAAGGTATGACCTCGTATAGAAATGACTCTGCTCTTGAAAGTTTTTATTGTGGTAAGATAGGCCATATTGCTAAATTTTGTCGCAAGAAGAAGGAAAATCAAGAGAGGTACAATCAGAGAAGGCATGCAGGTCATTTGGCGGATGTAGATGCAGATACAGACCCAGATCAGAATCTGGATGTTAGACTATTTATGGCCGAGGCTGACACTGCTACTGAGGAGGATGAATCAGATATTTGGTTCGTGGATTCTGGAGCCTCCTCGCATATGTCAGGTAAAAAGAAATGGTTCAGAAATTTTAAAGAATCCAACTCTGGAGTAAAATTCTATCTTGGAGATAATAATGGGTACGAGATCAAGGGACATGGAGATGTCCTTGTTACTCTACCTGATGGTAAGATCAGGAATATATCTGATGTGTGGTATGTTCCTGGCATTAAGAAGAACCTGATTTCTGTGTCCAAGATTACAGATCAGGACCTCAAGGTAGAATTTTTTAAATCTCATTGCATTATTAAAGATTTGTTGGATCAGATGAAGCCCATTGCTACAGGTATTCGCATAGGAGGACTCTACAAATTGGATGTGAAAAGTACGCCTCAGCAAGCCTTGATGTCGTCAAATAAGTCTGCTGAAAATTTGTGGCATTAGCGACTTGGGCATATTAATTTTGGTGATCTATTTCTGCTGCAAAACAAAGGTATGGTAGAGGGTCTTCCTGTTTTGAAAAAGTTGCATATTGATTGTGAGGCATGTGCGTTCGGTAAACAGCATAGAGATGAATTTCCTGCTGTTAAAGATAGAAAACAGAGGGATATACTCGAACTTGTACATACTGACTTATGTGGCCCGATGCAGACAAGGTCATTAGGGGGGGCCTATTATTTTCTAATTTTTGTTGATGAATGTACAAGATTCACATGGGTGTATTTTCTTAAACAAAAAAGTCATGCTTTTGAATATTTCAAGCAATTCAGAAACATGATTGAGAAGCAAACAGGAAAGTTCATCAGGATTCTTCAATCAGATCAAGGGGGAGAATTCAAGAAAGGAGTCTTCATCAAATATTGCAACGAGCATGGGATACAGCAGCAATTCACAACACCTTACACTCCTCAGCAGAATGGAGTTGCTGAGAGGAAAAACAGAACACTGGTGGAGTGTGCTCGCAGTATGTTGAAAGGTAAGAATCTAACCAATGGTTTTTGGGCAGAAGCTGTTAATACTGCAGTATATTTAAAGAATAGGAGTCCTACTAAAAGTCTTGAGTATAAAACTCCTTTTGAAGCATTGTTTGGCTTCAAGCCTGCAGTAAGTCATCTTAGAGTATTTGGTTGTAAAGCTTTTGCACATGTTCCCAAAGAGAACAGGAAGAAGTTATATTCAAAGGCCATTAAATGCACATTCATTGGATACTGCAGTGAGTATAAGGCTTATAAATTGTTTGACCCTACTACTCACAAGGTGTTTGTCAGTAGAGATGTATTATTCCATGAACAGATTGATGATGGAACTCCTGTCCAAAACAATGAAGAATGGCATGTGCCCTTACTCTCATAAGAGGATAATGAAACAGGAGTCAGTCAGCAGCAGGAACAGAAGCAGGAACAGCAACAAGAACATCAGCAGGTACAGCAGCAGCAGGATAATATGGAGTTCAGTCCACAAAGGGAAGAAACAAGCAGAATAATTGAACCCCCACCACTCAGAAGATCAAGCAAGCCAAAACAGTTACCAGCTCAATATAGGGATTGTGCGCTTATGATTGGTATGTTAAACATTGTAGAACCTTCTAATTTTTATGAAGCTAGTAAAAGTATTGAATGGAAGAAAGCAATGAATGAGGAATATGAATCTATCATTAAGAACAATACTTGGGATCTAGTAAAACTTCCTGATGATAAACAACCCATAGGTTGCAAATGGTTATTTAAGTTGAAATTTAGAGCAGATGGGTCTATTGATAAACATAAAGCAAGGTTGGTGGCAAAGGGATATTCCCAAATAGAAGGTATTGATTTTGAGGAGACATTTGCCCCTGTTGCAAAATTAAACACCATCAGAATGATCATTGCTTTAGCCACTAAACATCATTGGAAAATACATCAATTAGATGTTAAGTCTGCTTTCTTAAACGGTGATTTAAAAGAAGAAGTATACCTAGTACAGCCTGAAGGATTTGTTAAGAAGGGAGAAGAACATCTAGTGTGTAGATTAAAGAAAGCTTTATATGGTTTAAAGCAGGCACCTAGATCCTGGTATGAAAAAATTGATTCTTTTTTCCTCATGAATGGTTATGAAAGGAGAAAAAATGATCCCAACTTATATACCATGTTTAATAATGAAGGACAGATAGTGGTGATTTCCTTGTATGTAGATGATTTGATAATAACAGGAAGTGCAGACAATCTCATTGAAGAAATCAAGCAGAAATTATCACAGAAATTTGAGATGAAGGACCTTGGAGAAATGCAATACTATTTGGGTCTAGAAGTTTGGAGAGATTCAAGTCAAACTTTCTTGTCCCAGGGTAAGTATGCAAAGAGTCTGTTATCCAGGTTTAAGATGGATGAGTGTAAGCCTTCATGCATACCTTTACAGCAGAATAGCAAACTTCAGATGAATGATGGTTCGAAATATGCAGATGCAACATTGTACAGACAATTGGTTGGTAGTCTTATTTATTTGACTACAACAAGACCTGACTTAGCCTATGCAGTGAGTGTTTTGAGTCAGTTTATGACTCAACCCCATGATAGTCATTGGAGTGCAGCGAAAGGAGTATTAAGGTATCTGCAAGGAACATCAGATTTTGGTATTTTGTATTCTGACTCATTTGATGTTAAGTTGACAGGTTATACAGACTCTGATTGGGCGGGAAATCTAGATGACAGAAGATCAATTACAACTTACGCCTTCAACATTGGCTCCGGGGTCATCTCTTGGTGCAACAAGAAGCAGCATACTGTTGCTTTATCCTCAGCAAAAGCAGAATATCAAGCCATGTGTGCAGCGACATGTGAGGCAGTTTGGTTGCGTAGAATTCTCCAAGATGCAGGGGAAGAACAGATAGAAGCTACGACCATCAATTGCGACAATCAGAGTTCCATCAAACTGGCTTACAATCCTGTGTTTCATAAAAACACTAAGCACATCGACACTCAATTTCATTTTGTTAGGGAGAAAGTGCAGTCCAAAGAGATTTCTGTAGAGTATTGTAATTCTTGTGATAACATGGCTGATATATTCACTAAGCCACTAGTAAGACTGAAGTTTGATTTGTTTAGGGATACATTAGGTGTGTTTAAAAATCCCTTTCTCCATTAAGGGGGAGTGTTAGAAATTAATGGAGAATAGGTATATTTTGTTACGTAGTTATGATTTTTCTCTTTATTTGACATTCAGTTCCTATTAATTAGGAATGTGTTTCACCTAATGTATCTATTTAATTATTGGTGCTTAATGAAGAAACTCCAAGCGAGTGCATTTGCTTATGGGAGCTCCTGGTGATCCGCACCTGTGAGCTCCTGTATTACTTGCCAAACTTCATGTCTTTTTTGTTGAAGGAGATTGGATCAAATAAATGTATGAGATGATGAACTTATAGTCCCTTCCTATAATCAACTTCTAGACGTGAAGAGAAGAGTAAAAGGCCTCGATAGAGAATAGCATAAATCTCTACTTAGTTGTTCGTGGCATTTCTGAAAATTGATGAATAAGGTTGTTTAGGTTTTCCACGACGCACACTAAACCCACCCATCCCTTTAAGCTTTTATGTAAACTATATTTTCCATTTTCGATCATTTGCTCGAAATATCAAAACAGTCTCCATAGCAAAGAAAATATATATTGTTTCAAATCTTAATCCAGCGCAATTTGTTTAAATTATAGAATACAATCTATAAATTAAAATTTATATCAAAGAATAATTAACTTAAATTTATAAATTAAACTAAATTAAGATAAGATAGTTTAAGACAAAAGTCATTATAAAAACATGGTAAGAGACTAATAAAGCAATGATAATGAGAAGTAACATAATTGTTTTCCCAAAATAAGTAGTTAAGTTGTAATAATGAACTAAGATAAATCATTGAAATTACATATAATACGATTTTATTAATAAACGATTTATTAATAATCGACTTATTACTAATCAACTTATATGATTATGTAATTTCAATTAAAAAATAAATGATAATGTAAATAACGACTTAAAAATAATTTTATTTAAATTTGGAATTATTATTTAAAAATTTTTTATTATAATTTATTTATTAAATATATTTATTAAAATTTTCACATATATTATTTTTTAATTCGCGAGTAGTGTATCTATTTCAATTTCAGGTGGAGGAAGGGTTGTTTATTTTTATTTTTTAATTTTAATCAATGGCGGGAATAAATTATCGAGGGAATATTTCAAGCATATCCTTCGTCCTAGTCGATGAGGAGCCTAAAGGAGCCTAAACCATTGAACAAAAAAGTATTAAAAAGTAAATTTTAAAAATTAGTGGTTCGGCGGAAGAAATATGTCACACGTTGGGTGGAAGAATAAAAAGGTTTATGTTCGCAATTTCCCATATTTTCTTCTCGCCATCAGTTTTTGCATCACCAATTACCTGTGAGTAGAGATTCAATTCAATGTATGGATTTCGTGAGGACCAAAATTTTCAAAATGTTTTTTTTTTGTGTAGAATATGGTACAGGCGATGAAGCTTTGGCGTGGAGGATATCAGGAGATTGTTCTGCTTGGCTGGTTCTCCAAATCTGTGGAAGAACTATTATTACGGATTCCAACCCATGTTGGGATATGTAGACTATGCATGTGCCTAGGGTTATGGGAGATATGTTCATCCTTCCCCCACAGAGAAATTTTGATTATCAACGTAGCCGAGAAGGGGTATGAGGTGGAGCCTCCATGGAATCTCCCAAACAAACTCCTGTTTCCGTTCTAAGGGAGATAATCTATTTATCATCCTCCTTGTTAGTTTGTTAAATATTTACCATAGAGTAGAGTTAATTTGTGTAAATGTTTTAGCTCATAGTTTCCCATTTTGTACGTATATTTATACGACAGGTTTTCTTGGTCCATAGTGATGATAACATGGCTAATGCAGATGGTAATAAAAGAGAGACTTATCTAGATTAAATTCTAGGGTTTAATATAAATTTTTTTGATTTATAATCATGATCAACTATATTTTAATGTCACATTGTGACAAATATTGTCTCAATATGAAAATCCACCATGTTCAACCATTATCAACTATAGTCCAACATGACAAATATTGTCTCAATATGAAAATTAGGCAAGGTCAACCATGGTCACCCATGGCCAGACGTTGAATTGTGACAAATATTTTCTTAATATGAAAACCAATCATGGTCAATCATGGTCCAACATCACATTGTAACAAAGATTGTCTTGATATGAACATCAGCCATGGTCCAACGTAGTATTGTGAAAAAGATTGTCTCAATATTAATATCGACCATGGTCAATCATGGTCAACCATGGTTAAAAACCATGGTGAGGTTGTGACAAAGATTGTCTCATGGTTCAATGTTGCATTGTGAAAATCATGGTCATTCATTGTCCAACATCGCAAGTGACAAATATTGTCTCAACATGAAAATCAACCATGTTCAACCATGGTCAATCATGGTCAAATATGGTCATCGAGATTCGAACATCGCATTGTGACAAATATTCTCTCAATAATGGTTAACCATGGTGCAACGTTGCATTGTGACAAAGTTTGTCTTAATATGAAAATCAACCATGGTAAACCATGTTTGTTTAAGGGTTTATATACCATAGGTTTACAATATTAATCCCTTGGGTTTAACATTATTCGCTTTGGTTTTTAGTATTAATCCCTTGAGTTTATTAGTGCTTCAAATTTATAATATTAATCTATTGGGTTTATTAGTCTAAGGGTTCTTATTCTTAGAGTATAATATTGTTGATAAGGTTTATAATATTAATACTAGGCTTTAATATAAATTCATTATGTTTATAATATCTTGGGTTTATAATACAAATTTATTGGTTTTATTAGATTTTATAATATTAATAATCACTTATGTTTCTAATTAATCCCAAGAGTCCCCAGATGCAGGTGGCCAGCATGTTTGAAAGGTGGCAGAGGCATTGGGTTGGCGCGTGGGATGCTACCACCGCCACCCTACCCCTCGTCCTCCAGACCATTAATGGCATTTACACCTAGCCACCCATGGCATTAACGCTGCACATTTGCCCAGGATTGAGTTCGCTCCACAGGGATATGGCTTCATCTGGATGTTACAGGCCAGCTATGTTGCATCTTCGCTCCTGCTACTCCTCGGCGGTATCTGAGCCCAGCTCCAGGACCACTACTGGATGCAGATGCTCGCTTTCTTGTTGTTTAAACCTTTCTCCGGGTCTGCACATCTCGCAGAGCTCCCATTGCTCTCAGTGATTCGGAATTCACTCTGTTTCTCTCCCTATGTCGTTCGGCTCTTCTCAGCCCTCTGATCTCAATTTTGGTTCGCCTGTCTAGACCCAGCCTTCTGCTTCCTACTCTATCAAGCTCAGTCTCTCTCGTCTAAATCCCATGCCTTGGTTACGCCATAGGATGAGGTGCAGACATGGCTCGAGCCGTGGAGGTCCCCCCTGACACCCTCCTTCCACCTCTCCGAGCTCCTCTTTGCCTCCTCCTAACTCCCCACGGGGTTGTTATCCTAACACACGAAGTGGACGATGCTCTCTTGTGGGGCGTGGGATTTCTCAACCTGCTAGAGGCATCTCCAGTCTCCTCCTGGATCAGCAGCATAGGGCTCACTTCCGTTTCCCCTGTTTGCTTAATATGCCCACTGTTACATCCACCATTACTATCGATTTCAAAGAAGAGCCACCTGAATTAGCTGCCGAGCTCAGAGGCTCTCAACTGGCACAATTATCAACTGACACGCCTTGTTCTCCCTCCAGAGGAGGCCAGAAACGAAAAGAGATTGAGGGTGGCTCATCGCAGGACCTCAACATTGATTCTGGTGCAGGCGACATCAAGCGAGGCTATTTTGCTACTCCTGTTGACAAGATGGGGGAGGAGGATACCAAACATGGCATGTCAAGGGCTAAAGTTGATCTGCAGGCAGAGCATGATCCCTACGCCTATGCCTGTCGGGTGGTCGAGTCCCCCCCCTCCTCTCAAGGTAACTAATGGAAAATCTTCCTCCTAGTTCGTTTTTGGTTGATCGTCGAGCCAGGCTCAGCTCTGGTTGTTGCACGCTGTCTCAGTTCAGTTTTCAACATTTCTACGGATCGTTTGAATGCCGGTTTCCCCTTCCTGGGCGGTAGAATTTTTTGTATAAGAACGATTATGTTTATATTTTCGGCTCTAGACTCTGTGGGTTGATAAGTTGTTGGAGTTTTGCGGTCGGTTTCCCCTATGAGGGCGGCATTTTTTTGCAAAGATGCATGTTTGTGCTTCATTGTTGTAGTTGTATTTTGGCACTGTGCGGTAGTATTTTGTCTGAGCGCCATGGATGCACTAGAATGCCCATCTCTCGAGCTAGAACTTCTGAGGCCCTAGCCTCCATGTAATGTATTTTTTGTATACTAATAGATTAAGCATATTCAAAAAAATATTAATCCCAAGAGTTTATGTTATTAATCTCTTGGGTTATCAATATTAATCCTTTGGATTTTTAATATGAAACTCTTGAGTTGATAATAATAAACTTTTGGGTTTATAATATTAATTCCTTGGACTTAATATTATTTTTTGGGGTTTACAAAGCCTTGACTTTTAATATTAATAATCCCTTTGGTTAATAATATCAATATTTATTATAATAATAATATTATCTTATTAATATAATATAATAATATTTTCTATAAATTTTCATTTTAATTGTTATAACTATTATGGTATTTATAGTATAATGATATTATTATTATTATTATTATTATCAATGCTAATATTAATATTAAATCTATATGGAATGACGCATATGAGTTTATATTAACCACATTTATTAATATGGTTTTATAGAGTTTAATATTAATCCAATGGGTTTATTAATCCTTTTGGTTTATAATATTGATCCTTGGATTTATAATACTGATCATAGGGTTTATATTTCTAGATTTTATAATATTAATCTTAGGCTTTAATATTTATCCCTTTAATTTATAATCTCTTGGGTTTATAAAATTAATCCCTTGGATTTATCAAACTTAAAATTTATTTTCCGAAGATTCGATATTAATCCTATGGTTTAATGTTATTATGTTGGACTTAAAATGCCTTCAATATTTAACATTAATCTCTTGGATTTATTAATTCTTTAGGTTTATAATATTAATCCTATAATTTACAATATTAATCTTAGAATTTAATGTTTATAATATTTACATTAGAGTTTATATTGGTTACGCTTATGATATTAATTTTTTCTCAATAATATTATTCCATTTAATTTATAATTTATAAAATTAATTTATTTGATTTATAATATTTATTTATTTTTGAAAATAATTAAAATAAATATTGTATTTGAAATAATACAAATATCTTCATTTTAAAATTGTGTTGATATTTATTTTATAATAAAAAACTATTGCTTGAAAAGTCGTTGATGGAGATGCAAGCTCACTCTTCCATGAGAATTTCAGAAAATTCATTAGACAAATCAATAGTGCATACTTAGACCTACCATTTGTACGTTGCCCCCAAAATTGCACATTTTCTTTTCAAATATTAAACGCCAACTAAATGCAATTTGTCATTTACATGAAATTTATTACAAAACCCACTAATATAACTCTATACATTTTTAGATATACACACAACTATACGGAATTATATATATGGATATTACTAATTAAAAATTACTTAATTTATTTATGAATTAAAAATTAATTAAATATTTTAATTTAAATTGTAATCAAAATTAGCCATTACTAAGTGAACTTAATTCTCATATTCAAACTAGCCATTATCCTAACGACTAGTTTAGCCATTTCTAAATCTATTTAAATTCAACATTTGGATCTGATCTCTCACCTAGTCCTGATGATGAACTTCACTGGTTGGTTCGAAATGTATCAATGATGTTTTATTGCATGTGATTATTACCAAAAAAGTACTATATAAATATTAAAAGCTTTTAATATAGTTGTTAGTAAGAGACGATTAATATTATAAATTCAATGGAGAAATGTTAATATTAATAGTAATATTAATATTAAAATTAATAGAATGGATTAATATTATAAACTCATGGGATTATTAATATTAATAAATCTAAGGGATTAATATTATAAACCTAATGGATTATTAATATTAAAAAACCAATGAATCAATATTATAAACTAAGATATTTTTTGTTTTTCAATGAAATGGTTATGTGAGGACCCAGTAGAACTTGTTTATACAACTCTCTTCACAATGTTCACCAAGTAGAACAGTATTGAGAGATTTGAACCCTCCACGACCATTAACATAATATGTGCCTCTTGTCGGGGATATTATATGAATGATATATCGCCACAATTTAAATTATTAACTAGGGAGTGGTAACAATAGAGCTGATGTACTATATGTGTTGATAACAGATAAGTTCCTATGTATGATGAGTATAGCCTAGATAAGAAGCTTCCATTTTACAATTTCAATCTAATTTCCTCACACAATTAAAGATTATAAATAAAATATCATAAACAAAATATTGACAAGAACGTAAGCTAAATGTTCTTGCTGAGGTAACAAGTTTTTCCATTTACAACCTCATGAAATAAAAATATGGAATCAACTTTGTTTCCCTGTAGCAGCTGATTTCAATCACTAAACTAGAATTAACTCACTACACTCAAGTATCTATACAAAAAAATTTAAGCATAACAAGAGTCTTCACTTAACAACACATGAAGGTGAATGGTGAGATCTCTTATCTTAAATTTTCTCGTTCTTTAAAATAGAAAACAACAATGAAACATATAGCCTGAGAAATAAAGCTTCCATTAAAAAAACTAAAGAATATTTATTCAAAACTAATAGATTATAACACTAAGTCACTCTTCACACACAAGCCAAGCTATATTCACAATCATTATAATAAAGATTTACCTTGATGGCTGCGGTAGGCCCTTTCCAAGCTAATAAGGAAAGTTAAGAGAAAACTACATAACTAAAGACTCTACTAACACAACAGATTTATCAATTGCTTCTCATTCCATTTATTTCAAAAAAAGGTTTACATGATTAAAGCTCCAACATAACGGTACTTTCTAAATCTCTCTCTCACTCTCTTTATTTCAATAACTATCTGACACCTATCATCTACGAGCCTTTTCTTATAGAGGAATGGCTGTTACATTCAAAGTTTAATAGGATATTACCAAATAATTATAAAAATATTACAGTTCAAATTCTTTACATATTTGGCTTCATTCTCATGACATGTAGTACATGAGGGTGAAGCATATCTCAATTTTCCATAAAAAGGTAATGCCTTTGATGAACAATTGGAAGGAGTTCACTCAACCATGGAATCTAAAAATTTGGGTCTGGTATCGGATGAATGGGATTAGTATAGGACGAACATAGGTACTGGATGAGCACAAGAACCAAATGAACACAGGTACTGGATGAATGCATGTACCAGATGAATGCGGGTAATGGAGGGGAAGTGTTGGTACCATATGATAAACCTTGGTGGTGGACGAACATGAACACAAGTACCATATGAGTGACATATGTAGCAGGTAGATAATACTGGTGTTGGATGAGCAAGAAAAAGGTCTTACAATCTATTTGAGTTAGTCCAAATAATTAGAGAATATAAATAATCAATAACTCTATTTATACTAACAATAAAAAATAAAAATCACACTTTGAATATGAATTATCTCATAGATAGATAAGGATTCTAAATGTTGTGTTCTTGAAAAAGATACGCAAGTGGTGAATAGGCTTTAGGTCAATTTGGTGAAAAATAGAGGGTAATATAGGGTATTATAGGTATAAAAAATGATACCTAACATTCCCCCATGCCTAATTCATTGCATGCCCTCATGCAATAAGTATTAAACCATTCCTTAAAATTTCAAAAATGGAGTCTTCCTTTAGCTTGTATAAACATCATTTGTTTGGATCTAAGATATTACCACCCAAAGCCTCTTCTTTGAGTTCCCTTTTAATAACCCTGGTATAGTGTATGAGGAGAAGAACCTTCTTAAGCTTAATGTAGACCTCATCATACTCATCCTGCATGTTTGGTTATTCTCCTTTAATTGCACATTCTTTTTCTTAAGGTATTTGTCCAACAACTTATATTATTTCACTTCCTCCCTTATTTTTCCATTTTTCATCTGAAGTTTCTCACTTTTTATTGTCACCTGATGTCTAGTTAAAGAACTAGGAGGTACAAATATTTAATGCTTGATGACTTTTCTGTTAGCTTCAACCTTTATTCTTAATTATTTCAATGTTTATATGACTAATTCCTCATTTTCAATAAGAATTTCTTCGTATACATGTTCCTTTTCAGGTGAGGCAGAGACATCTATTGGATTTTCGGGAAGAGAAGGAGTATGAAAGGTTATTACCTATTTTTCCATGCTCGTAGTAGTTTGTTGTGTAGGTGCTAATGACTCACTAGACTTGATGTTCAGAGTGAGGATATTATTCTAAAACAATATTTTCTTATTCCCTTTGGTATGTGACATGGACTCTATGACTTTTCCTTTTTGTGTATGTTACTCCCCATTTTCAAAAGTTTGTTCTCTATCGCCCTTTTCACTAGTTCTATGATTTTTTGTCTTTTTAACACTTAGCTCAGGAGTCTCCTCCTAAGGTAACTCAAAAAATACCTTTGAAGTAGTACCTTTTTGTTTTTTTCCATCACTGTTAACTTTCTTCATCTTCTTTTTCTCACTTGTTTCGATATTAATTTGAGTGGATGAATCTAGAGAAGGTAATTTAAATTTTACTGATCACCTTGTTCATGCATAATATTCCTCCTCCTATATTATTTTACCTTTTTTCTGACATATTCATGAATTTTGGTGAATTATGGGCAACAATGCCTTCTTTAGATTTTGACTTCCTCTATTTATTCTTACTACTCTCATGTTTGTTGTCTAGATCCTTATTTCTATCCCTTCGTATGCTTTCTTCTATGAGTTTGGAACCTTCTTCTGGAGAGAAGTGTTGTGTGAGGAATTTTTTCCAATTTCTACCCTTCTTCTTTATCTCACAAATAAATAATAACTTTATCAACCTATTATGGTAGATGCTAGTTTCAACCTTTTTGGATTCTGATTTAAATACTCTTACCATCTTGTTTGGACTCATCTAAAGGAAGTACAGAAAATTTATCTAAGGAACCTCTTCAAAATGTAATAAAATTATGAAATGATAACTAAAAGTGGTTGTATATGTTCCTTCACATGTTAAGAATCTCTGCAAGCTATTAATATTCAACCTATACTCTTCTTTGATCCAGTTCCTAGGAATACCTTAGACTAGTTAGGATTCCAATATTTAGGTTCTAATAAATTTTGATAGATGTCCTTGCGAATATTTACACCTTTAAAGTATTTCTCCCTTATAGCCGGTAATCATGTGGCCTTTGCTATTGTAGATTATGTGATTTTTAATTGCAGACATCCTAGCTAAACATTTTTTCCATCATAATTTCGAGCAACAACATGAGAAACACCCTCATCGTATCCCTTGAAATTATTTAGAAACAGAACCCAACCAGATTGCTCAAAATTTTCCTTGCATAACTGATATTCCTTTGTTTCTTTATAAGATTTGAATTCTGGTTCATGTTGATCTACCCCTATGTCGACTTTAAAAATAAGTCTCAGACTTCAGGATTTTTTAGTACTAGATATGACCAAATACCGTATACGGTAGTGACATGGTATCGAAAAATGGTGATGACAGAGTACTTAAATGGTGATAGCAAAGTACTATAAATGGTGATGACAGAGTACCAGAAATGGTGTTATGGAACTATTGCAATAGGGCTAGTGCTGGATGGATCAGTGGGGGAATGTGAAATGAATGCCAAATGGTATGAAAGAGAGAAATTATGCTCATCTGGATGGTGAAGCCATTCAAAAGAACATTTATAATTTAAATAGAAGTATTAAGAGTCAAATTGTTTCCATAATTACAAGGTGAGCCCATACAAAATGTTGGCGATAAAATGTATGCAGGGTTTATTTAGAATCATCTATATTGATGACGTCTAACTTAATTTAAATGAATGTTGAATATGATGGTGAAAACGTGGTTGAGTACATCAGTATGGGACAGTCTATATCAGGGTTCTGATAATCATTCATCATCATCATTCAACTTACCATTATAAAATGGTGGTAAAATAAATGTTTAAACAACCCACTAAGGCTCTATTATGGAATTAATTTTTTAAATTTATGATTTCCATCCATCCAATCACACCCATAACTATCCCATTCAATCATATCATAAAAAGGAGTTGTTTTCTTAGTAAAATAGGTGAATAAAGGAGAGTACTTTAGGATTTAGGATAGGGGCTTAACAATTGATGGTAATAATAATTTTATGAGGGAAATTATATAATCATCACATGATCAATATGAGTCTTAATATTATAAAATAAAACACTGACCCTATACCTCCATTACTGGATCAACACAAGAAATATTTTTTAGTACTGGATGAAAAATGTTTTCCAGTATGAGATGAACATAGGAGACTGATTTCCAGTATTGGATGAAATTTTAATAAGGCACCCAAATGTATAATATTGAAATTGTGATATTATAGGCTTCTCTTTGTAGCTTACCATGTTCTAAGGGATGAGCTGGAGTAGAAGAGTGCGAATCTAATCTATTGAGGGAAGTTGAAGAGAATGAAAAGAAGATGTTGAGAAAGTCCCAACAACCACTGTTCCCCATGCCTAAGGTTTTTCATGTTCTCATGAAAAAAAGTGTGGTACTAAAGAAGTGAGGATGGTTGCTAAGATGGCTCTGGTACCAAAAAAAAAAAAAAAAACCAATGAGAATAAATTATCTGAGATTTATTAAAATGATGTAAAACTAACAATAGTCATAAAATAAATTTCAAATCACTCATTGCATATGATTTCATCAATCTTAAATAGTCTTATTCAGTCTTATTTAAGATCTATTTAAAGGCATAGGATGACACCTTTTATAGTGACTTATATTACCTTCATAATGTCTTGGACACATAAGGTACTCATAGGTACTCAAAGGACATAGAATGAATGAGTCATTTTTAATGTGAGATGGATGAAGTTTCCAAAAAATAACCAAAATATACCTAAAGTCCTACTAATAATAGTTTTCATGTATGTTTTTTCTTGTAAAGTAGTGTTCCGCTATGAGTAGAGACTTCATCAATTCTCTTGAAAGTCTTAATAAATATGCTCGGAGATCATGTTTTGGTGTTATGGTTATAGTATTCAAGTTGATTTTTTTCATTAGTATCATTTTATGGACCTCTTAACTTTGTTTTAATCCCCTTAGTATGCTTTGGTAGCTATATTTTGAGCAACTGTTGATAATCAGAAATATATATGAATAAGAAAAATGAAATTCTAAAATATAAAAGATATGACAGCCATGAATAGTTTGGATTTATCATTTTATTCAATTTCTATGGAAAAAAACTTATTTATTCAATCATCTTCGTGAAATACTGCCCTTAATGATAAATCGTTATTGCATAATTTTTAACAAATTAAGGAGAAAATAAAGATAACATCAAATACTCCCCTAAGTGTTCCATTCCATTGATCAAGATGTATTTTCTGATTTTTGAAAATATTCTTCCATTATTTAAGCATCCCAAATGAAGAATATCCTTGAATATTGTTTTTTCTTTCAAAATAGCAAATTGGTACCAAAATTTTGGGTAGCGATTAGCTAAAACAAGGTACCGTAAAATTGGTGTGCAATACCTGACTGTCTTGTAATGCAATCATTTCCAATTTCACATAAGATTCCAAACATAATGGTCATAGCTTACTTTATTAAAAACAAAACTATAAAAAAATATAACTATCATAAATAAATAATAAGTGGGAAATAAAATTAATATTTTAACCATATTTTTGTTGGAAATAAGACTGAATGAAGATCTTCATTAAAAGAAATATGCAGTTGAAAGAGACCTCAACAAAATTATGCGATAGAAACGTAGATCTCCCATTTTCAACTAGTTGTCTTTAATCGTTAGCATTCCCACTTATACAAAACAAATGAGAAAAATGTTGCACTATATTTTATAACTAACTATTATATGCATCAATTATTCATTTATTTATTATCTTACTCTACTTGAGAAAAATATATTCCCCTCATCAAGTATAGGAGTATTTCCAATGTAACCATGTGCACAATAGCTGTAAAAATGCATTCATACTCAAGTTCATAGTATAATCCTCAATACATACCTAAGTATGAAGTACCAACAGTTTTAAAGATGATGTCAAGAAGTAAGGAAAAATGAAGGAGTGGTATGGCCTTATAGTTTCTTGAAACCAATTTTCAATCAAATCAAAATGCTCATGGTTTACCTCTTTGGTTGGCTAATTTAGCATATCCTCCTTTACCATGACATGCAAATCTTCTATTATGAGATGATTATCATCTTGTGTTCTTAGAGGATCCACAGGTAGGCATGTTGAAAATTATTCAATCTCAAGTTTTGGTGGTTGATCTCCATTGGATGTGGTCCACGATTCTTCAATTTCCTTGACAAGATTGCAAGGGTGAAGATATTCCTATGGATGTGGTTCATGGATTTTTTATTCTTCTATTACTTATGGAGAGGAAAATACGTTCTTGACTACCGTTAATATTTGTTCTTTCTGAGAAGAAAATATCCCTACTGTTGCTAGAATTTGAGAGTTATTCCAAATTCTTGATCATCCTTGAATATTGATTTTCCTATTGCTAATCCTTGTCCTGCACATGTATTACTGTATGGAGTTCTTAAAGTACAAAAAAAATTAAAAATGTTAAATAATTGAAAAATGAAACACACTTAAAACAAATCTAATCGAGCCAATCATTTACTCCATGCACCACCATGCTACTAAGACCCTGTTGTCACAAATTTATATGTTCACACTAGTTAGGCTTCTCTTCTTTCCATGAATCAATCTAAAAGGAAAACATACTTTCAAATAAAAATAAGGTAAAATGAGATGGCTAGACTTTGGGGCAACCCCACCATAGCGGATCCATGGACCTTCACTCATGTCTTACCGTACTCTCTCTTCTCCCCTAGTTTCCCTTAAAATCCGTAAAAATACATAAAAAAAAACAAAGCATTACCTATTCTTGTTTACAGCTTTGCTCGGTAATCGTGCCAAAAACGTTGCGAAATTATATGAATGATATATTACCACAAATCAAATTCAATTATCGACTAGAGATTCATAATCGGTAGATATGATGCACTATATGTGTCGATAATAGAAATGTTCCTATGTTTGATGAGTATAACCTAGATAAGAAGCTTCCATTTTACAATTTCAATCTAATTTTCTCACACAATTAAAGATCATAAACCAAAGCTCATAAATAGAATATGTTAGCCACCTATAAAATTTGTTATAGCAAAAGGTGGCTAAGACTTTTTGGAGCCTTCAAGGAACAAATTTTATTGCTAAAAATTGTTGTCTCTTAAAGACTCGTGAAGGCCTCATGCTTATATCTGTCCAAAATCTTCATTTGCTGTTTCCGTTTTATACTCTCAAAATTCTGTTAAATTCCAAGAGAAAGACTATTGTAAAACCATCATTTTTCCCCTCCCCCTCTTCCAAAACTAACCTTAATTTTTCTCCCCTTTTTCTCCATAAACTCCTCTATTTTCATGATTCCTCTTTTCCCATTCGTGAAAATCCTCTTTACATAGTTAAAAACTCATTTTTTAACTATACCGAAACCCCCAAATCCATTGAAAACTTTGAAAATTTTCATAAAAAACAAGTTTTTTATTACTATGGACTTAAGCCCCCTTGGGCTAAGTCCTAACCACTTCCCCACCATACGCTTTGGGGCTGGAACCAAGCACTAACCCTTTTCGGCACTTATCGCATCGCAAACATCCAAGTGTGCAAGTCTTTGTGCCATTTCAAAAACTCCGATGCGATTAGCCTTTGTATTTAAAAACCCCCGATCTTATTACCGTTCCATATAACCATAAAGTCCACATCGGCGCTTAAATCACTATATAATCCATATCCGATTAATATTTTTCTTTTTAAATTCATAAAACCCATTTATCCAAACTTTTGATCTAATACGCCAAATTCACGTGTTAAATAAAAATGGTTAGATTAAAAAGACCCGATCACGCAATCACATCAGAGAAATCCCAATGGGTAGATTAAAAAGCCCGAGCCTGAGGCTTTGATTGCGATTAGCTCTTTGTTGTATACGCCCCAGGCCCATTATGTTTCATATAACTAAAGGCCCCGCAAACGGGCGCCTAACTGTTTTATGTATATACCTCGCACATACCAAAACCTTTATTTTATTAATATTTTTTGGGTTTTGAATATTATAAGGGTTTTCCACTGGTTCATTCTAAAACTAATCTCCACCATTGATCATAAGCTGATAAAACGGCTAGTGCTCAATCGCATCGCATCTTTCAATCGCTACATTTTTTTGTTCCTCCCGATCGGCCAATCCTCTGATTCATTCTCCACTGTTGATCTAATCCTTAGATCAACGGCCTGCACTCGATCGCATCAGAGTTTTTCATCGCATGCCTTTGTTCGCTCCCTCCGATCGGCCATCCATCCGTTTCATTTTCCGCTGTTGATCTGATCCCCAGATCAATGGTCCCCGCTACATCGCATCACAAATTTCCATCGCACGCGTTTTGTTGCTTCACGATCGGCCATCCCTCGGATTCACTCTCCACCGTTGATCTGATCCTCAGATCAACGGCCCTCGCTCAATCACATCACAAGTTGTCAGCGCTGTGCAAATTCTTTCCCCGCTAATTGAAATGCCTCTGATTGCATATGGACCGTCCGTTTGATCTCATCAGACGGCTCGTGTTCCTCTCGAACCCCATTTCGATTTTAATTGATTTTTCCCTCCGCCTAAGGTTTTTTAACCTGTTTTCTTTGTATTTTTGCTTTTTTCTCTATTATACATCCTGGATCGCTCCCAACCATCGATCTCTGCAGATCGACGGATCTAACTTAATTCCTCCCTCCGCTCTCCTCTAAACCTCCGCAAAATAGATCCCAACTATTGGATGTTGCCATCCAACGGCCACGCTTTTAATCCAAACCTCTATAGCAGTTTACCCAAATAAAAGCAAGATTTCATAAAAGTTTTGTTTATTTTGCAGGTTTCGAATTTTTTTCCCGTAATATAAAGGAAAATAAAACCGAGGATGACGATCCTCTGGCCTTTCGGTTATCAAAGGGAAGGGACAACAAAGGCTCTGCTCCGCGTCTCATCAATGTTTTATGGGAATTGATGCCCTGAGAGCCCTGCACGGCCTGCACGTCAACAAGACACTATGTTATTAAATTACAATTAAAAGAGTATCAGTGTCAAAGACAGAACGCAGCAAAAATAGAAGGTTGAAGATAATTTGGGGATTACGGCTAAGAATGATTATCAAAAGCCTGATCCCCAGAATTAAAACACAGTTAAAGGAACATCATAAGTGTTATCAGACAGAAAGGCCTCCACCGCCATATCTGAGGCAAATTGATTCCTCCCAGCTACCACAGTGCCACCTACGCCTCACAAGAAATCAAACAGAGGCCGAAGTTACTAAGCAAAATCAGATATTTGCCTCAAACGCAGTCAGAGAGTTACTTCTGCAAGAAACTTAATGCAAAAAAATATCTGCTGAGTTACTCCAACATGAAACAGAGCCTCAAAAGTCAACAAAAGCTCCCACCGAGCTTAATCCATAAATGTATATCAATCAATACAGTGAAACACTTGTAAAACTTCTTCATCGAGCCCCTCAAAGGCCCAGAAGTCATCACTATGTATTAATTGTCCTAAGAGATCTTTCTAGTGAGATCTCACCTCCTCATTCTTCTATAAATAATTCTGTAGAAGATGAGGATTTGTTGCTTGGTTGTTGGTTGATCACTAGTTTGTAATACTGAAACTCTCTGAAATAATACATAGTCTGTTGAAGTTGAAGAACAAATTGAAGTCTTGGAAGCCTTGATGATATTGTTGCATGCTTGTTCCTGAGAAGGCTCTATCATTGGATCCATGAGCTTGGCTGTTGGTGAAGTATTCTAAATTGTTCAATGTTTTCTCCTGTTTTCATTATGTTCCATAATTTTTTACTACAGTAGGTTGAAAGTTTTAGGCTAAGAAATTACTCTTGGAAGCACCTTAGACCTGTTCATCCTTCATCGTTTTATGTTTTCTTCTGCTGAAGTATTTTAGAGTCTTTAATCTCTCTCTTTTGTCTTCATGCTTGTTTATTTCCTTAATGGTTCGAATAGTTGGTTTCAGCATGATTTATGGTTCTCCATGCTCGTCTGCTGCCACTTAAAAATTGTTATTGAAGTCTCCCTTTGAAGTATTTATGTTTATAGTAAGCCAAGGAGGTTTGTTCTGATCTTTCCCTCTGTCCTTAATTAAACAGTTGCCTTAAAGGTCTTTATAGTTGTAATCATAGATGTATTAGGTGTTCCCTCTTCTATGACTGCAATTATCAGTGAATCTTTTATGTTTTCTAAGTCATTTGAAATAAAATCTTTGAGGAAATAGGGTGTTCCCCGAATCTTAGATTTCATTTTGAAAGTTGTCTTGAAGTCATTATTTTCTTAAAGAATGTTTGTAGAATTTATGGTTAGCCCTGTCTATCAAATATTTCTTTATTGTTCAAGTTATGGTTTTCAAGTTCCCTTTCGTTGAGAATTAAACTTCTCTTTCCAAATCGTTGATGTCCATCTCATTCCAAAACCAAAGGATCCTGTGGCCAAGTTAGATTTTCCCTCTGATATCCCATATCCATTGATGAGTATGTTATGACCTCTTTTTGACTCCATTGCGCAATGAACTAGATGTTCCTTCATTCTATATATCTTTCCTAGGCCTTTCATGTTCTGTTGTATCAATCCAACCAAACAAAAAAAAAAACACCTACACTTAATAACTAGTCTAAAATCAATACTCAAAGCACACAAGATAAACCTTTGCAAACAAATATTTGAGAGATCCCTCTCTCAGAACAGGAGGACTAGATCCTGGAACTCTAAAGATTGGTTCTGAAGTTGCCTTGTCTTTTGATTTGCCAAACTATCAAAACATGGGACACCAACAGAATATTGACAAGAATTTAAGTTATATGATCTTGCTCATGTAATAAGTCTCTCCATTTACAAGGTAATATTAATAAAAAAAAGATGGAATCAACTTTGTTTTCCTCTAACAACTGATTTCAATCAATAGACTATAATCAACTCAATGCACTCAAATATATATACATAAAATATTAAGTATAACAAGATTCTCCACTTAATATCACATGAAGGTGAATGGTGAGATATCTTATCCTAAAATTTCCTCTTATTTAAAATAGAAAACAAAAATTAAACATGCACCTTGAGAAATAAAGTTTGCACTCACAACACTAATGAATCTTTATTCAAAACTAACAGATTATAACACTAGGTCACTCTTTACATGAAAACCAAGCTATATTAACAATAATTATACTAAAAACTTTACCTTAATGGCTTCGATGGGCCCTTGCCGAGCTAACATGAAAAGCTGAGATAAAACTACAGAACTAAAGATTCTATTAATGTAACATATTTATCAACTGCTTCTCATTCCATTGATTTCAAAAAAAAGGTTTACAAGATTAAATATCCAACATACATTATTGTCTAAATATCTGTCTCATTGTTTTTCTTTCGCTAACTAACTGACATCTATCATCTACGAGTCGTTTCTTATAGAGGAATGGTTGTTACCTACAAATTTTAATAGGATATTACCAAATCATCATAAAAATATTACAATTAAATTTATTTACATATTTTTCTTCATTATCATGGTAGAAAGTGCATAAGGATGAAGCATATCTCTATTTTCCATAAAAAGGTAATGACTTTGACCAATAGTTCCCTTGATCTCGTCAGAAGAAATTCACTCAACCACCAAATCTGAAAATTCGGGTCTGGTACCAGATGAATAAGATCAGTATTGGACGAATAGAGGTACCAAATGAGCAAAGGTATTGGATGAACATAGCTACCAGATGAACGTTGGTATCGAATGAATGTGGGTAGCAGACGAGGAGGGTTGGTACCGTATGGTCAAAATTGTTGCTGAACTAATAGCAACACATGTATCAGACGACTGACATCAGTATCAAATGGATAACACTAGTGTCGAATGAGAAGGAACAAGTTCTTAAAATGTATTCAAGTCAATCCAAATAATTTTGTAATATAAAGAATCAGTAATTTTATTTCTACTGATAAGAAATCATGAAAAACATGCTTTGAATATTAATTACCTCATAGATACATAAGGATGCTAAAATTTATGTTCTTGAATAATATAGGCAAGTGGTGAATAGGTTTGAGGTATATTTGGTGAAAAATAGAGTGAAATATAGGTTATTATAGGTATCAAAATGGAGACCCAACACCTCTACCACTTGAAAAAAAATCCTTGGACTATAAACCCAAGGGATTATTAATATTGTAAACCCAAGGGATTGTTAATAATATAGACCTAATGGATTAATAAAAATAGGGGATTAATATTAAAAACCCAAGGGATAAATTTGATTGACCATGTTAGGGTTTATAATATTTATAAAGTAACATATGTTAAATATGGTTTACTATTGTTGACATGAACAACTATAGTCAACAATTGTCAACATGACAATCATGGTGAATGATATGTACCTCAAAAATATTCTTCTATCTATAAGTGAGATATAATGAATCATAGTGGATATCCATAGCTGACCATGGAGGCTTATAGCGGATGACTACAGTTAATGATATTAATCCCTAGGTTTATAATATTAATCATGAGGTTTTAAATATTAAACTTACGACTTACAATGTTAGCATTTATAATAAAAATGTTAGGTTTTATTATATTGGGTTTTATAATGTTATTTTTTTGTATTTAGGTTTCATATTGTGACATTGAAATGGTTAAAAAATCAATCTAGTGTTGCATTGCAAAAATCATTGTTTCAATGAGACAAGCAATTGAAACAATTTAGAGTATGCTCAGCCAAAAACATTTTCAATATGGTCAATATGGTCAACCAGATTGTCAATATTTGAAGTATGGTCAATTTTCTCATTACTGGTCAATCTTAATCTTAATACTATGATGTCACAATGGTACAAAATTATTACCAATGTCGTCATTCCACAAAACTTGGTGCAATTTTACGTCACAACCACATTGCATAATGATATAATAATGGTCAACCATGGTAAAAAATCGCATTGTGACAAATATTGTGTCAATATGGAAATAAGCCATGGTTAACCATGTTTATTTTAGGGTGTATAATATCTATCTAAGTCGTTATATACCTTGGGTTTATAATATTAATTCCTTGGGTTTAATATTAATCCCCTGCGTTTATTATTCCCTTGGGTTTACAATATCAATCCCTTGCGTTTATTAATATAAGGGTTCATATTCGTAGGGTATAATATAATTCATAGGGTTTATAATATTAGTCCTAGTTTTTAATATAAATCCCTTGGGTATATAAGCATGGTAAACTATGGGTTTATAATATTAATCCCATGGGTTTATTATTATTCCCATGGATTTATAATCCTTTGGGATTTTAGTATTAATACCTGAGGTTTATAATATCAATCCCTTAGGTTTATTAATCTAAGGTTTCATATTCCTAGGGTATAATATTATTCATAGGGCTTATTATATTAATCCTAGGGTTTAATATCAATCCCTTGGGTCTATAATCATGGTGTAATGTCACATTGTGATAAATACTGTCTCAATATGAAAATCAACCATGCTCACCCATTTTCAACCATCATCAATCATGGTCAATCATGGTTAACCATGGTCTAATGTCACATTGTGACAAATATTTTCTCAATATGAAATCAATTATGGTCAAGTGTTATCAACCATGGCCGAAAGTCATATTCTGACAAATATTCTCTCAATGTAAAAAAAAATCATAGTCAACCATGTTTAACAATGGTTTATTGTCATATTATAACAAAGATTGTCTCAATATGAAAGTCAACCATAGTCAACTATTCTTATTTTATAGTTTGTAGTATTTATGACAAGTTTTATATACCTTTCTTTATAATATTTATCTTAGGGTTTAACATAGGATTTTTTCAATATGGAAATCAACCATGCCCAACCATGGTCAATCACGGTCAACATGGGTCAAACATGGTCAATTACGGCTAATCATGGTTAGCCATGGTTAACAATGGTCGAGCGTCAGATTGTGACAAAGATTCTCTCCTTATGAAAAGCAATGATGGTCAAACATTGTTAAAAAAGGTTAATCATGGTCAACCATAGTCAATAACCATGGCCACATTATGAAAAATATTGTCTCTTGGTCCACTGTCACATTGTGACAACCATGGTCATCCATGGTCAACCATGGTCCAACATTGCATTGTACCAAATATTTTCTCAGTATGAAAATCAACCACATTCAACCATCGTCCAATGTCACATTGTGACAAATATTGTGTTACTGTGAAAATCAGCCATGGTCAACCATGTTTATTTTGGAGTTTATAATATTTATCTTAGAGTTTATATATCTTGGGTTGATAATATTAATCCCTTGGGTTTATAATCCCTTTGGTTTATAATATCAATCCCTTGGGTTTATCCATGTAAGGGTTCATATTCTAGAGTATAATTTTATTCATAAGGTTTATAATATTAATATTCCTAGGGTATACAATTATTCATAAGGTTTATAATATTAATCATAGGGTTTAATATAAATCCCATTGGTTTATAATCATGGTAAACCATGGTCCAATGTCACATTGTGACAAATATTATCCCAATATTAAAATAAATCATGTTCAACCATCATCAACAATTTTCAACCATGGTCGAATGTCACATTGTGACAAAGATTGTCTCAATATGAAAATTTAGCATGATAAACCATTGCCAACCATGGTCACCCATGGCCCAATGATGCATTGTGGCAAATATTTTCTCAATATGAAAATCGATCATCGCCAACCATGGTCCAACATCGCATTGTGAAAAATATTTTCTTAATAAGAAAATCAACCACGTTCAACCATCATCAACCATGGTCAACGAGGGACCGACATCACATTATGACAAATATTCTCTTTATATGAAAATCAATCATGGTAAACTATGGTGCAACATCGCATTGTGACAAAGATTGTCTGAATATTAAAATCAACCATGGTCAACCATGGTAAAATATGTTTAATTAAGATTTTATATACCATAGGTTTACAATATTAATCCCTTGTGTTTTATATTATTCCGTTAGGTTTTTAGTACTAGTTCCTTGGGTTTATTAGTGCTTCTTCTCTATAATATCAATCCCTTGAGTTTATTAATCTAAGGGTCCCTATTCCTAGGGTATAAATTTGTTGGTAGGGTTTATAATATTAATACTAGTGTTTAATATTAATGTCTTCACTTTATAATCCATTGGGTTTATAATATAAATTCCTTGGGTTTAATAATCCCTTGACTTTATCATATTAATAATCGCTTAAATTTATATTATTTATCCCAAGGGTTAACATTATTAATCTCTTGTGTTTTCAATATTAATCCCTTGGATTTTTAATATTAAATCCTGAGATTTGTTATTCCCTTGGGTTTATAATAATAATCCCTTGGGTTCATAATATTAATAATTTGTGTTTAGTATTATTTTATGGGGTTTATAATGCCTTGGGTATTTAATATTGATAATATATTTGGTTAATAATATTTACTATAATATAAATATTATCAAATTACTATAATTTAATAATAATCTCATAAATTGTCATTTTAATTGCTATAATTATTAGTATTTATAGTATAATGATAATAATATTTAATAATATAAATATTATTATTTTATTATTATTATATTTATATATTTATTTATATCAATATTGATATTGATATTAAATCCATATCCATTGACAGATATCAGCGTATACCAACCACATTTATTAATATGGTTGTATAGGGCTTAATATTAATCCTAGGGTCTAATGTTATTCCCTTGGGTTTATAATCCTTCAAATTTTTAATATTAATCTCATGGGTTTATTAATCCCTTCGGTTTATAATATTGATCTGTGGGTTTATAATATTGATCATAGGGTTTATAGTCCTAGAGTTTATTATTAATCCTATAGTCTCTAATAGTAATCCTATGGTTTAATATTTATCCCTGTAGTTTATAATCCTTGGGTTTATTATCTTAGGGACAATCTTCCTAGGATTGAATATTAATCCTAGTGTTTAATGCTATTCTGTTGGGTTTAAATTTTCTTGGGTATTTAATATTAATCCCATGGGTTTATTAATCGTTTGGGTTTATAATGTTAATCCAAAGGTTTATTATATTAATCTTAGATTTTCATATTTATTATAGTGTTTATAATATCAATTCCTTGTGTTTAATGTTATTCAATTTGGTCTAATATTATTCCATTTCGATTATGGTTTATAGTGGGCTAATGGTTAAGAGCATGTGTTTCCTCCTGAGAGGTCACAGGTTCAAAACCAAAGGGGGGTAGAGTATGTATTTCTTCGTAGACTTAGCAGTAAAATTGTTGCATGGAGGTGGGTCCCTTTTCCCACAAACAAGGGGGTCTCATAGACCAATTTTTTGTCTAGCTTGGCCATGACCTTAAAATTGGATTGGAATATCAATCCATTAGGTTTATAATATTTATACGTTTAACAATAATAATTAAAATAATTATTTAATAATAATAATAATTATTATTTATTATTGATTATAACTATTAATTATTAATAATTACTAATTTATTATTATTATTATTATAAATTCTTACTATTATTGATATTATAATTATTTTCTTTTTAATATCAATACTTATATTATTTTTAACTATAAATTATTAATATTTTTATTTATGTAATGTGGTTGATATACGTTTATCGGTGTTTATTAACCACATTTGTTACTGTGGTCGTACTAGTTTATATTTATATTTAGGTAACATTATACATATATGACTTATGACATTTTATGTATTACAACAAGTTGTATGTTTAGAACCTTTGGAAAAAGTAACTCTTAGAACACATATTATTGGTGTAGAAAATAGAACTTTGAAACATAAAATACCATCTTTAATAAGTTGTAAAGGTTTTTCAATAGAATAAGAAAATTAAAATTATGTTAAATGAACTTTGAATAAAAATGTTAAATGCATTTTGAGTAAAATGAAAAAAATATAATTAGACAAATACAAAAACATAATATTTTTTATTTATTGAGCAAGATTGTTTTTTTTTAATTTGAAATATGTAGAGATAATATATGTTCTTATGTATCAGAATAGGGATATATTTTATTAGAAATCCCTTAATTATATAAATGTTAAGATTAAAGTTATATGTTGCATGAACAGACTTGGCCTCATTTTCTTAATTGAAATAATGATACTATGAGATAGAAGTTCTCTTGTATTATTATATTTCTTGAAAATATCTTTTATAAATAGGAGATATTTATTTATTTATTTATATATCATTATGGTTTTCCTCAAATGTATCAAAACAAGTTGATAACCTAGGACTTCAAAGTATATTGTAGGAGTAGAAGGTTATCTCTTACAAATCACCAATGGATTATTTATCCATTTTGAATAATGTAGTTTTTTCTATATATAATAATGTTTTTGTGCATAGAGATCTTTGAACTATATCAACATAAGATCATTTCTTAAACCTAAATAGTGTCATTCATATATATATATATATATATATATATATATAGAGAGAGAGAGAGAGAGAGAGAGAGAGAGAGAGATAATATAAAACAATAACCTATAATATTGATATTTTTTCAACTTTAAAAGCAAATTTCTTTAGAAAAATCCCCTCCCGTAAAAAAAAAACTCTAGAAATTTGTTTATGTATAGAGTTATAATTATACTTAAATTATATTAATGTAAATTATATATCATATTAATATTATTAATGAATTAAATTATATTACTGTAAAGTATATATCACATTAATATTATTACTGATTTAAGGAAGAAAATATTTTGTAAATCATGTTATATGTTATATAAAAATTAGATATAAATAATGAAATTAAACTCAAATACAAGTCCAAAGAAAAAAAATATAAAATAAATGAACCAAAGTATATAAAATATGAAATTAAAAAAAAATTAACACAATGAAGAACAAAGTTAATATATCAAATTCTTTATATATGTTTCCTAAAAGCCATAGTAAGAAGCTAACTCATGAGATAAATGATCTAGTTATGATGAAAAAGAACTATGCTCTTTATTTTATATAAAACTAGAGTAAGCATTAGGTTAGATTAAGATATATCTGAAATCATAGAGATTTTTGCTTCAGAAGAAAATGTAATTGTTAAATGTACATTTGAATATCTCTGTATTCTATTATATATTCTTATAGCCGTAAAAGGAAATAACATTCCGTGCCAAAATACTTCTAATACATTTCTCATAAATTAAATTCAGCATTACATAAAACCACATAAAAGTTTATAAATTATCTAACGACGTAGTAATGAGCAAATACAAATGGAGTCCTTCCTCAAAGGCTAAAAAACAGAGAAACATCGGCCCCTTCGATGAAAGGTCTATGAAATTTTTTGAGATATTCGACCTCTTGTTGTTTATGAATCTCCCCAAAACTTGTGCAACACCTTGCTTAAATAGAGCTTTTGCAAGTGTGTGTTGAATTCCTTGTAAATGTGAAAACAAGATATATAATCTAAAAGCCTTTTAACATAAAGAACTTCTTCCCATATAAGGTATAAGGTTTAGATATTGGCAATGACATATTTGTATATCTTTAAAGTTATTTGTATCTCTTTCAAGTTTCAACTAGTTAATAACAAGCGTAGAATCTCGTAAGATCTGAAGAGAATGCGAACAGGAGTTTGAGTGCAACCCCTTTTACGTAGTTGTTTGTGCCTTCATCTAGGACCATTTGAAGTTTAAAGGGAGTGTTGTTCATTGAGGAACAAAACAAACCTCCATACTGAAGGTAAAATCCGAAGGGATTAACATTCTTCTTGAATGCGAACACGAGTTTGAGTGCAAACCGTTTTGGGTAGTCGTTTGTGCATTCATCTAGGCCATTTGAAGTTTAAAGGAGTGTTGTTCATTGAGGAACGAAACAAACCTCCATACTCAACGTAAGCTGATAGAGTTATAATGTATGAGGATTATGAGTTTAAGTAATATTAGAACTAAATTTTGGGAGATTTATTTTATATATATATATATAGATATATTATTATTATTATTTTAATATATTATTTTATTTATGTAAAATTATTTTATTTAAAAATTATTAATTTGAAAATATTATAATTAGTAATTTGAAAATTAATAAAATTAATTAAAATATATGTTTATATTTATTTATAAAATTTTCATAAAAATATTTCGAATTCTTATTTCTAGTAGATAATTTAAATTTTATTCAATTTTAGTTTCAATGTTATTATTATTTTTTAAATAATTTTTAATAGCATTTTTTGATATGGTATTGTTAGTGTTCATTGTTATATATATATAGAGAGAGACAGACAGAGTTTAGGTTGAGCCTAGGTTTGGGTTAGTCACAAGAATCCACTTAAATGGTTATTACAAAGATTTGATGAAAGAAGATGGATCCACCCACCATAGGATGCTTATTACCAAGATTGAACGGAAGAAGACCATAGTAACACGGGTATTGCTCCCCGCCATTGGAGAGCACGTACCTCATTCTCTCAGGTTCCTAGGAGGAAACTTTCCAAAATCGTGGGGAGCTTCAAAGGGTACTTTGGAGTTTTTGAGGAGCTTCACTACAACAAATTTTGACGCTTCACATACCTATTTTGAGTAGGGAAGTGACCATTTGTTCATTTTTTAAGTGATACAGGATAGGTCAGGGGGTTGAACTGCATGGGATCTGTAAAGCTATAGAGATGTGGAGATATACCAAAAGTTCCAACAAAATATAGACACAAGTGTGAGTCATTCCTTGGAAACTTTTGTTGAAAACATTAATGTTCAACAATTGCAAATAAGTCTACTTTGTTGAAGTCTATCTTTAAGCTTTAATTATAAGATTCAACGAATTACATGATGGTCATAAGGAAAAATAGTAGCGTGTTAGTAAGTTTCATTTTATAATTTTCCAAACTTGAATATAATATAGTATTGCAGGAAATCACCTAATAACCAAGTAACAAATAGTCTTTTTTTTCAGTTTAGGAGTTCTGCATGTTTCTTTGCTTGGAAAGAATTTCATTGCCAAGTTGTTGATGGATTAATATTTTGATTTTTTCTTGTAATGTTTCAAAGTTCAATCTTTTACATATTTCATTGCAACATGGAATTTAATTTTCAAGTTTTGAATGGAAATAAATAAATAATTATATTTTCACTTTTAATATATATTAAATTTTAATATATTTTATTATTGTCTCTCCCAACCTAAAGTTTCCTGTAAATCTGGACAACACTTCTAACTGTACCAGATACATATTCCCCTTACCCATATACTCGAGTACCCGAAACTCGTACAACATAAAAAAAAACTAATCCAACACACTAATATGCACTCATAGATATAAAAATTTTATTAGTAATGGTAAACCACGTTAAATAGTTATAAAAGCTTTGACCATAAAACTATTTATATAATTAAAGCCTTTGACCAAAAAAACAATCTATATGATTAATCCGCACAATTTTTTTCCAAACATTTTGAATCACCCAAATCGACAATCAAAAGTATAAAATCTTAAAAATAATAAATATTACTGCATTGATTATTTTTTATTTTTTTTGGTTGTAGGCATGAGGTAATTCTATCGTTACAAAAGTGTTCGATTTCACCAACTACATTTGCCAGGTAGGCATCCCTCAATATGACGTTGTTTATAAGTCATAACTGTTTCGATTTATCGTAGCATTTGTGGATATAGTTAGCCACGCCAATGGAGGTGAGTAAATAGCCAACTCACAATTGCTTGGTCTTGGTCTCATTGGAATGGAGATGAAGCCACTCCAATGGAGGTGAGTAAATAGCCAGCTCACAATTGCTTGGTCTTGGTTTCATTGGAATGGAGATGAAGCCACTCCAATGGAAATGAAGTATCTTCCATTTAAATCAACAAATATCCGATGAACAAACTGAATAAAAGTACAGATTTCTCTACCCGGACCCATTAAACTATATTTTAGGACTGGACATCGTTGTATCCATTTTTCATTAAATACCCGGTACCTTCTTATAATCTATTTTATCAGCAGGTAGGGCATATTTTAGCCGGATGGCTTTGGTAGATGAGCTTCCTATATACTTGAAATTGTTAGGAAAGTTTTGTGCACGTCTATAAGAACCACCTTGTCCTATGTATACATGGAATTATATCGAGCAACTTTATTTTGCAATTATTTCGAACAACTTTATTTTGATATTGTAGTTGTCCTTGAACGCTAAATAGCTCATTCCACCCATGGGTTATTTTTATTGCGTGTTGCTAAGATTTCTTTATCTACTCATCCTGTACTTGTATTCCCTGGTGCTAAGACCTTTCGTACATTTGGTTTTATAAGTTTCGTACATTTGGTTTTATAAGTTGTCGAGTCAGTATTTCAAAATTTTTGATGTGCTTCTTTCTACTACTTCGCCCAATAACGCCAACGTACATCGATCTGACATCTTTCTCAATAAAATAAACTCATATAGGCTTAGATCCGGACGGCCAGATTTATTCCAACATAAAAAAAATTCAATGACATCTACCGTCTGGGATCATGCAAAAACAGTCACCTTTCCATTCCATCCATCTCCCACTTTTTGAGTATTTGTTCATTTATTCATGATTAAATTGATTATGAACAATATACAAATTGAAATGGTTGTTCATTTGTTCATGATTAAATTGATGATGGTTGAATTGATAGTGGCCGGTAATATTTCTATTAAAACATTACCTAGGGGAGAGCTTCGCTGTTACATTAAAACTAGTAAGTATTAGTAAATTTTTTAAACTAATAATTATGGATTACATAATTCTAGCGCAGGGAGATTGAATCTAAATATTAATAAATATCTAAACTATCATCATTACTTTTTTGAGTAGTGCACTTTCTAAACCCTTAACTAAAATCTCCAAAACAAAAATTATAGATTCAATAATTCCTCAACACTTCTTAAAGATATCAAACCTAAATATTAAAACTTCAAAACCATTATCATTATTTTAAATTGTCCCAAAAAAATTCCAAAAATAATAGCTAGACTACTTAATCCAGTCCCCGACCCAAAAATGGAGATTAATCTAAATCATCAATTCCCAACCAAACCAATGTGAAAATCCAACATCAAATTATTTTATAGATATCTTTTAAGAAGTTAATACTTTGGTGTTTCTCTGTTGTGGGCACATTTTATACACATTTCCTCCAACATATCGCTATGGGGGCAGCAGCAGTAAATACAACGGTCGAATTCGAAGCCAATGGAGAACAAGAAATGTTCACGAGATTCACCGCAGTCTCCATAACTTCTCTCCGCCCAATAAAACTCCTGACATGAACAAAGAAAAGCGCCCCATCATTGAATGAAAAGGCAGGGCCCATTGTAAGTTCATATCTGATTTTTTTGGAAGTAGGGCAGGAGAAACGCGAAAGGAAAGAGGCAGTTCACGCTTTGGGCGACGTTCTATTTATCACAACATTAAATTCAGGTCGTATGTTCCAGTTTCTATTTTTCAAATATTGAATTTTCTGAGTAAACACTGGTTGAGAAAGCTGCTAGCTATCAGAGGGAGATACTGATGAATTATATTGTTGAAGTTTGATGTGTCTCGTCAGACTTGGAGGGCGATGTTTGGGTTTAATCGTAACGGAGTAAACGTGATCGTTTCATTTATTGAGAAAGGTCTCATTTGTTGTCATTTTAATAGTTGTTCACATCGAGGTAGCTCAGGTAGCAGAGATATTGAGAATCATACTGACACCAATTTCTAAAAATATGTTAGAAAAGCCAAAGATTCTAAACCTGTGCAAAAGAACTTAACTGGTGTCTGTTCTTTTACACAAGTGTAATCATTATTATTTGCATATTTATATTTGTAAACAGTAAAACAAAGTGGATGCTATAAAATTATTATATACCAATTTTGAAATCTTTAAACTTATTTGTTAAATTAAATATGCAAAAAAATAATTTTAAAATATTATTAAATTAAATTATATATATATATATTTGAAAAACTGTATTAAATAAATTGTATTGGCTAAAATATTGACTTGCATATCAAATTACATATTCCATTATTTTTAAGAATATATTGATGAGTTTTAAGTCATTATTTTAGTTTTGGATTAAAAGTTTGTATTTAGGAATTACATTTGAATGAAGAGAAGCCTTGTATTTTATTTTATAATTTTAAAATTAATATTGATAAGTTAAAATATTTAAAAATAAAAATAAAAAAAATCAATTATATATATATTTTATACATCACACTTTTTAATGTGTTAAATTATGTAAACATTAAAATGAACAATTTTATTTGCAAATGGAAACTTCAAGTACAATTGGACAAACACATGTAGATAGCACTAACTGAGCAATATTGCAATCTATATAAGACTCACATGGATGCAATTTAATAGGATTAATTATGTACATTAATTATATGAATCACATAGATGCAATTTAATAGGATTATTTATGTACATTAAATATATGAATCATATGAAAGAATTCAATTAGACCATTTACATATACTTTATATAGGAACCCTATAGAGAAAATTCAATAAAACCATTTACTCTTTTATCTAGTGAAATAATTGTATTTCACTATTGTACAATGAAAATGTTTTATGTTCTTATATTTAACTAATCTAATCATTGAAATAATTATAATGAGTTTTTTAAAACAAAATCAAAATATAATATTGTTTTATGGATATTATTGTATTCTCTAATAAAAAACAAAACAAAAAACTATTTAAAACCTCCAACAACACAATTTTAGATAAAATACCATCTACAAACAACACAAAAATAACATTATTTTCTTAAAAAAAAAATGAATGAATAGTACTTATTTACCATTTCCTTTATGATAATAAGGAATTATACCTGTATTAAATTTGATATGATCCCTACATTAAATTTGATTTGATCCATAGAGCCCATTTTTATGTGTTTATAATAAGTAGACATAAAGAAATCATGTAGGTGATATTAATAAATGTAATCAAGTAGAGAAAGTAGTAAATTCAAGCAAGTTAAGTAAGAAAAAGTGGAGTAAGAATCGAAAAGATCTATAAGTGAAGCCACATAAGATTGGTAAGTACCATTTGTAAATTCAAGGATCAAGAGGTTGGGGAGTTTACTCAAATTAAAGATGATTCCGCTTAGAGTAATTTGTCATATTCACCACAACTAAAGCTTTTAATCTTCTATATCCTTTATTAAAGTATATTTTGGTGATACATAAATGCATGAGAACCATAACAATACAATTCTATTAAATAAAAATAAAAATATTTGTTTTCAAAATTATGAAAAAAATCATGAAAATTCAATTTTTAAATTGTTATGATATATAAAAATAATAATTAATAATAAAAAAAGAAACAAAATATATTTTATGAATTTTATTTGTATTTTAATTAAAAAATTTAAATATGATTTTCATTTCAAATTTAAGAAGTATTTTTATTTTTATTTTCATTTACCTGCTAAATAATTTTATGTTCTTGTATGCTAAACTAAATAGCTCTTGATTAGAAATTACAACTTCAAATTTGAACCCGACTCAAATATCTTAAATATTTTATCAAGGACGTTTATGCACCTCACGAGCCAACATAAAGCCGATAATTTGTCGACCTTATCAAACTAGGTTTTCTCTTTTATAAATTGATTTCTAAATGGGATGAAGGTAATTGATAGTTATCTCGAAAGATTTGATTTACGTGTACAAAAGCATAAATACGTGGACAAACCATAAATTGAAGGAAGCCATTAAATTTTATATATGCCAAAAATTATATCTATTCTCAAGACATTTTATGGATTCTATAAGTATATTTGTCGTCAAAACATTATACAGATGTGCAAAATCACTTTTGTTCATTGTACGGGGCTCAAGAGACATGAAGTGTGATTACATCAAGAGTCGGTGGAATCCACTATCCTTTCTGTTCATAGTTCATGACTGAACCCACCTTCAACCTTTTTGGAATCCACTATCCTTTCTGTTCATAGTTCATGACTGAACCCACCTTCAACCTTTTTAGAGAGTTGTTATACTCATAGAGAAGTTGATGGGACATGGAGAAGTTTTAATAGTTGGTAAATGTTTGGATAAAAGATTGTCATAATTGTACATAAACTAATATTATCTAAAGGAAATATAATAAATGAATTTAGATAGGGGTGCAGTATATTATTTATTAGTCTTATAATTTATTACAATGCATTGTATATATCAAATGGCATCATTAATAATTCATAACTACTTTATCTAGTTTTGAAGTAGTTTGAAGAAAGTATTATGGGTGTCTTTTTTGTTTGACTTGAACTTCGTGTTATTCGAATCTTATATTTAACTTTGAGAAGTGTTTTACATGCTACAATGGATCTAATAGATTATATGTCTTAAGTAAGGGCTACCATTTCTTGAGTGTAATAATTTTTAATTATTGGTGTGCATTTTCCAAGTCTTATCTTTCTTTAATATAATTATGATAGGTGACCCATAGTGTGTTCAATCACACCAATGTCTAGTAGCTCTTACAATTGATTTCAATCCAATGTTTGAAAATAGAGATTCTAACAATAATTGCATTTCATTCCCCACTTTCCCTTTGGGTTGGTATCCGTTTAGTCTCCTAAAACACTCCCTTGTATGCTTCTATAAACCTTTCTACTTGATTTTCTTTTTCTTTAGGACACCACTCAAATAATTGCTTTTATTTTAGTGACTCGTTGTTATATTTATTTTCTCCTAAGAAATGTGAAACAATTTTTTTATTGAAACTAATCATGTTTTTGGCTTGGTTCACACATATCAGTGAAATCTTGGACTTTCATTTGTGCATATATATGATGAAGGATTTTCTCATCCTCGATGAGAAAAAATGGTTGGCTCTCCATAAGAATAGTGTAACCCTCATATACAAGTAGGGACTTTCAAACATGAATCCAACTACATCAAGTGGTGCTACAATGGAATCCATACTTCATCAAAGTGATTAACATTTCTATCAAATTTCATCTTTAATTATTTTTTACCTTGATCTTTGCATCTTTGTTTACCCATACTAATGGATGTGGGCATGGATGGTCATGAACCTTTCATCTAAGTTTTTTTTACTAGATTGGCTACTATAAGATTATCATTTGAACCTTAGTCGAATACAATCTATCTTGATCTCCTTAACCAAAATATTAATGTGGAATAGTTTGGTCTTGTCATTATATTATTGATAATGAAGAATACTTAGATTTACCTCCTCTTGTATTGACGTGAAGAAAATATTCTCATCCACATCAAAGCTTGTCTTAATTTAATTTCTTAAAAAAATGGCTAGAAGATTCTTTTTTAATAATTATTGCAATTATCCTTGTTAAATTAACTCTCAATGTATTTTCCAATAGTTTCCTCAGTATGACGATCAATATTCCAATGGTTACAATGGTTTCCAAGATCCTTGCACTAATGTGTAATTTTTGTTGCCTTCTTATCCTTACCCACTTCTAATTCTTCTTCCCTTCATTTGAATCTTCCTTGTGTTTCTTTTTCTCTAACCACTTGAGTGCCCTTTTCTTTTATCATCTTCCTTCAAAATAGTTTTTTGTACACATGTCCCATCCATTCTTCTTGGCTTGGAAACAATCACCCACTTATGTGGATGGTTATGTAGACCCCATAAATACTTGAGTATATTTGGTCTCTTGGAAGAGGTACCTACCATGATGGAAAACTTACTAAACATAGTGGTGTGCTATTTTACACCATAACCCTACCTATACATAAAGTAGTTCCATGGAAGTCATTGGTCCTTTACATACTCAATAGGGTATATTTTGGTCTTAATGATCATTTTGAAGTCCTCCAACCTAGTTATAGGTAGATCACCTTATGACCTAATTTATTTCATATGGATTTCCCACCAAGTCATATCATGACTCTCTAATATAAGTATAACAAATGATATATTTTTTTCTTCACCCATATGGTGAACACTAATATAAACTTCTACTCTTATGACTAATGATTCATTTTAATGCATTGATGTCACCTTGGTATTTCTTTATTTCCACCTTTAATTCCATCTTCAATAGTGACTATGAATGGTTAACACTCAAAATTGATTTTTATTTCTTGTGTTCTTTCCTGAATCCTTTTCTACGTCTTCACAATTTATATCCAGTCTGGTCTAACCTTTGAATTAAAACTGAACCATATTCTTTTATTATTACAAACTTTATTTATATGGACACCATTAGGAGGTTCATATTGAGACTCGTGTCAATGACTTGCACTTCCATCCTCATAAATATCTCTTTTATTGATCATGAGGATCATTGTGAACAATCTCTTAAGCCATGGCTATTGTTCTAAAATTTCCACTTAAATGAACTCCTAGATACCTATAACCTCCCACAAATTTCCCTAAAGGAGCATTCTATGATACTAAAATTACTTGTAAACTATTAAGGATATTCCTATATAATAGTTCATAAAACAAGATCTGATAACATAATGAAATATAAGAAATATCGATTAGCAAATAATACAAACATCATCAATGATAAACACAAATTTTACCTTAGGAAACGATCATGGAAGACACCCAACTAGAAGGTGAGCGTACTCTTATCTCTCTTCTCCAGTATGGAAAAGAGTAAGTATAGAAAATATAGGTACTCTCTGTGGAGTTAGCTAAGATGTCTGGAATATAAGGCTACTAAATAATATTAATACCTTATATTTTTTCTATAATTTCCCATTCCTATCTAATATTATCAAACATAAAATAAAATATAACAAAATAGAATTCAAAAGCTGCTCCTCCTACTAGCTCAGTGTGCAACATAGCCTAATAGACAAGAGGTAATGTTTGATTCTATCAACCCTCATTTAGATTTACATGTTTTAACCTTCTAGAGTATTCTTAAAAGTAGACATGTGAGTAGCCCCATATAATTGTGTAACATGGTTTGATATGACATCCACTCATACCATGGTGATCAACATAGTGGGTCAACTTGCAGGAGGCACAAATTTTTAATGCATACTCTAATTGACATGATTCTTTAGTTACTGGGAACTTCTCTATGTGTAGAATTCAACGAGAGGGTTTGGCATAAATGATATTCTTTGAACCCCAAAACAAAATTCGCTAATGCCTCAACATGGATCAATAAGGTTTTAAACCCTAACCCTCTAAACTATGACCCACCAATAAAAATTACCCTGTAAACTCATTCCTCTAATTCTCCCACAAAAAAATAATTGCTATATATTAATAATTGTATATTTATCCAAGTTATATGATAAAATTTTGATAATTATTGAGAATTGGCATGGAGTTCATCAAGTCATTACAAAAATTCCTTCAAGCAAATCCTCAAAGATTCAAAGTGATGTAAGAAATGATAGATAAATGGAAAGATATCTATATTCATATGACAAGATATAGTGACATTAGGGGAGAATATACTCAAGTATTATATTTATGGTTTGATATCAAGGATGCTTCTACTACTTGGTATGTTGATAGTTGACATATTTAGGATTGCAACTAATGTTTTTTCCTAGTTGATGATTCTACTAAATCTTATGTAGATAATATCATGGATGGACATCAATAGTTGGTTAACAATATGTTTTTTTATCATGCGTATTACACAATTGTAGAGTCATATGAGGACAAATTTCCTTCAATGGATAGATCTACATATTTAGATTAACAAGACTACGCAGGTGATTCGAGCATCATTTTCAAAAAGCTATTAAGTTTAGATATCTTCCAAGAGGATTCAACATCAAGAATTGGATATGGGAGCCAAGTTTAACTTGTTTCTCATACTAATTCATCATAGTGGCTCGCACTACTACACCACACTTTTATTATTCATCATACTTCAACATTGGCCACAATACTTATCCACAAAACCTCAGTATATGTGGGTCATAGCTATTCACAAAAAATTTGAAAGACAACTCTTTTAGGAGGCATTGAATGTAGTGTACAAAGTAGGCTAATATGGGTTACCTTAGGAGGAATAAAAGGGGAATAATAGTATAATACTAAATCCCATGAAATATAAGGCAGACTAGATCCACTATGTGATCATATATGGCCTAATATCATAGTTGGTAGAAAATAAATATAGCGTGACCTCACTAAAGAAGGTTTATTGGGTAGTTAGGTTATTTATGTGAATATAGTTTGAAGGATGGAGAAATACTTAGGGGTATAAGTGAGTGATTATTATAAATGAGCTTATCTCATGAGGGGGTTTCCCCCTTAAGAAAGAAAGTGAACAGCAATGGAATCCTTTCATAAAAGGACTAATTACAAGGTGTTGGCCTACCTCAATGGTTTCACAATAATAATTATATATTTTATATCATATTATTGGATATTTAGAATTTTTTTCCACGTTTATGCCTTGACAATTTAATAGAAATAAAGTCTTAAATGATAATTTTATAATCTTATTGACGTTTTGTGCCAACCATCCCTTTGTTATTTGTACTTTATGATTACATCTATACATACATATGTCAATGTATAATTTAATGCCAATTTATGGGGGGTAAATTAAAGTCATCCTTCACTGGACCTCCTCCTAATAACACTAGCTCGTTATTTAGTAGAGGGATAAAGAAACCGATTAGCACCTTGCAACTAGAGGTGATTACTGGAAATTTTACTAGCAATCAAATGTGGGTTTACCTCATTGAATATGGCTCAGTTAATTATTTTTTTTTTAATTAATACTCTATTGACACTCATTAAAGTGTACTAATTATGTTAGGGTCGATTTTCATTATTGGTGGATCCCCTTGCATTTGATAACAATATTAATAAACGAGAAGAAATCATACAACCTCTACCATCTTGGATACCAACTTATCCATCGCATGATGTAGAATCATATCGCTAATGGGTTGGATTAAGGGCCTTTAGTTTTACATTACTCATTTATGTTATGCCTCCCAAGATGAACATATCACTATTGTATGAGTACTTTGAAGACTAAATATGCACTCTTATTTGTATTAAATTTCTTTATAATGTATACTATGACATATATTCAGATTTTATTTACTAGTGGTTATGATAATTTTGAATATATGGATCCATTATCTACTTTTTCATGGCCATGATATCACATCTCAATTCATAGATTTATACGATATCATGTTGAAAACCATTTTTTTCATATGTTTGACGATTAGTATGTATTCCTTGGTGATGATATATATTCATGATTGGATGATGAATTTATATATGTACTTTTGGTTCCATGATCCATGATCTCCTTCTTGATGTCTCTCCACTATTCTTGATGTCATAATTCATTCTTCCTATTAGTTCTTATTCAGACCTTACATGTTAGTAGGAATCTATTATACTAGTATATTCCACCTTGGGGCTCATATGGGACCTACTAATTAAACTATTCTAATATTACATATTTCTTGTATCCAAAATACTATTTTTATGAATGGTCACACACTACCCATTTGCATGGAGTGACTAGTCACTTTTTTCTAGTTAACAACGAGAAATCATTTCTTGTTTCTAGTTTACAATGAGTAATTGCCTCTAGAATTTTCCAATTTCATTGAATTTTAAAGAGAGTAGAACATTTTAGGGTATCCATAATCCATTATAATTCTTGGAATTTCTCTAGTGTTGAATCTAAAATAATACTGTGAAGGGGCGAGATTATTTATAATAATGTTTTTAACAATATGTAAATCTTTAAGTTATTTTTAATAGATAACATAGAAAAACAATAAATAAAATAGTACACACATGAATAAGGATAAATATATATTTATGTGGAAACCCATATGGGATATAACTATGGAACAAATTCTTCTTTATATATGAATTTAGGAACCAACATATTGTTACATCCATTTACTGGCACCACGTAGAAGGAGACAACCCTCCATTGATATTTATATTCACAGACCTAAAGGAGACACATATCCCCTAATGTTTATAGGAACCAACCTAACAAAGCATATGTCCCCTATGATTTTCATGCACTAAACTAAAGCATATTTCAATACCCTAATTTACAAGCACGAACTTAAAGGATACTTTGATCCCATTATTTACAGTAACCATTCTAATATATCTATCATATACTTTTTTCGTCACATTTTCAAACTAGAACCATAGGAATTCCATTTAATTTTACTCATGCAAACAGCTTAATCTCTAGTTTGTATTTTTTTGTTACCAATCCAATAACCTCTCTACTTTTATCTCTTTAATATGATCTTCAGTTCTTTGTGATTTGATCTAAATTACTCAACATTCACAACAAATGGCCTCCTCTTACACTTGTTTTCCTTTTTCCATCACACTTATTGCTCCTTACATGTCACACTTTCTATATCAACTATCACAATTGTATCCATACTCAGCAATCATAATTATTCTTTAAATATCACTTGTTTCTTCTCTACTTTTTTGTTAAACAACCATTTCTTATTGCTATTGTTTTCTATTACATTAATTTGTTGCCACTATGCTTTGTTTTCATACAATTATTTGTTGCAACTTTGTTTTGTTACTACATAGTCATTTGTTGCCACTCTACTTTATTGTTATACAGTAATTTGTTGCCACTCCATTTTGTTGTTACACATTTATTTGTTGCAATCCTACTTTCTTGTTACATAATAATTTGTTTCCACTCTATTTTTTTGTTACACAATCATTTTTATACCACTTTGTTTTTTTGTTATATGGTCATTTTCTTCCACTATCTTTTGTTGTTACCTACTCATTTGTTGAAACTATGTTTTGTTGTTACACAATCATTTATTTCAACTTTTTTTTTCTATTGCATATTCATTTGGTGCAACTCTGTGTTGCTCTTACCTAGTCATTTTTTGCAACTTTGTTTTGTTATTACACAATTATTTTCTACAAATATATTTTTCTATTACAAAAATTTTTTTGCAAGTCTATTTTGTTATTATATAGTCTAATTTCCACTTTTTCTCATTCAACACTAGTGTCACATAATCACATATATATTTTTTTCCACTCTACTTTGATGTTACATGCTATCATTCAAGATTGTTGTCACACAGTCACATACTCATTTTCTTCCACTAATTCAACAAGAAACCTTTTTTTCCCTACATACACACACTTGAAACATTCATCCTCACACACGGACATAGAATTATGTTGTTCCTTGGTATTTACATTTGATGTCACTCATCATACACATTTTCTACCCTTCTCGCTCTCTGTTTCTAGCACATTCACATCTACAATTTCAATATTTATACTCTTTTCCTCCTCATACTCATTCTCACAACATTGACACTTTCTACTCCTCTTACATTTTCACAGTCACACTTGTAGCACAACTAACCAATTTACTTGAAAATCTATTTAGATATTATTTCTTCTCAACTTTAAATAGATCCATGATTTATACCCATGAGAATGTCCCATGGTATTGACATTGACACAAAGAAATTAGCTAAGGATTCTTTGGATGCATTCACATGAGTACAGGGAAAATAAGAAGTTAACAATACTAAATAGGAGAAAATATAGTGGCGGAAACTCAACACCAGTGGTGCAACTGTGGATATTACTTGACATCAGTGTGGAAACTCGACAAAAGGAATTAAAAATTCACACATAAGTCCTAAAAATATTACTCCAATCATCATTGTCACAACTCAGGAACTACCATTTCTGATGATGATTATGTCGCAACACACCTATAGCATACTAAAACTTATCGAAATCTGAAACTTACATTTCATTTATTTGATTCACATATTTTCTTCTACTACAAATCCCATTGTTGCAACTATGGATCGTTCTTGTCAACATAATCAGACATCTATTCATTAAATCATTGTTACTATCAAGTTCAGATTATTATTCCTTGTGTCACCATAAATAGAATAATAAATATCTTCTCTCATTTCTTGAAAATACTCTGTTAATTACTCAAAGGAGGTGGTTTAGATAGAACCTTTCTTCTTAGATCATAATTCTCTTCACTATAATTTTACCACACATATGCAATCTTTTTTCTGGGTGGTAACTTCATCAAATAATTTGAGTTAGTACTACTACCAATGTGGATTCCCCATATCCAACCATTTGCAAGTCATAGAGAGACAGTAAAATTTGGCTTATCCATATTTCTAAAAATATATTCTAACTAGACTACTCTATATTTCATGAGTTTCTTTCCCAACTTGGTCCCAACCACTAATTTTCTTAACTGTAGCAGTCCATTTTACATTATTTAAATTCCTCGCTTGAGGTTTTACATACTCTTTAAAAACTTTGAATAGTTGTAATGGAAAATTTAATATGCTAAGACTAAATGAGAGCTAACTATAGTTCCTTTGTAACACCCTCCTCCAATATTTACCCAAGTCACTAGCCTCCTAGGGTAAACATGTTACGAAGTGTTACTATGATATGTTAAAACCTCCTAGATCACCTTAAGGAAGTGGATTTGACAAGAAAAAAACCTTAATGACTTCCCTCAAGTGCTACAGGACCCCCCAAGGGCTAAACCATCCTTCTAGGTGCCCAAGCTCTAAGTTATACCTCTTTTTCAACACCTTGATCTCACAGATGTTCACGCAAAACTGAAATTTTTTTACTAAAACCCTCCAGTATCATGCATAATGGCTATAAGGGTGCGACTGAAGTCTTTTTCACCTAGATTTGTGCTTTCCACATTGGATTTAGTCCACTTTCTTAAGATAGGAGCCATACCTATTCCCAAAAATTAATGAAAATTTCCAGAAGCATGAATGACATAAGGAAAAATATTTCCATACAAATATTAGATAGGAAATTTACCTAACCAATCCTAACCATGACCAAAATTCTGTTAAACACATCATGAACACAAAATGTACATGTCATAAATACATATCTACACATAGGGACCTCATACTTATCTGAGAATCATAAAAAATATATGAAGCCCTCTCATAATATTTGAAATATCATCTATTAGGTCATTCATTCATTAAGCATTCATTTACTAATACAAACATGATGAGACCCATAAATAGAATCTCTCATAAACAATGCTTTTAATCAGTATATAACCAAAAAAATAGAAGTGATAGAACAACCGTTAAAATCACATAATAACCAACACATTTACTCATAAAATATAAGAGGAAAAAGAGATATATTGAGTATCTCCAAAAGGAAACCAAGTTAGAGACTTCCATGTACCACCCCACCATAGATTAGGTTGAACTCAATCTTACTTTCAGCCAATCACCCATGTTCCATATTATAAGCATGCATGTGAGACTCAAAATGAAAAAACCATGGATTCTTGAGGATTTACAACAAACCCTCCATATACTAATGAAGGATTCCTAGGCACAAGCCCTCATCTATACAACCATGCTTTGTCGTAATCCCACTATACACTGGTCGACAAATCAATAGTCCAAACAATAAACATACACTACAAGGATTTAACACAACCCCACCATATATGACTCTATGGATCACTACTCCTATACAAGCATGGATGACTCCGGATTTCTTCACTTATACTATGAGGAATTTTCCCATCTCCACCCTTAAGCTTTACCACATATCCCACCATATACCGGTTCAGGATTTCTAGGCCTTTGGGAATTCTCCTGAGACCACCTCATATCAGTTTAGAACCCATCTCACTATATAGCTCAACCAAGCAAAAGAACCCCATCACACCATGACTATCCGGAAATGGAAAGGAAAGGATAAAAACCAGCGTCACACCTAGAAAAACCCATGCCAATGACGCCAAGAGAACTGAATACACACATGCATATACCATGAATGCCAAAAACTAGTAACAAAATTATACATGAAACTCGGTACCTGTAATTAATATCACTATAGGATCTTGATCTGACCCTTCCTTGCTTGATATTTTCTTTCTTTATCCAAATTTTTATTTCCTTTCTCCAATGTTAAAGTGCTTCAAGAATTCTCTAAGTGTGAAAGAGTAAGCGAGAGAGTAAATAGAGAGAGAGATCCAAGATAAAATTGTTAAAAAGTTGTGAACTGATCCTCATAAGCCTTTTCGTAGATGAGTCCTCTATTTTCTTCATTTTCCATTATTTTCCTTCAATTTCCTCCTAACATGAAACTTATGACCTTTCACCTTCCTTTTCTCCTATTTCTCATTATTTTAATAAATAAAATTCGAAATAATGCCTCTTTCCTTTTTAGTTCCTTTGCCTTTTCCAATCTCCCCTTAGCCACAATAAACCAAATGATCACCCACTAGGATGTTTTGCCTAAAATTCAGCTTGGAATACATGTCCCATGACCTTGGTCATATTTTTTCCTTTATTAACTTTATTACATGTAGTTTAACTTGGTGGTGTTGTAGATCCTTCCCCCTTAGGGGAACACTATCCTCGGTGTTTAATGAAACCTACAATTAGTAAACTTATGAAAACAAAAAGATATTTCTCATGGAGCTTTATAACTTAGCTAAATTACATATTTACAATGGAAAATTTACTGAAATACATAACTAACATGACACATGAAAACCATACTATTTATTGTAGCTTGCTAACATAGCTCGATGCAGTATTTACATCATACATATGAATATATAGACATAACCAAAACATAACACCAAAACGTATAACAATAGGAATACACTCAACCAACAAATAGAGAATGATACATATCCTACATCTTATCATCCATCTCCCATGTAGCTTAATTTGGCCCAAAGAGCTTCCTATGCACCTTAACCTGCTCGATTCCTCAATTCCAAAGTATGAGCATCTTTCTCTAAAAAATGCACTAAGGTTCCAACTCGAATTTGCATTTTGGTTCCACCTCGAATACAAGCCAATCAATCACATGATCAACATATTTCACATATATTTTAAGTAATAAAACATGGAAATCATCATGTACTTTCACTGTCTAAGGCATTGCAAGTTTGTAGGGCACTAGTCCAATTCTCATTGTCCAATCCTCAAATAGCTCTTCTTCGTCTTGATGAGAAATTACACATGCTTCCCAAAATGAAACTCCTTAAATTCCTTTTTTTGATCTACATAAATTTTCTGTATATCATGTTTTTCCTTTATATTCTTCTTTATAACCTATATTTTTTGCTCCATTTCTACCAACATGTCTGGTCCTATCAACACCCTATTCACTCAATCACTCAAACTAAATGGAGTATTAAAAATTTTCCCATAGAGTGTCGTAAACATAGCCATCCTTAGTCACTCTTGATACCCATTTTTGTAAGCAAACTCAACTAGTAGAAGGTAGTATTCCAACTTCCACTGCTGATGCATGACATACATTGTTAACATGGCCTCCAAAATCATGTTCACCCTCTTTGTATATCCATATGTATGTGGATGAAAATTTGTGTTGAAGGCCAACTTTGTACCCAAACCTTCAACTAACTCCTTCCAAAACCTAAAAGTAAACTTCTCATCTTTGTTAGATATAATGTTGTTCGAAATACCATGCAACCTCATTATCTCCCTAATAAATACTTATGCTACTTCACTACCCGAATAAGTAGACTTCACTGGAATGAAGTGAGCTACCTTTTTCATCATGTCTACCACAAACATATTGGAATCATCTTGCTTAGATGTACTCAGAAAAACTATGATGAAATCCATGTAAATGATCTCCCGTTTCTATTCTAGAATCGGAATCAGTTGTAGTAACCCACCTAGATGCTTAAGTTATAATTTTATCTATTGATAATCCAATCATATAGCCATAAAATCTACCACTTCCTTCTTTAGATTTAGAAAATAGTAGAACTTCTTCATCGTTTCCCATGTCTTCTGATATCCTTGATGACCTAAATACAACTTAACATGAAATTCCTGCAAGATAATATTCTTGAGCTCACTATCCTATAGCACATAGATCACGTCCGTAAACCTGATCAATCCATTTACCGTGATATGATAGTCCACATCTTGTACACATGTACCCTGATGTAACCTACGTCTAAGCTCCATGGACCTATCATCTTGTTGTCCTGCTTGGAAGATTCAATCCTTTAAATATCCCCCATAAGAACTCATAGTTGTTATGATTTATTTATGCTATTATGTTATGATAATATGAAACCTTGTTCTCTTTACCCTTAATGTATGTGATCTTGAAGTGAAACTCATTGATCGTTACCAACAATCTAGCTTTCCTAACATTTAGATTTAGTTTATAAAATAAGCGTCTCATGCCATTGTGATCACTCATCAAGATGAATCACGTACCAAAATGTTAGTGTCTCCACATCTTCAAAGCATGGATGATCATTGCCAACTCAAGATCACATGTCACATAGTTATGCTCATGCTCATTTAGTTTCCTTGACTCATAATATATGACTTGTCCCTCCTACATAAGGAGAATCCCAAATTCCTCTCTTGAAATCATCTGTACATGCCAAAAATCATTTATCCAGATATGCAATCCTTAACACTGGAGCATTTGTCAATAAATGCTTCAAATTTTCAAAAATAGCTACACATTCCTTTCTCCATTCAAAATTCTTTCCCTTTCATTGCAATTATTTCATAGGATAGAAAATCCATGAGAAGTTCTTGAAGAACCTTCTATAGTAACTTGCTAACCCCATGGATGATCTAACGTCATCCAGATTATTGGGAGCTTCCCATTCCATAATATCCCTTATCATTTTTTCATCCACTGCTATGCCTTCCTTGGAAACAAAATTCCCCAAGTAATGTACCTCTATCTGAAAGAAATTTCATTTAATAAATTTCACATACAATTGATGCTCTCTTAGAAATCTCAATGCTGCTACTAAGTGTTAGACACACTCTTCGTTATTCTTAGAATATATCAATATATCATCAATGAGTACAATAACCAAATTTTCTAGATAAGGATGCAACACATTATTCATCAAATATAAAATTAGATGGATCATTAATCAAACCAAAAGGAACTACAACAAAATCATAATGCCCATTCCTAGTCTAGAAAGAATTCTTGTAGATGTCCCCTTCCTTGATGCATACCTCATGATAATATAATCTCAGATAAATCTTCGAGAGAATTTTTTTCTCCATTTAACTGATCAAACAAGTAATAAATCCTCGATAATGGATACATGTTCTTAATCGTCACCTTGTTAAACCACTTGTAGTCAATACACAATCTAAGAGTACCATCCTTATTGTTTAAAAAAAACATTGGTGCACCCCAAGGCACCACAATTGTTCTAATGTATCACTTGTCAAGTATTTCCTTCAAATGTGACTTTAATTCCACTAACTATGGTGTGCTCATCATATAAGGTTCCTTCGATGTTGGTGTTTCCCCTAGTACTGGCTTAATATAAAAGTACACGTCCCTCTGAGGCAGCAAATCTGAGATCTCTTCTTGAAACACACACTACAAGAAAAAATATCATTGGTGAGGTTCATGCTTGTGACGGACCTTTAAGGTTTGTCACCAATGTCACATATGGTGACGGTCCTTAAAAAAGCATCGTGGTAAGTGTATATAGTGATGGCCTTTTAAGGTCTGTCACCAAAGCCATTTTCAATGACACTTTTGGTGAGGGTCATTAAAGGCTCATCATGAATTCTTTCTTTGGTGACACTTCTAGTGACGAAATTTTAATGACCCTGACCGATGCTCTTTTTGCTACTTTTGGTGACAGTCAAAAAATGTTTGTCATCATTGATCATTCAAATGATTTTTTGATGACATTATGTACGTGTTAATATATTTTTTGTCAAAATATAACGAATTAATACCATTATTGTGGAGTATTTTTTACTATTTCCAAGCCCATAGTGGTTAGAGTCAGTCAATTTCTTAAGAAGTAATTATTCATGTGTATCATTTCCCTCAAGTAATGACTAGTCGAATAGAGTTTTCCTATAAGTCAGCACATGATTCATATCTATTAAGTTTATTATCTAAATAATTTCCTTTAGATGAACTGCCACTAATGTGTGTAGGAAATATATTGTTTAATACATTATCAATCTCTCTCAATTATATTAATGAGAAATACCTAACACTCCTTAACAATCCGGGCACACCTTAAATTAATGCTTTGGCACAAACTAACATTTCTTAGCACCTCGCATGTCTTGGAACATCTTTGTACCTAGAACATCTTGTCATGACACTGATGCCCAGGTACATGGTGGCATGCGCTAGCACAACATAGAAATCTCCTAACATGTGTTGGTATGCATGTAGTCCCTAGCATGCCCTAGAACACCTTAGTTGAATGCATTGACATACATTAGCACTTGGAACACAATGCCACTTGGAATGTATTGGTACCTATTATTACTGTGGATAGCATGCCTCTTTTGGAAAAGATAAATTACCGACTTATAAACCCTCTTATTGGTTCTTCCTTTTGTTTCATTGAAACTTCTTGACACATATTGACATACCCTGGCACCCTGCACATCATTAGCACCTAGCAGGTATTGGAAAATATTGACATTATTTGGAACGTATAATTGGCACACCCTAAAACTCCCAAGCACACTTTGAGACCTCTTGACATGCCTTCATATTCTCTGGCATGCCTTACCAATCCTTATCATACCTTGTCACTCCCTCCTTGGCATGAAAACTAGCACTCATTAACACTAGTCCCTGGCACGCATTCCTCATATTCGATAAATTCCATGAATTTTAACCTAGTTCTCCCTTAATGTTTTTTCCTAGTACTCCTTAACACTCCTCGACATGCATTAGCACTTTCTATCACACCTTAGCACTCTTCAACATGCCCTTCCACTTCATAACATGCATAAAATTTGGTGACACATATTGGCACTGGGCATATTTTGGCACTTGGAAAGTCTTATCATGTATGGAATATGTTGACATGCCTTGGTATGATTTGGCATGGTGTAATATTAAATTTATTTGAGATCAAATATTGGAAAGTAGATGAGAAGAAACAAAGCAAGACTTGGCACTCAGAATGCTCTAAGACTTTGTACTTGGAACCTATTGGCGCCTAGTGTTGGTGTGCCTAGCATGCCCCTCTTGGAAAAGGTAAATTGATGACTTACTAACCCTATTATGTGTTCATTTACTTTTAGTTTAACATTTTTCTCCCTTTTGTTTCCTTGACAGTCCCTGACACACATTAACAGACCCTTCCACACCTTCACATGCCTTATCACTTGGCACATATTAGCATGTTTAACATGCCTTTCCACTATATGACACATCTTAGCATTCCCTAGCATGCCTTGGCACTCATGTCCTCACATCTAGCCTTTACATTTTTCATGACTTGGGAACACAATCAATTCCTTAGCTATTGCAGTTCATGTGAAAATATTGGCTTTATTCAACCACAACAACTTTACGAATTGCACCTACTACAAATAGATTGTGCCTTGTTCACCTGAAAAATTCCTATAATGCATCCTATGCTACTCATGTCCAAGATCAACTTGTCCCACTAAACTAGTTTCCAAGACAAGGATCACATGATCTATCCATGGCCATAAAACAACCAAGCAACATAGCTTACATAGGAAATATTTCACATGTATGTTCAGTTCATATGAACAGTAGAACATTAACTGGGAGTTTGCAAAAAATACAATATGCACAAGGCACACAAGATACAAGCCGACACAAGTTGAGTTCCCCAAAACTTATACACAACAATGTACAATATGAAATTATCTAGAATATTTTAAAACAAGAGCATGTATCCAAAGTGTACCACATCTCATATAAAAAAATAGCTAAAGGAAAAACAATGTTGTGCCTTACACAAAGTGATCTCTCTTTGTCTAAAACTGCTATGTCGAGCCCCATATAACAACTGTAGGATTTCTTCCTGTAAAACCTATTCTGAACTTCTCCTAAAAAAGTTTGTTCTTAACACACTTGAATTCACTGACACTCCCTCGAACACACTCTTATTTGTTCCTTTCCATGAATTTTGACTTATTTATCCCTTGATATGCCCTAACACTCCCTAACACTCTTCAGCATGCATTAACATTGTCCGAAATGTGTTAGCATGCCTTCTCATTCCTAATGTGCATGTCCCAACCCTCCCTAGCTGTCATGCCCTCACAACTACCCTTACTTAATTTGCAACTTGGGAGCCCAACCAAGCCATCACTTGACTACAAGAGCTTGGCAAAGTTATAGTTACTACAACTAAACTATGTTGTTGAATTGTTTATCTTGGGAGGTACTTTGCAAGCCTAGTGATATGGATTTGTGTGAGCTTGGTCACAAAATTATTTGTGGGAAAAGATGTCAGGTAAAGGGATTTTGGACCCATGATGGATTTTAAAATATAAAATAAAATTAAAAAGAAAAATTAATATTTCCTAAGGTCTAAGTGGTTAAAACCTGCAAGTTCTAGAGGGTTCCTAAGAGGTCTAGGAAAAAATATTTAAGGAGGCCTTAGGATGAAGGAAAGAACATCAAGTGAGAAGGAGCTCATTTATTCAAGGGGGAGAAGAGATATGTAGTCCTAAAGTAGGTCGAGTAAGAGGGCTGAGTAAGGGTTGTTAAAGGGAGGCCATGATCATCCTCCAAGAGCAAGATCATCATGTGGGGGTTCACAATGATTTTGCATATCTTAATGGTTGGTTCAAGCTAGGAAGTACAATGGAATATTTTTGGTTCTCTTATGGTAGATTGAGCTTAAGAGAGGTTTCTCATGAGAATTTGGGCATGTGATTTCAATGGTGTCTTTGTGTGAAGGCCGCATCAAATTCTGAAATTTTGAAATTTGCAACATGAAACATTGAAATTGGAAACCAGAAAGGACAAAAAAAAATATGCACCCACACTAGTGAGGAATTTTGATGCGCTAGGAGTGAGGAATGTGGGGTGTCTAATTTATTTTCCCCTTAAATAAATTGGACAATAAATTTTAATTTCATCTCATAGCAACTTATGTCAGCTAAGTAAATCATGATGACTGAGTTAGCTCAAGAAATTTGAGTTGAGGGTCTAAGAAGAGGCATGTAGAGTGATTAATATAATATTGTTGGGGTCCAGTTGTAGTTGATGCATTGGTGGGGTGTAAGTGTGAATTAGTTAGCTCAATTAAATTATTTAAAATCATTTTAAATAGTTCTAACTAAGTGATGATCTAGTGAGAGGTAAGACAATGAATTAAATTAGATTTAATTCACAATGAGTGATCAATCAGATAACTGATAATTCACTATTAGTAGCTACATGCATGTCAGTTCTGGGGAAGACCCAGTTGCGACAGAGGTTAAAGGGAACATAACTATCAGTTGTATTTATACAAAATTTCCCATGTGCAATTATAAAATCAATGGGATGCCATGATGGATTTCAAATTCAAGGAATACCACTTTTCCTAATTAATAGTGAGCTAATCCCCTAGGAATTGCATGAGAAAGGAAAGCTAAAGGAAGGCCGAGAATTGGCTAAAACTAGATTGAGTTTTCCTAGATCAGTGGGAGACAAGTGGCAGAGTGCTGGCATTAGGGGAATTTTTAGGTCTAAAATGGGCCTCCTAAGAAAAATTTAAAACCAAAATAAACTTTATAAGAACCAATAGGATTCAAGATGATGATGTCAACCATGGGAGATGATTCACCATTATTTAACTAAAAGGGTAAAAATATTAAAATAAAATAAAATAATAAAACTAAATTTTCAACTCTTATTTTCAACTTATCTCGCAAAGTGTTTACACAAATTTCGAGTGGGAGTACTAGTTAGATGCAAAATTTAATTCATCATCCAAAGAGTACCCATGTGCCATACATTCAATGCACCCTACTACACAAAAAATGAGAAATACATGAGAAATGTGATTGCAATGACATTTTTTATATATTTCTCATTTTTTGTGTAGCGAGATGCATTGAAAGTATGCAACATGTGTACTCCTTTGATGAGGAATTAGATTTTTCATCCAACGAGTACTACCGCTTGAAATTTGAGTAAAAAATTTGGGAGATAAGTTGAAAATGTACTTCTTCCTCTTTTCCCTCTAAAATTTGGTTATGTAATCAAATATTATTTTATTATTTCCACTATTATTTTATAATTTCCTTAGGAAGCCCATTTTAGACCTCAAAATCCCCTAATGATAACCTCATGAGAGATTAAGCATTGTATTATTTCATGATTCCTTGACTTAATACACAATAGAGATAGAGCAGTTTTGAGCAATATCTTTCCCTAGATACATCTTGTGTTGTGTGAATGATAATTTATTTATATTACTTATATGTGATTTAGTGTATGTGTTTTTTTTTCCGAAAATTGTAGGAAGGATTCAATATCTTGTTTTAGTACATTACAAGGTCAGACTGAATCTTGTTGGTTAGATTTTCTACATGGTATTAGAGAAAGAAATTTTTTGGCGACGAGTTTGCAAAGAATATCTAAAGACTTTGATGTAAAATTTTCAAAAAAAAAAAAATATCAGATTTGGATTCCTTGTGAAAAAATACCCAAATGGAAAATCAATTCGAAGCTCGGATGGGTGAGATATCGTCAATTTAAAATCAACTATTTTTTAGAAAATTTTGTAAGGGTAGGACAATTAAAATGTGCACGAGTCAACAAACTATAAGCACTTGAGGGACTAGATCCATGCAAAGCTTTGAGGAGAAAAGTAGAGGTTAAATACTTGGCTGTTGAGAGGGAGTACAAATTGCCTCTCAACATGCAACCTTAGAAGTAGTCTCAGAAGGTTGTGGAGAAACCGCAATTGGAGAAGCAGAGAGGAGACCAAGTGGAAGCATCCACTCAACTAGAGACATCCATGAGGGGGGGATTTCGATCCATATGGGTAGAGGGAGCACATGCAACCATACCTCCAAGTGAAATGTGGGGTGATGTGTGTACATAATCAAAATATAAGAAATTTGGGCAATTTCCATTGAGATGGTGTGTCTCATGGATCGAACCTAGCTACGAGGAGTCCATAGTATAACAACAGAAGGAAGGATCAGCTAGATTTATGCAGTTAGATGTCAGGAAGACAGAAATCAGAGTGATAGATGTCTGATACTGGAGCGAAAACCAGAGTTGGGAACAGTGCAAAGGGCACAGATGTAGATGTCAACAACAGCTCAGAGAGTCCAATAGACAGGTGTGGTAGCTAGCAGCAGTCAGAAGACTCTGATGACAAATGCATTATATTGATTCCTTTTTTCTGAGGCTATTCAATTTTAGGATTTTTAGGTGCAAACAACACTAAAGGAGTGTTGCATGTAGAATTCCAAAGGTACCGCATCTGGATAGATTTAATTCCTTTCTTTTTGAGAGGGAGTGTTGAAATTTGCAAAAAGAAAAAGTCAAATTGGCAACCAGAAAGGACAAAAGAAAAATGCACCCACACTAGTGAGGAATTTTTATTTGAAAAACCCTAGATGAAGACAATATTGTGGGCCCTAGATCAGTAAAAATAATTGACTGTGGTTGGGAAAACTAATGGGGGTTGTTAGGTGACTATCAAAGAAGAGTTCTAAATCTTGTACTTGTGAAGGACAACAAGATTGGTAGAATGGAACATCTATAGGTCCCAAGGATGTGTAGACTTTGAAGGAATAAAGTAGAGCCCTAGTTCACTATATTGTAGAGTATTAATTCGGTGAGAAGAAGGGAAACCTCCATAGCCCTAGAATTCTCATCTTGGAGTCGTAGAATGGAAAAAGTGTGCATACCAAAGAGTTGTTCACAAATGGATTTTTGAACAAATTGTTACCACTCAAAATAGTAGTGGACCTAAAAGGGGCTCCTAAGAGGGAAACTGCTAGGACAAGGGTAATGCTGGAGGGTTAGCCCATTGTCACCACAACTAAGGCTCCTTGCTCTTCAATGAATTTCATCGATGGGAGGAGTCTAGGTATTTTTGGAAGTCAATTTTATACTATAGTTCAATGAATAGGTGGGAAGTGACCCTAGAACCCTTTCCCTAGGATAGAATGAAGAGTGGGACATGCTTGCCTTCTAAGTAAGGGAATTTATCCTATAAGGAGAGATGAGAGGTATTGAAGGGTTGAGGGAGAAGAATAAGACTTATGAAGGAAGTTCTCAATCCCTAAAATCCTTTGGGAACTTGGATTCCCAAATGGTCCTTGATGAAAGGCCTTTGACACCAAATGGGACAACGCAGGCCAAGTGGATCTAGCCCACGTTCAGGGATGGAATTTAGAAACCAATGATGTTCATATCCTAGACAACTTGAGGGGAAAGGATCAGAGAAGATTTTTTACTTCGATGGGTCAAATTAATCCAACTATGTTTTGGCCTTGGGAACACCTGGGAAAAACTTGATCCTAGAGCTAAGGCTTGAGGTATCTAGAGATTACACCATCGTAATTGGCCCAAATTCTGAGGAGAGTGAGAGAACCCACCAATATAGTTTCCTCTAGGAGATCAAATTTTTCCTCTGGCTATAATCCTGGGAAATTAATTCCCTAGGTGACCTAATGGGGCTAATTAGGGGGGGAAATCATCACCCTTTTCGACGGACTAATGCCTAATTCACTTTTGGATATGGATTCAGGGATAATAATGAACAAGATTTGGTTTCTTGATCAAGGAGGCCCAAAAATTCAACTTCGTCAAAGGTTAGAGGAATATGAAAAGTGACCTTAAAGCATTTATAATTCATACAAATGGTGTGATATTATTGAGATAAAAATATCTCTATGATTGTATTCCTAGTTTTATTCCTTGTGTTAGTGTGATTTTAAAGGGCCATGATCCCTGGTACAAGATCTTGAGTATATTCTATTATAGTTTGTAATTTAACGAAGAACGGTTTGAAAAAGTTAAAAATTGTCATGTGAACTAGTTGATTCCCTAATGTCTGTACATTTTGTGTGAAACTTAGATGTGTTGTGGAACTTGAGTGTGTTTGCATCAAATATTATAAGATCAAAACCAAATTCTCATATCTCGTGGAAATTCAACATATGCCTTATTCACCTAAGAACTACATGTAACTCGTCTTAGGCTACTCATGTCCAATCTCAACTAATCCCACTTAACAAGTTACCAAGAAAAGGTTCATCACATCCAACTTTGGTTGTAAAACAACTAAGCAACAAAAACTACATATTAACATGCCATAGTACCTGGCATCTCTTAAATGCTTTGGCACTATGTGGCATGTGTTATCATCCCCTACATTCCTTGGCATGATTTTACGCACCCTAACACACCCTAGCACTTTGTGACACACCTTGGTAGTTTAGCATACCTTGGCACATCCTAGAATATAACCTTGTCACTCCCTCCTTAACGCACCTATAACTCATTGATACTCCTTTTCTTATTTGTTCATTTCCATGCATTTTGATCTAGGGCTTCCTTATGATTCCTTGGCACTGCCTAACACTCCCTATCATGCATTGGCACACCCTAACACCTGGCACATCTTGGCATGCCTCCCTACACTCTATAATTCCTTGGCACTACCTAGCATACCTTGTCACTTTCTCCTTAGCACACCTAGATCTCATTGACACTCCCAGTCACAAACTCTTATTCATTCATTTCAATCTTCCATTCATTTTTACCTTGTGCTTCCTTGTGTTTCGATAGCATTCCTTAACACTCCTTGGCACATTTTGGTACACCCTAGCACCTAGGACATCTTGGCATGTCACCCTAGACTATAGCATGCCTTAACACTGGCTAGCATACCCTATCACTCCCTCCTTAGCACACCTATAACTCAATGACACTTCCAATCACAAACACTTAGTTTTTAATTTCCATGGATTTTTATGTAGTGATCCCTTGTGTTTCCATGGCAATCCCAGTTAACACTTCCTTGCATGCATTGGCACATCTTGACCGCATGTCGCCCTACCACTCTACCATTCCTTACCACTACCAATAATTCCTCGTCACTCCTCCTCAACACACTTGGAACTCGTTGACACTCCTTGTCACACAGTATTATTCATTCATTTCCATGCATTATGATGTATTAGTGCTCCCTTTTTTTTCTTTATTACTCCATAACACTCCTCGGCACACATTGGCACAACCTAGAACTTGGCGCATATTAGCATGCTTTCCTAGTACTCTATCATTCCTTGGCACTGCCTATCATTCCTTTTGAATCCCTCCCTAGCACTCTTAGAAATTTCTAACACTCCCTATCACACACTCTTATTCATTCATTTCCATGCAACTGAAACTAGTCCTCCCTTTTTTTTTCTGTGGCACTCCCTAGAATGTGTTGGCACCACACCCTAGCACCTAACACATATTGGAATGCATAACATGCCTTGGAAATTTCTAGCGTGTGTTAGCACTTCTTGGGATCCCCTACACACCTTGGAACACCCTAATTGTCATCCCTCATAGATAACCTTACTTTTTTTGCGACGTGGGAACCACACCAATTCATTGAAAGAATAGTGTTGTGTCTAGCCCAAAGTCTCCCTTTGTCTAAAACTTATTTTTCCATCCCCTTATCACAATCGTAATATTTCCTCCTGCAAGTCCAATTATGAAATTCTCCTAACACACTTCGTCCATGGGACTCTTGGAATTCACTCACACTTCCTGACAGACACTCTTATTCATTCATTTCCATGCACTTTGAACTGGTTCTCCCTTGTTATGCCCTAACACTCCCCAACACTCTTCTACATGCATTGACACTATGTGGCCTGAATTAGCATACCTTTTCATTCATTTACATGCCCTATCACTCCTTAAATACCATGTGCTCATAACTACCCTTAATTTTTTTAGACTCGAGAACCCAACCAAGTCCTTCCTCGACTACAACAACTTGACCAAGTTTGATTTACGACAACTATACTATGCCTTGTTCACATAATAATGGATTATAAATCATATTAGGCTACTCATATCCAATATTAACTCATCCCACTTAACAAGTTACAAATTCAAGGCTCACGTCCAACCGTGGCCATAAAAAACTAAGCGACATATTTTACATCTTATCATGCCATAACACCTGGAATATCTAACAATCTGTTGGCACTATTTGGCATGTGTTAGCATCCCCTGCATTATTTTGCATGCTTTTGAACCCCCTAACACACCCTACCATTCCCTGACATGCCCTAGCACTCTAGCATGCCTTGGAATTGCCTAGCATATAACCTTGTGATCACTCCCTCCTTAGCAAACTTGGAACTCGCTAGCACTCCCTATCACAAACTCTTATCCGTTAATTTCCATGCATTTTGAAATAATTCTCCCTTTTTTCCCATGGAAATCCTTAACACTCCGTGGCACACATTGGAACACCCTGACACTTGGCACATCTTGGCATGTCACCCTGCCACTCTAGAATTCCTTGGCACTACGTAACATAATTTATCACTCCCTCCATAACATACTTAGAACTTGCTAAGAATCCCTGTCACATACTCTTATTCATTAATTTATATGAATTTTAAACTAGTTCTCCCTTGTTTTTCCCTGGTACTCCATAATGCTCCCTGAAATGCATTGGCACACCCTAGCACCTAGAACATCTTGGCATGTTTCCCTAGCCTCTAGCATGCCTAGCATACCTTGTAACTCCCTCCTTAGCATACCTAGAACTCACTAACACTTCCTGTCACAATATATTAGTCATTCATTTGCTTGCATTATTTTCACCTAGGACTCCCTTGTGTGTCCCTAGGACTCCCAAAGACTTCCTAGCATGTGTTGGCACACCCTAGCACCTGGAACATCTTGGCTGCATGCCACTCTGGAACAATATCATCAAGAACATGTTTTGGCAATAAATAATTAAATTTGGTCATAGAATAAGATTTAAAATTGTTTGTGACTCACTAAAAACTTGTTTTCTTTATACACAAGGTAATAAGTTAACTAAGTAATAAGAAAAAGTATCTTGCAATAGTGAAATTCCACCCATTAATGACCTACCAATAAATCATTTCAAATAATATAATTTTCCTTAAATAACATCAATGAATTAGCTCTCACTCTATTTGTCTTATACAATAAAATAAAAATAAATCACTTAAAAATGACCATTTTGAAATAACTTTCCATAAAATATGGTGATATAATAATAAAAATTATACATTAAATAACCTAGTCCCTTCCATAGAATGAGAGACAAAGGTTTAGATTATTTAAACAAAAATCAAGCACTAACATTTACCTTTTCTCTCCAGAGATAGCAAGGGTTCCCTCTATGCCCACATCTACATTTTCCTCAAAGGTGAAAACAAGGAGAAAATACTAGAGAAAGAAATAGAAGAAGGAACGAATTCAATTAATCCCCGATCTTTCCTTCAATCATTCAAACAATCCATTCCTCCTCTCCATATCTTATTTATTTCTTAATACATCACTTCAAGTCAACATTTTTACTTGCATAAAATGAAACACACATCAAGTTTGAAAACATAAGAAATTTAGATCTATGAATTTTCTCGGTTATATCTTCCCTTCTTGTTTGGTTACTTTTCACATTTGACACATTTAGAGCTTTTTATTCTAGTTATTAGAAATGTGATTGAATAAGGTAGGGGCTTTTTGAAAGAATTCAATCTGCGACACTCGTAGGGAAATATCAATTATACTTATGGTGTTTTGGCAATCATATGAAATTCATTATTATCATGTTATGAACAAACAGTGTATGGACTCTCTGGAATCATCGTGAATTCTTAAGTTTTACGTGTTTTTCATGGAAGAGAGGGTTTTTATTGTGAAACCATGGTTACATGTAGAGATTGTATCCAACTACTAGAGGGGTAGTATCCTTCCATTATCCGTTTAGGGCATCAGTGCAAAAGACCAGAGTAGAGTTAGAATTTCGAGACCCTCTGACGAGAAGGTTGTTTGATCGACATTGCTAATGAAAAAAAACCTATCAATGATAATGGATGCACTTGAACCTATAGTTTGGTGCATGGATGGTTCCCTTGCTCTTTCTCATATTTTCATAAGTCATTTGTATGCGTATTTTCTAGGAGGTTTGAGTCACAATCCTTTTTCTCTTTCTTATTTCTCAGTGAAAATTTGGTACTGTAAAAAAAAAATTGCTTCCTTTATTCCATGCATGAAAGTATATTTTTCTTCCAAAGGAAAAATTCCCATTTCATTTTAACTGTAAAATAAATTTCACTTTTCATGTGCACTTGCACTACCAGACGGTGAAAAAAATACTCCTCTTTTATTGAAAATCACAAAAATCTACACCTCTTACCATTTACAGACATAATTTTCATGACAATAAATTATTTGGCACTACACATGAGAGCCTCCTAGGCCTACCAACATCTTTATAAGATATAAGGACAACCTACTCTGATCAACAACCACAAATTTTGAGCATTGCTACACATGAAATTAAACATTACATTTAGAAACAAGGATTACTTAAACCCTTGTATTATTCTCATAGCTCTACCCCTTGCTACTAGTAACCCTTCTCTAGATAGAGCATCTCCTATCACATTGTGCTCCCCACAGACGTGTGATTGAAAGAACTTCAAAATTACTATTCTAAAGTGAATGTTTCTTTGATACCATGTAAAAATTATAATCTAGAATTGTAACTTCTCATGAAATTTTAATCTAAATCACAACACATAATCCTACTCTAGTACTCTATGGAATTAAATTCACAATTTAGAACATCAATCACAAACATGCAATACGAAATAAAACACATGAACATAGTATTTTTCTAGGGGAAAGAAACTACTAAAAACCACTTATGCATGCTTGCATTAAATCAAATGAGTAAAGATGTATTACGATTGCTTGCTCGCTCTAAGAACAACCTGCAAGTGAATAACATATCTCTCTGCTCACTGAGAATATATGACCCAAACTTAGTCAATTTATTCCTATCATTGAGCCCCTATTTCCTTCCACAAGTCTTGAGGAATTAGGCCCCTATTATTTAGGAAATTCCTCCAAAATTCTTGTGCAATTTCCTAGGATTGATCACCTTACCAATACAATTTGTGTACACCCAATCTAGTATATAATTAATTGTGCACTTCCTTAGAATCTCCACCACAGATGGGGAACTCAAATTCTCTGCATGCAATAGTTATTTTTGTTTGATTAATAATTTAATTGGATGATCACTGAGTTAGAATAAAGTCCCACTACACAAATGACCTTCCAGTAGTTCCTCCAATAGTTAGAACTAGTTTAAGTGAAAGAAACTTGAAATAACTGACCTTGATTGCTACAAATTATCTATCAAACATTCTTAACTTAACTCCAACTCCTCTAACTCTAATTTACTAAGCTAAATTAGTGAAAAGAGGCATGTAACCTCAGTTAACTACCTCCAAGTTGTTCATTAACGTGGAAATTTGATTTTCTCAATTTGACCAAGGCAAAATCAAATTAAGATTTTCTTGCTGTATTTTTCAACAATAGAAATTTTCCTACTCTATATAATGTTTTCCCTCAACCAAGCATGGTAACAAATGTGTTTTTCGTTGTTGTTGATCGCTTTCTTTGGACGATAATTTTCGCACCCTATAGGAAGTTTTTTGAAACAAAATCCACTCATAAGCTCTTCTTTGAGCATATTTTGGTTCATTTTGGGTTGCCAAAGACCATATTTCTTGATAGGGATAGTAGGTTCCTCAGTGTTTTCTGGTTTAACCTTTGGTCCATGATGGCCATCAAGCTTGTCGAAATCCACTGCCTTCCATCCCTAGATTGATAATTAAAAATTACTCGATATAATTATTGTAGATGTCCTTAGATTATACAATTGTGAGGATCCACATACACATATTGATAGCCTTCCATATTTTCAATAGAAATTTGACATATCTCTTCATATTTCTATTGCCCATGAGCCTTTTCAGGTTTTCTTGGGTACCCAACGATTGGCACAAATTGATGTAGCTATATTCATGGAATAACACATGAAGATACCTCCCATACTTGGAACGAGGTAAGCAACAAAACCAATTTTGAGGAATGTATCTGACAAATTCAGTGATGAGTTCATGAAATTTTATAGAAAGTTTTCAACTCCAAGTACAAGTAGATACACAATCCATTCGGTTCCACATAAGTTTTAGGTTGGTGATGAGTTATAGTTGGAATTGCATGAAGAACAACTGAAAAACTCCCAGAAGAAGCTCATACAATTTTGATATGATCCTTACACCATCACCAGGGCTATGGGTAAGAATTCTTTTGAATATAGTCATAGGATGATTTATATTACTTGAAATGTATATGTTAGGATGATTTATACTTCATTGGGTGCATGTGTAGAAATATTTCCTCTAAGAGAATGAAAAATATGATCACACCATTAATTACATAAGTAACTATGATATCTACCCAAATGACATTAGGTAACTACATAAGAGATTTTATAAGTGACATTTTTAACATTTGTTTTATATCAAGGTATGTGGATCATTATGTTTTTTTTCCAAAGCATTTACATATGACTTAATTTTTTAAATAGTACACCACTCCAATATTATTTCTCTTACGTGCTCCTAGGTTATAATTCAAAGCATCATAGATGCTAAAATTCATGAAACTCTTGTTTTTTTCTCTAAATAACTAAAACTCCCAAGTGTGCTACACTTGATATTCAAACTTGCACGATTGTTAAGACTACTTCCTCTAATTGTTATTTTTCCTGCATAAGTAAGCTGCCTACGAGGTGGGCTTGAACCATTATTAACACGCTAAGTTAGTGTTACCTAATTTTATTTAAGTATCATAAGGGGCGGGGTTGGTATAAGGCCTACTTTGCTATTGTATAGTGCCATGCCCACTACTAGGTTCTCATCCTCTATTGGCCTTATGATATGGTTTCCCATTAGTTCATTTGATTCTTTCTCATTCGCAATCTCATCCTACATTGCATCCAACCTGCTACTTTGTAATCACATATCTCTCATAAGACCACTCCAGTGTGTTCATTATACCTCATTGAGGTGCCTTGACAACTACTCTTTATTGAGCTATATTTTATCATCAAACCTTTGTTTCACAACCATCCGCTCGCCAACTCACATTTACCATTGAGATTCTCCAACTCTCTCATCCTCACTCCACTACTCTCTTCCTCGTTAATCTCCTTTTTTAAATCCTCATTGCCTTCTTAATCTTCTTCATTTTCTCACATTAAGTTCAACCACCACTCATTAGTTACTTCTACTTCCTCAAAACTTATTCAACTTGCTTTTTAGCTTTTGTGTCCTTCATGGTCATTTAGTCCTTTGAGATCTCATATTTTCCAACCTATTGTAACCCATTACTTAATACAAATTTTTACACCACCATGATCAAAAGGTTAAAGGTTATGTTTTTCGAATATCAAATATTTTCGTTCCCTCGTATATTTCCCTTCGTTTCAGGGTTTATACAACTAAGGGAGGAGGAAGGGTGTGTCCATGCTGTCATAGATCTGATCTAATACACTTGCTTGAACTCAAGAAATTGGATACCTAGTGCCTTCCAATCATAGTGATTTCATGATTTCATTTTACAGAAGGAATTTATCAGTGAAGTCAAGAAGTAGGATTCCAGGTGCCTCCAATCATGGTGAATTCATTTTACAGAAGGAATCTATCACTTCAAAACTATTCTAGACAAGTGCAATGAAGCACTCAAGAGGTTGTAAGTTCAATATTACATGGAGCAAGATGAAGTCGAAGGTGTGGGAAATAGCTTGTTGAATATTCTCTTGATTCTCCTATGTTCATGAGCTATTCCTACAGAAAAAAAGCCATCTTGCAGCATGTCTACCATTCATGGAATTCAAAATTTGATGCTAAGTCAAATGAAATGGTAATTTTTAACACAACACATTTTAGAGATATTTGCAAGAACTGTGGGATAAATATCACCAACCAGTGAATTGATATTATAAAGAATTTATGTACATTTTAAACCCTTTCGCGATTACAACATGAGATGTCACGAGTGTGGGTGACTTTGCTACTTTGCTGATCTTTAAAAATGAATTGGGATTCACCAACCGCAACATAGAATCTCTCTACAACGTTGGACGATTTACCAAAAAGGTAAAAAGACAAGGAGGCTACATTGGCGAGAAAGGTATTCATTTCTTAAAACATGTTCTCATTTCTTAAAACCTGTACTCATTTCTTAAAGGAAATTGGGGTGATAGGGAGGTTTTTGAATCCTTGAATATCTACTATTTATATAAAATGTAATATCTATTTCTAAATTTGTAGATATTGGGTTTAAAAACTTCGGGGAATGGCTACTCATATGCAACATGTTATGCAAACAATATAATTGGGGTGATTGGGAGATTTTTCTAGCCTTGACTGTTAAGATAAAATTTGCACTAGGTATCTGAATTTGAAGAGTTTGGCTTTAAATGATTTGGCTCATGGCTATTTAGATAAAATATGGTATACAAACATAATAGAATTGTGGTGATTGGGAGCTTTTTGTATCCCTTTATTTTTAGATAGAATTTGGTGTGTGTTTTTAAATTTATGGAATTTGGGTTTAGGAGTTTTGTTCATGGTGTTTAGAAGATGTTAAATATAATTAAGTAGTTACATGGAAGAGAAATATCAATATATTAAAAAAATTTCCTTCATAGGCTCCAAGGCATTGTGAGCATAATACTTCAATTGTGAACCAATCTGTATGTTGAAACATTGCAAAACTAAGTGTGTCTACTTAATATTTCCAATGTGCAATGTTTGATATTGCACAATATTAAAACAACATAACGAGAGAATGTTTTTAAAATATTGGTAGCGATCAAGATCACTTATGAAATAAAAAAATCAATATTCTTAGGATCATTATAGCCAAATACTCAAAAAACAACGAAAATTTCTGCAATAGAATGGTTTCAATAACAAACCTCCCTGACCTTTAACAAAATAATAAATGGTAATAGATACAATGTGCATGAGAGGCATTGACCTCTAGCAAATCAGTTAATAACAAAAACAATAAATCCTCATTCACAATGCAGAGAGAGAAAGAGAGAGAGAAAGTAGAGTAATAGCCTTTTATAGATTCTATTACATCAGTGATCCTAGAAAAAGAACATTATTTTTTATTCTTTGTGGTGAAAAATGTGGTGAGAAAAAACATAAAGAGATGAGAATTAAAGGGATTACATAATTTTATGTATTCTTCTCTTTTTTACTGTTTTTCATCTATGGGGCCCCTTTTTTTGCATAAAAATTTATGTCAGCTTATTTTATGCCCAAAAATGTTTCCAACTCCAAAGTCATTGGGAAGCTTCCATTCTATTTTTGGGTTTCAAAGATTTTACCCTCAGATCCAGAGGAGAAGAAGGATATTCATTTCATGCCACTCAGCTTAAGATATATTTTTTCAAAGGTTCAAGAAAATAATGAATTGATGTATTTTAATTATTTAAAAATCTATAAATGTCATTGAATCCTCAATTTACTAACAGTGGTAAAAAAAAATCATGAGTCATATTAGAATATAGGTTAGAACTAGGCATACAAAAATTTTGTTCTTTGAGAATGCTCCCCACTATGGATTTCACACTCCAATAAAATCTTCTTGGTGCACAACTTGGGATCATGGCACTCCTTTATAGGACTGCCTTCAAGATTGTTACTTCCAAGGCACTCAAAGTGCTCCATGTTTATGTTTGAACTTCCATGCTCCCCACATGTTCCAGCATGCTCCAGAACTGCTCTACCCCTAGTTTGGTCCCACTACCTTATCACTCTCATGGGAGTGCTTTTAGGACCATGCTCTCAAAGCCATAAAGGTTCAATAAAATAATGAATTGATGTATTTTAATTATTTAAAAATCTAGAAATGTCATGAAATATGTCTGCTCAACTTAGTGTTCCTAAATTGATGTCATAAATTGTCAACCAGGGCTAGTAAAATTTTGAAGTGAAGTGCACTATATGTGCCTAGGTATATGTTTCTCACTACATTGTGTTTAGTGTTTTTCCAATGTTTTTGATTTTGTACTTTTATTCTAAGAGGAAAAGAACTAAGTGTTGGTAAAGAGAAGTTGTTGGTTACACTAAAACAAAGAAAGACCTATTCTAAACTATGTATGGCACTTGAGAATAGAAAATGCAATATTTTAACAAGAAAAATAACTCATGGCATGAACTCAATAACTCATAACATGAACTCAGTCCAATTCTTTCATTAGAAATATGTTGGAATAATTTGAGAAAAGGATAAGTTTAATGTAATGAGCTTCTTCTAAGTAAACAACAATCTACAATATCACAGAGAAAATCTCATCCATGGCTAGAAATTTGTTGGAACACATTTGGAAAAAGATAGTCTGCAACCTAGTGAAGAGATTCTACTAGAGTGTCATAGGCTAAAGTTACTGATCTAAACAATGTGCACAGAGCTTCTCGGGCAGTAGGAGCCCTCTACCACCGGATTAGCATACAAATCTCCTCAAGATTGCCTCAGATCTTGCAATAAAGTGGTACTTCTTTCATTAAAGGAAAATTATTTCAAAAACAAAGTATTACGGTCTTTTGAGATCTAGCAACAAAACATCAATTTGGCTAGCTGTCTCTCGGTCTTCCAAGTCATTCTGATAAAAGAAATACATAAATACACTTGAGAAGAAATAGGAGAAAGTGTCTTTTTCAATCAAAATCAAATTAGAACTCTTATGGAAGCCTTGTACTTTGTTGGAGACATCTGTAGAGTCTCTGTCCTGGTAGGAATCTGCTTCTTGGCTTTGATCTCTTCCACATGCATAACCACCTGTAGCTTCTTTCTCAGAGTTCGTAGAGAGAAATAAATGATGTGGGAGTGTTGTGGAATTCAACCATATGCGTTTTTCCTTGAAGTGACACTGTAACCTGTGATAACATGGAGATATCTGCGGAATAGGCGACTGGCTACAGAATGGCTGCATTTTGTAGCTGAGTCTAGTAAAAAATTACTACAACAACAAAACCATGAAAATATAGCAAGTCATTCATTGTAGACATTCCTAAAGTGACTTTAATCAATCCTATTGACCATTTAAGCCTGTAATTGATAAGGGACAAAGGAAATGAAGTGAAATTTGGTGAAGGGAAGGGACATCTTTGGGGCTCAACACAATCGTCAATTTACTAATGATGGTCAACAATACTCTTATGTCATATTAGCATATAGGCCAGAACGAGGAATGCCAAAGTGTTATCTTTGAGAATTCTCCCACTATGCATTTGAAACTTCTTAGCAAACATGGCTTTGTGCACACCTTGGGATTATGGTCTCATATATAGGAATGCTTTTAGGACCGTTACTTCCAAGTCACACAAGGTTCTCCTTGCTTCTATTTGGACTCTGAACTCCCATGTTCCTAACATGTTCCAGCATGCTCCCAAAATGTTGTGCCCCCAGTTTGTTCATGCTACCCTACGTTGGTTAGGGTTTTCATTGATGTCAATATGGCATTATTGGATGGAAAATATTCTTGTAATCTCATAACACCATGTATCCTTGCTCTTGATGAATATGCCCTATAAATAATGATGATGTCCTTAATCTTGATGAATGAGTCCTTATTGATGCTCATAGTCAATCTTGATGAAGAAGGTCTCCTTGTAATGATCTAGCTCGCACTCTAGCAAAATGATGCATGTTGCATATGGTTAATGATATATCACTGCACAATCTTGATGACATGGTGACATTGATGGCACACATGATAAAAAATATGGTGATGACATGGAAAATGAAGGAATTGGAGTTCACTGGATGACATATGATGATTAAATAACAAGTGGAGTGCTCACTTACTACCCAATGACCTCATTCTGTCCAAACACCTTATACATAAAATTTTAGAACAGTCATAAAGAAAATCATGTTTTTGTCACCTTGGAAGAAACCTATCAGAATGAGTCCTAGACCATCTGAAAGAGGACTTTTTCCTCTTTCCAATGAGGTATTACTTGTTTCATAACTCCTTCCAGACCGAGAGAAAACAATTTTTTAATGATGAGATATATTTTTGTTATTTCAAGCTGACCTAAGCCAACATATATATGTTGGCTCTCATTCTCCAATAGTCACCTCTTTTCATCAAGTACAAACAACTATAAATATAAACCATCGCTCCTCTATTTTGATAAGAAATTTTGGTAAAAAAATACATAATATAAAATGCAGAAGGGTAAAGATTTCAGAGTCTAGGAACAAGAGGCCGAGGTTTATTAGAAGAGGGTTATATTGAGTTAATTATGGTTCCTGTGTTGATCTCGGATTGCAAAGCTATGATAGCTTGAAGACTGCAGATTGAGGAGATGCAATAAATTTTAGACCTAATATTACTGTGGAGATATTACAGTGGAGAAGCTTAGATAGAGGTTGGATTGTTTGTTGAAAGAGAGGCTCGGATCTATGTTTTGTAGTTGCTTCTGTCACATTTGGCCCTGTGGAAACTGAATTAGTAAACAACCTTCATCTCTTCATCTTAGATTTAATTGCAGTGGCTAGAAATCAATTTCATGAAGGCTCGGATTTATTGAGACATGGATTGGCCACATGTTGAAGCTCATTGTCACCAATACTTAACTTGTACCTGTGGTAGCTACAAAAATTTGAATTGCTGGAATCACAGTCTTAAACAAGTTTGGACGTTATTTGGATAGCATTGATATTTTTCTTGTGATTAAATATTTTGAAGGCTAATCTATTTACGTGACCAATCAACATCTGCATACCTCAGACCTCTTCACATCTGAGATTACTTGTTGTAGTACTTCAGTCCTGTGTTTGTGCAGTTCGGATCAAGACATTGATCCTCCTTTTTTTTTTGCAAATCAGTAACCTTTCCTTGGAGAGAACAGTGGAGGTATAATAAACTTGAAGAGACTTGGGTGAAGGCTCATGTGAGGGCTAAGCAGATTGGAGATTAAGTGGAACCATTGTTTGAAGACTTGTTGGGGATTTCACTAAAGCATTCTTTGAAGCTTTGTTGAGCAACCCTTTGGTCCCTAAAGTAGTCATTGAATATATCTAAGCAACCTCATTGAAGAACCCTTGTAGCAGGAGTATTGATGCATCAAGGAAATCTTGAAACATTATGTTGAAGAAAATTTCAAGAATCCCACTTGTGGAAAACATTAATAGTATTGGAGACATCTTCTTTGAAAGTTGTCATTGATAAGTGAATATAATCTTGGAATAAACCCTCATGCATAGTTGAAGCCTGATGAAGATCTTCCTGGAGGCATTATTGAGTAGACACCATGCATGATAGAATCTTGTGAAGACGTGCAAACCTTGAGGCTTAGTGCAGCCGATTGAAGACATATTTTTCAGAAGCCTTAGGTAATATTGGAGACATTATTGATGTTGATATTGCCTAAATCTACCTCAGGCTAAAAGAAGGCAGAGTTTAGGGTAACATCAAACCATGCTCAGTCTGGTCGCTAGCCCTACCAGAACAGGAGAGGGCTCTCTGCAGGTCAATCTCAGAAAAAATAATCAATAGGGCTTGATATGACTTGAAATAAAATCTGATTTTAGGGTAGGTATATAGGTAAGGGATTTTAATCTTGATTTTTGGGGTTTTTGTTGGAAACAAAGGGAAAGGAAGTTTTGGGTCTGGGGATGAGGCCTAGTTTTTGCAGAGTTCTGATTGGGGCAAGGAAGGCAATTGTTTTGATGCTTTGGATTGAATGAATGGATAGTTCAGACCAGTGAGGAGATGAAGAGGGAAATATTCTTTCAATTATCCTCTTCAAACGGATGAAAACATGGAAAATTAAACAAAACTGAAGGCAGAGCAAAGCAATCTAATGAATTCCACCTTTATAACTCATTTGTTTAATTTAAGAAGAAAGGAGAAGAGCCAATGCTGCATCAATGAACCAATTACAGCAGAGGCTTACTGCATCAAACACAGTACATGGATTTAAGAAGTCTTTTTGAAATATAGTCCCACATTTATTCATAAATTATGGAAGATGAAATGTACAATGATCCTTAAATCCCTGGTATTAACCTAGAAAATGAGCTGGGATAAATACCATGATACTGAAGTTGAGAAAAGCCCTAGCTCATTCCATCTCGCTATGGGTCAGAAACAATCATTCATGAAATCTTTCAATATATCTATTGAGCCAGAAAATGACAGATGAAACAACACATCTACTCATGATAAAGCCCAGTTAATTACTTGTTTCTTCAGTGGATGAATCTATAAATAATTAAGAAATGTACAAGATACATCTGATTGTGAAATTACATCAAGATTTACATCAAAAATTAAAATTTTCCAAAACAAGGCGAAATTCTGAGCTGCTGAGTGAAAAATAGGCCAAATTTCCCTATGCGTCGTGCCTGAAATCTCTATGCGTGGCACAAGTTTTGAGCTGATTTTGAAGGCCTTCCCGAAGTCCAAATTGAGTGAAGGATAGCTCGTTGGAAATCCCTGCCTGTCTACTTTCCAACCCAAGTGGAATTTTTTAATTTGGTTTCCATTTTCCCCTCCCAAAATCCAATCTACCAACACTGCTTCCTATGTGTGCAAAAAGTGGCAGAAAGGTCATTTTTAGGGTGTTTTTGACCATTTAGGCAACCCATAACTTGATGAAATCCTTAGGTAATCCATATGCATGCATAAATTTTGATGAAAAATCTAAAAATGCAAATTTTTCCTCCTGGAGATCTGCGAATTATAAGCGCACACCAAGTGGCGCTACGCGTCGGGCAGGAAAATCTTTGTTTAGGCCCAAAAATTCAAAATTGACAAATTTTTTCCCAAATTTCTTGAAATTTGAGCTGAAGGTCCCTCATCAAGCACTATGCTAGGCCAAAGAAGCTTCGGCCAAAATTTGGAGTCTATCATGCCTTTTGCGACGCTTTAATGCCCTCCTTGGCCTTGCCTTCAGGATTTTGATCCTCGCTTCGCAAACATGATGTCGTGCCCAATAGTGGTTCTTCATGTGCCAGAGCATGTCCTTTTCCTTGTTTTCCTTCTCCAATAGCTTCTCAAGATGAATTTTACCCTCTCAAGCCAAGTCTCCCTATCAGCCTCAATCTCCCACTCAATGGGTGTCATCTCGGTTGGGCTTCTCCGGGCAGCTTGCCGGTTCTCATGGATGTTATGAAACTCCATGATTGTCTATTGATCCTCCAAATGTTTGTTGCACTGCTCCAGGTAGTTTATGATCTATTGAGCTCTTTTCAATTTTTCGGTCAATGTGTCTATCTCAGCCTTCTGCTCCTGAATGATCTCTCTCAACTTTGAGCTTGGAGAGCTCAAATCCTCATCAATAAGTATGAAATCAATATCCTGACCTCCTGAAGGGCCTTCATCCTGCATAGGCCTCTCTCCTCTGTCTTGTACCTGTACTTGTGCTGCTGATGATGGCAATGAGACCCCTTCCACCCTGGGTGGAGATAGTACTCGTCGGGATGCTGCAAATAATCCTCTCGCGCCTCTCTGATAAGTGACATATATCGGCACACTGATAGGCTCTGTCTCGTGACCTTCAAGATAATGTGAAGGTTCAATTGGCTCATGAACAACCTTCATAGGAACCTGAAGAACTGTGAAGAAATCACAGGAAATGAAATCCTCCCATGAAATTCTCTGCAATCCAAGATGATGTACAACCACGATCTTGATGAGTGCATAGTGATAAATACTATTGTATTGCTGCTCGAGAGTCTTCTTCTGCACAAGCATGGTCATCCTCTCGATATTCTGACACATGAAATAAGGAATGTTCATCATCCTCACTCTAGTGAAATGCATCAATAATCTGATGTGGTAGGCATAGAGGCGTGAGAACCGACCCTCACAACTGAAGTATCTGATAATAAGTTTCATCAAAGGCGGATAGGATTCCTTTAGGAACCAGAATGGGAACACCCTGCTAAGCTGTCTCACATAGCTAGGCCTGATGTATGGTTCATAATGCACTATGTCCACCTGATGTCTTTTGTTCCACTTTTCACCCACATTCGGTATTCCGGTTGCCTGAGAAATGGTTTCCAGTGTCAAGGTGAAATTTACACCAGCAAGAGTTACCTGACCATCATGCAAATGCAATACAAAAAAACGAGCCAAATCCTGATGATGCTGAATCTGAGAAATCATTTCACAGTACTGATAACATGACTTCTATCGAAAACATGCCATGGCAAGTCGGCAGGCATGCAATTGAGTCAATGATCTAGGCTCTTCTCTCACATGTTTGCCACCTTTACGAGGCCTTCTCGGTGCATGTAGCTCAGTGGTAGAATCACTATCTCTATCATATGATGTATTAGTGTCTGTCTCCATGGTGTTTCAAGGTCTATGTTTGGCCTGTTAAAATTGAGAATTTGGTGTTTTGTCTTAGTTGCCAAATATGTGCCAAAGGGAAGGGACTGTGGGAAAAATAGGACAGTGGGGATAATGAACTTCAATCAAGTGATATCAGAGGTGTAGGGATAGCCACTTGAATGTTTGGGGAACTTGGGGTTTTGGGAATTTTTTACAAATGAAATGCGAAGGGGAAAATGATGGGAAATTACTTGGGATATAAGGGAATAGGGAAGGGACTATAATGATAGCATTAACAGTGATGAGAAAGGAAATACAGGTGGGGAATGGAGTTGGAGTACCTGACACCAAAATCACTTTTAAAACACTAATTATAAAACCCTAAGGAGCAATTTTTAACAAGATGATAGGGTTTTGAATTTTGACATCACAAATTCTCATAATCCACTTCAATCAACACCAAACATGTTAATGGCAATTTCATAAACTTACTTGGAGCAAGAAGGGCCAAGTTGATTTGAATTTTTTTGGAGCAGTGATAAAATTTTTCATTGTCGGCCCTGTGCGCCGCGACAACAGTGTGCACCGCGCCAGTTATAATTTGCAAGGAGATGAGCGGCTCTATGTGTCGCGACCTTCACCCAGTGCATCGCGCAGGTAAACTCACCCACAGTCCCGACTTTCAAAACTATTTCGCTCTTCCATGATTTGACTCGGTTTCAATGATGTCTTTGGTGTGCAAATGGATTTTTTAAACACCCAAAATATCTTATATATCATGGAATTTGATTTTTGATATAGAAAACCCACTTTCTAATGTTGCAGACTTTGGCACTTTGCACTTTTTTAAAATAAACTCTGTTTTTGTTCATTTCCTTTGATTTATTGAACTGATGATGAAATTCTTGTCTATTTTTTTGCAGGGATAGATGGCATGGAATTTGGAAAAGGTGACCAGGGCTGCACCTAAAGAAATTTACAACTGAAAAACTTTTGAAAATTACATTTATTACAAAAGACGAAATTGACGATTTTTCTTCAAAACATAGTTTTGAAGAAGAATCATGATCAAGCATTATGACGATGAAATTTTTGAGATGAAAACTTATTTCGAGCCTCCTTCATGTGCCTACTAACATTATTAGTCATTTTTGAAGACTAAATTAATGAAACCCTAGTCCTAATGAGACCTAAAAACCCTAAAATGACTCTTTGGCAAACATGATTGTAAATGACTTTAAAATTGATTTTGATGAAAAAACACGGACCAGCAGGTACATAACATGAGGGATATGAGAGAAAAGACCCTTCCGTTAGATGATCCATGCTCCTAATGGAATGTAGCTGACTGAACTGAATGAGACACCTAAGATGAAATGCAACAAAAGAGATTTTGATCTCTGACGGAGGGATCAAGAGACCGACTCTAACAGATGCATTAAAGCAATCATGAGGTGACCTATGGAAATCTTTGTTTGGGTAATATGAAGAGTAGTGGTGGCACCTTCTAAGAAGAAATTTTTTTCATTGATGACGTGATGTGTAGACTATAGTGAAGAGTAAGCTGAAGATTGTCAGGGCTTGTTGAAGAAGAAAATGGGAGCTGTGAAGTATAAAAAAATATATCTTGATGAATTGAAGCAGGAGGTTGGAGCCTCATAGAGACAAGGTTGGTGCCTTCGAGGATAGGGTTGGAGCCCTAGATGATAGGAGTCCTCAAGAGACTAGGTTGGAGCTTATACCAGATATATATGATTGGATTCCTTGAGGTTGGTGCCTCAGAATTGACAAGGTTGGTGCCTTGGAAGATAGGGTTGGAGCCCTAGAGGATAAGAGTCCTCAAAAGACCAGGTTGGATCCTGTACCAGATGTAGGGTTGGATCCCTTCAGGTTCGTGCCTCAGAATTGACAAGGTTGGAGCCTGGGAGATTGAAAATTGGTGTCTTCATCTAGGGTTGGAGCCTTACATATATTGTACTTGATTTATTGAAAAGAAGAAGTTAATAAAAGCATGTATTCTTATTTTTCATTTTCTGTTCTAAATATAGGTGATATAACTAGGAAAATTAACAATTGAGAAGAAATATTGACTCACCCCCCCTCTTAGTATTTCCAACAATTGGTTTCAGAGCCAGTACCTTCACTCAAAGCCTAAAAACTTCAAGGTTGATCATTAGAACACAAATGGAAAAGCTAAGGAAGAAATTCTCCAATCCTCCTAAATATGTGTCTTCCTCAAACATTGAAATTGAAGTAAATCAATTTACGAAGGCTCCATTTTTCAATGGAAATTTTGATATATGAGTGGCAAAAATGATGAATTTCTTGAAGACTCAAGGAATTGAGGTTTGGAAATAAGTGATTACTAATGACATGATGAACAAAGAATCTAAGGAATACAATACAAGAGCAATGAAGGCAATTTTGAATGGTTTACCAAATGCTGTGAAGGCCAATCTTCAAAAATATTCGTCAGCAAAAGTAATATGGGAAAAACTTCATGATCTTCACTCAAAAGGAGCATTGACAATGATCTCTAGTCAAGAAGATGATCGAAAGGAAGAAAGAAGTCCAGAATCGGTCAAGGAAGCTGAAGATAAGAGATATAACAACAAGGCTAAAGAAAACCTATAAGATGAAGAGAACAAAGAAGACTTTGAAGAAGATCTCTTGAATAAACTTATGGCTTCCATGGAACATATTAAAAGTTTGAAAAATGAAAATGATGAACTTAAGAAGAAAGCGCAAGATGGTAACCAAGGCAAGACAAGGAAGGAAGTTGAGTTTTTCAAGCTTCAAGTACAAGAAAGAGACGACAAGCTCGCCAAACTTAAAGAGGAATTTCATCAAAATAAAATAAAGCATCATGAAGAAGTCATATCTATGAAAAATCAATTGGATAAGGCAATGAAAAGGGAATAAAATTTGTCAAGCCACCTTGAACAAAGACTTAAAAGCTTGAACAATATTGAAGTAGAGATTGGTCAATAAAAGGAAGAAGTCTCCTCTTAGATCTCAACTAGAAGAAGCAAGGAAACAAGCACAAGAAGCTGAGAAGGTGATGGAAACTTTGACATTCATATAAGGACAAGTTAATGAAGCAGAAAAGGAGAGAAACACCATGATAGGCCAACTAGACGAAAATGATGAAGAAACCTTGAAACTAAAATCAGACATCAATCTTCTCAAGGCTGAAACATGTGAAGCTACAAGAACAAAAGAAGAAATGGAGAGCAGTCTAGCAAAGGAGAATGAAGAAATCTTCAAAATGAAATCAGATATAATCTCCCTTAAAATTGAAGCACATGAAACAACAAGGATGTTGGAAGAAATGAAGAAGCAACTACTTATGAAAGATGAATATTGCGAAAAGTTGAAAGGAGAAATTGTCTTTCTTGAAAAGGAAGTTGAATTGCTGAATAAAAACTTGAAAAGCTCTCAAACCCTAGATGACATCCTAAGTCAGCAAAGGTCTCCCCTTGATAAATCAAGTCTCAGATATGCAGGTGAATCCTTAAGAAAGAAATATAATGCTTCAAACAACAAATATGTGAGGAATCTAGAAAGAAATGTCGATGCTCCCAGTTCCAACAAAGGCAAGGAGAAGAATCAAGACAACAATGGAAGAAATTATACTCTAAGGAGACTTGCATATGGTGCCAAGAATACAAAAGGTAATGAATATCATGAAAGAATCCCAAGGAAAAAATACTTCAAAAGTACTTCATGGAACTCTGCGGCACCCAGGTACCAAAGTATGTGGCAAAATATTGTAGGGTATATCACAAAGACAAATACAATGGTCCTCGTCAATCTCCTCGAAGCAATTTTTCAAGAAGAATTCATGATTTTTTATTCATGAACAAGATAGAGTGTTTCAATTTCCATAACATTGGACATATGCCACATGATTGTAACTTGACTTGGGCCCCTGCACAAGCTAGAACCATGCCAGAGAAGAAATTTACACAAGTATGGAGAAGGAAACAAGTTGAATCCGGAAGTCTCTTGAACACTCCAGTGAACAACACATGTTGTTGACTTGATAAAGTAATCATTGATATTCTAGAAGTTATCCATGAATGGGCCCTATGAAATCTTTGATGAGTCAACCATGGACATTCATCCTTTGATAGATCATCTCTCAGGAGCAACTCCATTGAAGAACATGATTTAAATATTGACTTCTTCCACCCAATCACAAAGAAGAAATATTTCTTGAAGCTGGAGGAGGTTATGCAGGCATGGGGAGTTCGTTCATCACATGAAGAAAAACACATCTATCATAGACCATATTTCTAGAATGAAGAGCACCATGATAGGGGGAGTAATATAATGATGAAGAATCACTATTGATGAAAAAAAGAAGCAACTTGACAGGGGGAGTACTTGAGCACCCCGTTTTCCATTGATGTCAAGGGGGATAGAATGTTGAGAAGGCAAGAATATTTCCATCAATGACAAAGGGGGAGACTATTGGTTAAGGTTGCCATTGATGTCAGTATGGAATTATTGGATGGGAAATATTCTTGTAATTTCATAACACCATGTATCCTTGCTCTTGATGAATATGCCCTAGAAATAATGATGATGTCCTTACTCTTGATAAAGGAGTCCTTATTGATGCTCATAGTGAATCTTGATGAAGAATCTCTCCTTGTGATGATCTAGCCTGCACTCTAACAAATTGATGCATGCTGCATATGGTTAATGACATATAACTACACAATATTGATGACATGATGAAATATGATGATTAAATAACAAGAGGAGAGCTCACTTACTACACACTGACCTCATTCTGCGCAAACACCTTATACATAAAAAATTTAGAACATCCATAAAGAAAATCATTTTTTTGTCACCTTGGAAGCAGCCTATCAAAATGAGTCCTAGACCATCCGAAAGAGGACTTTTTCTTCTTTCCAACAAGGTATTACTTGTCTCCTAACTCCTTCCAGACCGAGAGAAAACAATTTTCTAATGATGAAATATATATTTTTATTATTTCAAGCCGAACTAAGCCAAAATATATATGTTGCCTCTCATTCTCCAACAATCATGTCTTTTCATCAAGGACAAACAACTATAAATATAAACCACTGCTCCTCTGTTTTGATAAGAAATTTCAATGAAAAAATACATAATATAAAATGCAGATGGGTAAATATTTCAGAGTCTAGGAACAGGAGGCCGAGGTTTATTAGAAGAGGGTTAGTTTGAGTTAATTGTGGTTCCTATGTTGATCTCGGATTACAGAGCTATGACAGCTTGACCACAGATCGAGGAGCTGCAATACATTTCAGACCTGGTATTACTATGGAGATATTATAGTGGAGAAGCTCAGACAAAGTTTGGATTTTTTGTTGATAGAGACGCTCAGATCAATGTTTTGTAGCTGCTTTTGTCACATTCAAATCTGTGGAAACTGAATGATTAAACAACCTTCTTCTCTTCAGCTCAGATTTAATTGTAGTGGCTAGAAATCAATTTCATGAAGGCTCAGATTTATTGAAGCCTGGATTGGCCACATGTAGCAGCTCATTGTCACCAATACTTAACTTAGACCTGTGGTAGCTACAAAACTTTAGAATGCTAGAATCACAGTCTTAAACAAGTTCAGACGTTATTTGGACAACATTGATATTTTGATTGTGGTTAAATATTTTGAAGGTTGATATGTTTAAGTGACCAGTCAACACCTGCATACCTCGGACCTCTTCATACATGAGATTACTTGCTGCATTACTTCAGTCTTGTGTTTGTGCAGTTTAGATCAGGACATTGAACCTCCTTTTTTTTTTTTTACCAGTAACGTTTCCTTGGAGAGAATATTGGAGGTATAATAAACTTGAAGAGAATTGGGTGAAGGCTCATGTGAAGGCTAAGAATATTGGAGATTAAATGAAAGCATTGTTTGAAGACTTGTTGGGGATTTCATTAAAGCATTCTTTGAAGCTTTATTAAGCAACCCTTTAGTTCTTGAAGAAGTCATTGAATATCTCTAAGCAGCCTCATTGAAGAACCCTTATAGCAGGAGTATTGATGCATCAAGGGAATCTTGGAACATTGTGTTGAAGAAAATTTGAAGAATCCCACTTGTGAAAAACATTAATACTATTGAAGACATCTTCTTTGAAATTTGTCATTGATAAGTGAAGATACTCTTGGAATAAACCCTCATGCATAGTTTAAGCTTGATGAAGATCTTCCTGGAGGCATTATTGAGCAGACCCCATGCATGATAGAATGTTTTTAAGACATGCAAACCTTGAGGCTTAGTGCAGCCGATTGAAGACATCCTTTTGAGAAGCCTTAGGTAATCTTGGAGACATTATTGATGTGTTAAAGCAATCATAAGGTGAATTTTGGAAATCTTTGTTTGGTACGATGAAGAGCAGTGGTGACACCTTCTAAGAAGAAAATTTTGTCATTGATGACGTGATGTGTAGACTACAATGAAGATTAAGCTGAAGATTGTCAGGGCTTGTTGAAGAAGACATTGGGAGCTGTGAAATAAAAAAATATATATCTTAATGAATTGAAGAAGGAGGTTGGAGACTCATAGAGATAAGGTTGGTGCCCTGGAAGATAGGGTTGGAGCCCTAGAGGATAGGAGTCCTCAAGAGGCCAGGTTGGATCCTGTACCGGATATATAGGGTTGGAGCCCTTGAGGTTGGTGCCTCAGAATTGACAAGGTTGGTACCTTGGAAGATAGGGTTGGAGCCCTAGAGGATAGGAGTCCTCAATGGACTAGGTTGGAGCCTATACCAGATATAGGGTTGGAGCCCTTAAGGTTGGTGCCTTAGAATTGACAAGGTTGGAGCCTTGGAAGTCCAAGTAGGTGCTTGGAAAATACAGGTTGGAGCCTGGGAGATTGAAGATTGGTGTCTTCATCTAGAGTTGGAGCCCTACATATGTTGTACTTGATTTATTGTAAAGAAGAAATTAATAAAAGCATTTATTCTTATTGTTCATTTTGTGTTCTAAATATAGGTGATATAACTGGTAAAATTAACAATTGAAAAGAAATATTGATTCACCCCCCTCTCAATATTTCCAACACCCTAGCACTCTCATGGAGCACTTTCAAGTTTCATGACCACGCTCTCTAACCACTAAGGGTGCTCCATGCCTCGGTCCAAACCTTCCTTCTCCCTACCCACTCTAATATTTTTCCTAACCACTCAACCCCCATTATTCCAACAATCTTGCCCCACCCTGCTCCAGCCTCACTATGTCCTAGTAGTCCCACCTCATGCCATTCCACACCCCCTAACTCCACACAATTGTGCCACAAATTCATGAAGTAAAGTTTATTTTAACTTTTTATTATGCAGGGACCATAGGTGGTTACAAATTTTAGGGTAAACATGAGCGATAAAGTAAAAATTTTCTCCCTCAACATCTTCCATCATTCATTCATTTGGTGTCTTTGAGTTTGGAATCTTTGGAGTGCTAGTTGTGTGGCCATACGGCTTGAAAACTGATATCAGAGTTTAATGATCATATTTTTGGGCCTTTTGAGGCTTGAGAATCTAGTAATTTAAAATTTCCCCAAGCATACAGATATCTGGCACCATTTCCTTAGAGACATAGATGAGAAGGGAGCATTGGTCCTAGATTATGTTCCTTCATATTTTCAGGTTGCAGATATTTTGACAAATTTCCTAGCTAAGGGGAAGTTTGAAATGTTGAGAGAGAGACTTGGCCTAGTGGATAACACCTTCCTTGCAAAGGCGGAATGTTAGTTTTCTATAAATATGTTGTTGAACTATTTTTCTGTTTAGCATCATGTAATCGCTAGTTTCAACAGAGCTATAAAAACTTGGTTGTGTGCAGCACTTTAAGTAATGATCATCAATGGTGCTGTAATGGATATGTAGAGATGTAAATATGTATGAATTTCCTACTTTTTAAACATTTTTCAGCCTTAGAGAATTCCATTTTTAGGATTTTCTTTAATTATAAATTGTTGTCCTATTTGCATTTAATGTTTCCATATTTTGTGAAAGTACATGACTTAGGAAGTCTTCCGGATTTAGAGTAGGCACTATGTTTGAGTAGGTGTCCACGTTTAAACCATTGGTGCTCTATTATAGGAGAATTATCTTTTTATTCTGATTCTATCATGCAGGGAGGGTACATCCCTAGGAAGATGTAGAGTTAGAGTTTCACAGTCACTTCTAAATCTAGGGACATTGTAGGGATAGACCTTTTCTATAAATCAGTGGCATTTTTTAGTGTATAAAATAAAGGCAGAGCTGGGGCATTCATTCATGCAATTTTGAGTCATTGTAGTGTATTCCTTCTGTCTGCTTTATATTAGAGAGGTGTGATCGAGAGTTTAAATTTGTACTTGGTGTCATAATTTTCAGTGTTGTGTTTGTAGATCTCATGTTCCTTCATCCACATTTATGATGGGTTTTCATTTTTTCTATTACCCAGTATTTTTATAGAGTATATATATAGCTATCATGATCCAATAAACAAATATCTAAACTAAATCTACCAGAGGACCAGAAAGCACCCCTTACGATGGAATACAGATAAGAAGAACAACTTTAGTCCATATAAAATGGCCATCCAGGGGTTTTCATGCTCATTCCATTGACATGCAATATAATATAATGAAAACCATGTAGTACTCCATTAACGTATACAACTCCCAATTAATATATGTAGAACTAGAATTTCAGAATACTCAAACAACTAAATTTATCAAAATTTCACCAAAACAAGTCCATTCAAATCCAAAATTTATTCATACATATGTGTTTGTCCTTGTCTTTTACCTAGCTTGTATAGAAAAATTAAGCCATGGTGTACATAAAAATATTTACTAGTGAGTGACACCATGGTGATCAATGCACATATCATGGAGTATTTTGAGCTAGGCATTTTTTTTTCTAAATATTTGTTTGGAGTGTCACTGAACTGGTGGAATTCTCAAATTTATGACATTGTAAATTATGTAGGAACTTTGTTGATTTTGTTGTAGAGGCTAAGGTTTTCAAGGAGAATATAGGGTTTGTAGGGTCTTAGGGGAATATAAGCATCAATTTCTAGCTCTTTGATACATTAAAGAGTATGGATTATATGAGTAGTTGATATGGATAATATGACATTGAACCCACCTTGAGATGGAGGTTGTTATGTGATAGAGAAATTAAGGAGATGGCATTTAAACAATTTCTCTTATCATGGCATTATCTTGTGATGTTTTTTTGTTATTATTTTTTCTTTTAATTTATCTTTTCTTATCATTGAGAGTAATTCCAATGAAAAAATAGATGAAGGCATAAGATGTAGGCACATGCCAGGGAAAAAACCCACTCTTTTGGGAAAACCCAGTCAAAATTCTTCCTTTAGTAGATTTAATATGAGAGGACCAAGACCTTTAGACTATATACTTTCTCCACTAAGTCATCCCTTCAATGTGTTAGTACCGATATCTTCATGACAAGAAGATCTCCTTTTCTTGCACCTAGACTCCATCCTCATTACGTTGACGGAGTTTCAGATAGCAACATAGCATCGAGCATAATGATAGCATTGTGCATCATAATTGAGATCACCGAGCATCTTCAAAGAATTGAGTATCATAACATAGCACTAATTCTGAGGCACTATTTTGCTGCAACATCATAACATAGAATTTACCTGAATTCTATAATAGGTTTGAGACCTTATCCTCTAACACCGAACCTGTGATCATGATCCGAAATGTATCCGTGGTTTGAAACTTCAGATATGTCCAAAATTTTGTGGTATAAATGAAAAACTATACCCTTGTATATATAGTTTCTTTCCATAGTTATTGAGCCTACATGACAGTGCGAAGTGTTGTGTCTTGATTTGAGCCAACTTGAAGATTGATTGAGTCTGACTTAAGAAGGCAACTTTGATGACTTGTATCACTTAACTTGAGGGATGTATTTGAATTAGATTTCAAGGATGATGACCTTGAAGAAGATGAATTTATGGAGGAGCCTTTTGACAACCTAATGTTACATGATTTAAAAGCCTAAAATTTGGATCAATTTAAATCTGTAACAACTAACCTAGAGATCCACAATTGGATCCTTAATCTATATATGACCCAAGCATGAAACCCATGCTTTAATAAGTCATTTTATAATAAAAATAAGTTTTGTTGACAAATACATTAATAATGAAGACTGAACCTAGTTACATTCTTCAACATTATGACTCCTAGAGCCTCATCCTTCTTCCTATCGATGAAATTTTTTTATTACTTATCCCTTTGATAAGAACCACCATTTTTGTAAAGTCCTATAATTCTTCACTCTTCAACAATGTCCCCATATATTGTCCCCAAATTGCATATGTGTGTCAAGCCTCCTGAAGTATGTAGCTAATAACAAAAAATACATGAAAATAAATATATTGATAATTATGATGAGAGTAGTTGAGGCATTAATGTAGTAAAGTGAGTTTATTTCCACTCCAATGCGAATAAAAGTTTTAGGTGTTAATGGCTTCATGCATTTTTTATTGAAAAGAAATAATGTTAATAATTTATGTGGATAAAAAACACATGAATGCATGTGATTTAAATTTATTCCCATACAATAATGGTGATACTTTTTTGGCATGGGAGGGTAGTGGCCTTAGTTAGTTTAGAAGGAAAGATACAATCCTCTGTGGAGAAATTGATTAGGGTGGTAAGAATACAAATTTCTCTTATCTTGACAAATTACATGTGATGTTATTTTATATTTTATATTTTATTGTTATTATTTTCTTATCATCAGATAAGTTTCCAAACACTGAATATCACAAGCAATAAATAAGGAAACAACATATAGGCTCCAAGTCAGGGAAAAGCCCCTCTAAGGGGAAAACCTAGAAATAACTTATCTTCTGATAAAATCAATTCAAATGAGACTTCCAGGACTCGAGACCAAAACATGGCATCCACCAAGAACCAAGAAAAAAATAAAATAGGTCTTCTCCAAGTTAAAACAATCTCCAAGGAAAACAAAGAAAAATATCATCAAATCAAGGCTATACTAGCCTTACGGCCTCCCAAATAAGCTTTTCCACTTTTTTTTCAATTCTCTAACTTGTAGAGTACCTATAAACTCTAATTACTTCACACGTGTGAGTTGTAATAGAGGTAATTTCATAGACCAAACTTTGTTAGGGTTTCTTTCTCCTTTGCTAAGTTTTTACTTGCCTTCCAAGGCCTTCACATTTCCTTTCCAATTTTCGATCAAAAGTGAGATGTGTACGTCAAATTTGGTCAAAGTTCCTCCTTTAAATAATAATTTCAAGAGGCTCAAATAGGCCTCTCTAGGCCAACTTCATCTTAGTTGGTCGACTTGGTCTTCGGAGTCCTGTAGAATATTCTAAAGACAAAATAATAATTATTTTCTTAATATAAGTTCCCAATAGGGTCTTTTTCAAACTTTGACTCTTTGACTTATGTAAGTTTGAGGAGCATTAATAGAATGCTTGGCCTAATTGACAAAATACTTGAGCATGAAACCCATTCTTTACAAAATAATATTCTTTTTCTTCTTTTGATACACATGAGTCAAATGATAATTGTAAAGACCGAAACTAGTTACATATTACAACACTCCCTCTTAACTAGGGAGGTATTCATAACTATCCAACCAGTACAAGGACAATACTTGAAAATTTCTCAGAAGAAGAGTAAAATTGGTAAGACATATTCAAGCATAAAACTCATAACCAAAATTGTCACATGTTATTATTGCAAGGACTTGACTAACACACTCTATTTATCCACAATATGAGAGCACACTACTGGGAGGCTTTACAAGGGACATCACACTACCTCTCAATGCACATACCCCATTTGGATGTTCAAAAGGTATGTCCTTCGAGGACTATTCTTGTCTTGGATTCTCAACCCTCATAGAATATTTATCCTCTTCAACCACTCTTATCTTGGATACCATTTCTAATCCTCAAAGAGTGTTGGTCTACGAGACTACTTCCCTATCTTGAAATTTTAATCCTCAATAAGTAATAGTCTTATATGCTTACCCAATCCTATAGACCTCATTATCTTTTCATGAACTTCACTAGACATATGAATGTTAGTCCTTGTCTCGTGCATGAAACATGAAGTATAGAACCATATCCATCATCATTTCCTCATAGGGAGGAATTTCCATCATCACTTCCTCTGAACCAGGGAGTAGATTCTCATTTTCTCTCATATTTAGGGAATATCCAATCTCCCTCTCAAATAGGGAGACATGACCATCATCAAATACTTGTTCTTCATTAGAGATCATATTAGTAGCTACATGTGCTCCTCCATGGGCTCCTCCTTTCGCGTCAACATGTCATATTTGATCTTCAACATTCCTAAATATCATGAAGCCATCCTTTTTTGGAGCTTCTCATTGAGACAGGGTTCATCAATTTCCACATCACTTTATAATCATAAAATTTATCCTCTTAATTTAATAAATGTAGAGCTTAATCATATCTCTCTATAAACATTGGTAAAGTGACCTTATTTATCAAAACATGGTCATCGAGCTATCTCATGTCCTGCTACGTTACTGACCACTGCAATGTACACATGTTGTAATAACTTCTTTTGGGCCATATGCCAAATTCATCGCTCAATTCATACGCTGAGTTGTGAGTCGTGACCAGACAGTTCCCAAGACAATTCCCAACTGTCTCATGAATTCCTCCAACACATCTTTCTAGGTAGCATAATCATATTACAATCAATACATCAATACCAAATCAATATTAGTGTTAACATGATAGCTTCTTCATCAAATGTCTTGTTATGTCTTTCCTTTTTGTCAACATCATTCATCATGGTTCTTCCTCATGCTAGAGTAATTTTACTATCTATGAGCTGGAATATTTAAGTAAGGCTTCTTGAACTATTGTTTCCCCAAATGTTTAGTTTTGTTTTAAATTTTTTAAATAGGTTTAAATGAGTGATTTTATATCATGAGACCTCTGAGAATATGAATAGCTAAAAAACATTGTTGATCCTACAAGTGAATTTGGAATATCTAGGAAGGTTGGTATTTAATACCAATGGTCTACTTTATTCGGAGAGTGTTGTTGGAATTGATTCCCACACAGCTATGATATATGGATTAGGTGTTTTTGGTTGGGGAGTTGGAGGAATTGAAGAAGAAGATGCTATGCTTGGCCAGGTAATTTGGTTGAAACATATAGATTTTTCCTTTTCCCCAAGAGAAAAATCATATTCTTTTCATATGGAAAGACATTTTGTACATGCATGAAGCATTCCCGACCATCGAAAATACTTTCCAAAAAGGTATATTGATAGGACTATTAAAAAATCCTGAGCGGAGTACACTGAGAAGGGAGAATTTAACCAAAGTCTCAAATACAACTGTTTTACAAAAAAACATCGCAACATCAGTTAAGTCTCTCAAAAATAAAATCTTAGACTTTGTATACAATGTTGAAAGAATCATCTAAAAACAATAATTCCCAAATTGGCCACTATTATACATCATGATAGGGTAAACAAAAACACAAATGAGGTTAGCCACAACCTACATAATCATAAATTATCACCACTATCTAAAAATTTAAAGTCAGAAGAGGCCTGCACATTGGCATCATTACATCAAGCGTAACAAGGCACTCTACAACCCAGTATGATGGAGATGTTGTTACATATATGGGTAACATTTACATGTTGAATTAAAAAAAATATAACTTCTAACAAATAATAATAATATTATCTTCTTATTTCTAGCTTACACTACCTAAGGAAAACCCAGGAGTACTCTCCCTCATTATTTTGTGGATGTTACACAAGGTAAACCATAGAATATTTAGGTAACAAGGTTGTTTAATAGAATATTTAGTGTTGAGTCCATCATGACAATATACTCATCAAGAGCTCAACATGTCACCTGTGGGAATTGAACTGGGGTGGAGTGGATAACAACCATTCCTCCTCTCAACCACCTGAACTAGACCAAATGACTAATAATATTATATGCTACATACACACACATACACCTAATATAAGAACTTCTATATAGGAGATAAACATGAGAGATAGAATTTTACTAAAATAGAAATACAATGAATATTATTTTTACATAGAAATATTTCCATCATGTATTCCTCTTATCAATCTTAAATGATCAAAATAATTTAGACTTAGGAATATTTTATACCTCTCAGCTCTTGATATTTCTTGACTTAATATGGATCTATGCTAGTATGTAGGAACAAATTCCTCAAAAAAGTAGAAAATAATACTATTAGATAATATTTATCTAATAAACTTTTGGACAGATACTAAGTGTTCCCATTTCTCTTGATTTGAGCACAGTCTATGAACTAGCATCCAGAGATAGCCCATATTTGGTAGAGGGAGTTTGCATCTTTGTTATTTTCTCTATACAAATGTGAGAAAGAAATGGTTCTGAAGAACAGATTCAGCATCATACTTTCCCCATTTAGCCATTTAATTATTCATAGAATCACAATAAATATAAATGTGTTGGAGTGGGGCGCCTTGAATGAAATTTTGGATATAATTTTGTAATATTTTGAGTAGTTTAGTCATGTGCAGCACAATTTAAGCAACTTTGGGGAGGGTCAAAGTCCCTCATGCATTGTAATGGAAGAAAAGGTAGATCTAGGTGTCACAAACCATGGTTTGTGGACCCTATTATTTTATGTGCTAAATATATAAATAAGAGTCTAGGATGAGTCGAAGAGGCAGATTTTTTCCAAGATTATGGTACATTGTTCATGTCAGATCTGTTATGATGATTTTGTGCAATTTTTTTCTAGGTAAGGCCTCTTGCTGGCTATGTGTACGGAGACCATAAATTCTGCTATGTGCGGACCCTGCTGGCTGTGTCTGTAGTTATGTGAAAGAGTCTGTAACAAGAATCTGAAGTACTAATGAATGGAAGGATGGTTTTTTGATATTAAATGTCTCTGTGATATGTGATGAGTTGCACTACATGTTATTTCCCTGTTATTTTTGTGATATTGAATACTGTTAGTTAATGGATTGTGCACATGTATTATATTCTTAAAGGAATGATGAATGAATATATTTAGTGATATTGGGCTATATTTATCTGGTTAATTGATCATATTATGAGTTACGGGTTGTGTGCAAGGCATTTTGTTAAGTTATAATATTAAGGGTTTCTGGTTGGGGCTTTCTCTACACAAACCTGTTCTAGATCTAAGGGCACCTACTTCATTAAAATCTCTCTCTTAGGGTGTATAAACCTGGTTCCAGCACCGTCCCATACTACTTTAGGTGAGACCTTAACTTATGGAGGCATGTCATTGCCGAAAGGGCCAGTAGTATAGGGGCTTGTTGGTTAACCTCAAATCTGAACCCGGGTCAAGACCCCTCAAACTAACAATATGTGAAACTCCTTTTTTAGGAAGAAAACATTACTAGTAATGTTAAAGCTAACCCCATAGAATAAATCCCACGCACTGTATATTTCAATAAGAGTAGGGGAAATTTTTCTACACAGTTGAATTAGGCTGAGACTTGAGCTTACAAAGACACCTTTGTGCTGCCCACACTTGCTAGGTCCATGCTTATTTATTTAGCTTAGATATAGTCATCCAATTTAGATACGAACATCCCCTTCCAGTCCCAGTAAACCTTGACTCTTCCATCCCTGGGACCAAATTGTACTCCTAAATACGTTTTTCATGGAGTGAATTAGTAAGATTTATGGATATAAAAGGCATTCCCACACCAATGGTTGTTGTATTTTGTATGATGTTATCTATAAAATGGGTTGCTGATTTTAAAAATTAAATTCTCCATGAACAAATATAGTCTTGAAAAATTTTTTAACCCACAAAAGTTTTGTATCATTCACAGTGTTGTTTATAAGTTGAGTGAATGCTCCATGAATAAATATAGATATGAATTTTTTTTTAACCCACATAAGTTCTTATCATTCATAGTGTTGTTTATAAGTTGATTGAATGAGGGATCACTTTTATGACAGTGCATTCAAGGTCTCTTAATATAGGGTATAAAGTGGATAGTATCCATTTTTTCAGAGGAAATATTGCCAGAAACCCGTCATATAGTAGACTTAGGGCTTGTACAGTAACTTATTATAATTTTTATTTTGGACCGAAGCCATGTCATTCAGATGATGTATAATTATTACCAATTGGCAGTGACCACTAATTCAATTTAAAATTGCACAATTAATGATATATTTCATTTGTTGAATATTAACTAAGTTAAGGTGTGCTTGAGTGTGTTTTTGTTGTTCAGGTATAGGTCCAATACTCACTTAAATTTTTTCTATATTCAATATGTTGTGGAAGTACTTATGAACATTTTTTTATGCATCTACATCCAATGAGTATGGTTCTTCATGGTGTTCTTGGTTTCAAATTAACTAGCACTTTGAACAATGGAGTGACAACTACGGACTTGGTTCTAACGGTGACTCAAATTTTACAAAAGCATGGTGTTCTTGGTAATTTTGTTGTTCTATAGTAGGTTTCACTTGCTTCATATGCACTTTTTACAGTGTTTCCTTGGTTGAAACATTTTAAATCGCTTTGGTTAGTTCTTGGTATTACTTTGCATAAAACTTTGGAATATATTTCTTTTGAGGATTATTTTTATCATGGTATCCATTTAGGTAATGGTATGGGTGAATTATCACTTTCCTATTGAGAAAATATTGTAGACACTCCATAGTATGGGGCAAATATGGGATTTTTCCCTGTAGATAATTGTAATATTCCTAAAGTAGCTTACAACAAATAGTAATATTAATTTTTATTTTGAAATCTAGATGGATGAATAATTGGGCAAGGAGGCTCATAATTTTCTCAAGTATGAATAAAAATCCCTCATGGTTTGAAAAGGGATCATGAAATAACCTGATCAAGCATCCACATGTGTGAAAAATGTCTAAAATGTGTGGACAAGGTCAATTTTGACCAAGTCAACAACATTTATTCTCAAAGAGTGGATCCTAAATAAAGACAACTCAATGTGAATGGAAATCAAGCTAACTAGTTAAAATGAAGACACCTTGAGTGTTGAAGAGGTTGATCACTTGACCAAGTCAACAATGACCATATCTACAACGTAGTATAGATGCATTGAACCTCTAGGAGGGACAGCGCAGTTCTAGAAGGAGGTTTTACATGTGAAAGAGGCAAAACTAATGAAGTGGTTTAGGGTTTTGACAAGACTCCAATATTATAAAAGGAGGAGGAGAGCAACAAGAAAGGGTTGTTGAAGATTATTATTTTCTGAGGGTATTGTTTCGTCAAACATCCCTTGTTGGGTCTTCCTGTTCAGGAATCCCACCTCCTTCCTTGAGCAGTTGTTGGAGGAGACTTGTGCTATCTTTTCCACTATAAGGATTGGTCCAAGCTTCGCCTTAAACCTAAAACACTGATCCTGTTGAGGGTTAGGTTGTCCTTGTGATTTTCAGTAGTGGAAGACACTAGATCTGCTCAGATCTAGATTATACTAGTGGTTCTTCTAAGTGAGTGTGTCTTTTAACCTCTTGGAAGAGTGCATTAGCTGATTGAGCTTCAGATCCAGACTTGGGCATCAGGCCAAAGAATTCTCAGAGCCTATAACGCAATTTCTCTCCCTGGATTGCATTATTTATAAAGGATAAGTTGCATGGTGTTTTTTCTGCATTTTGGAGGAGAGATCTCCGGTGTTAGGATTCTTCCTCTCACTGTGGTGATCCATGGATTGGCCATCCAATCCATGTTTGTTTTAGATCTGATCTGATGTACCATTTTATTATTTAGAAATTTCTGAATTGTTCTACAGATATGCAACTTTAGATCTCAGATCTACTCCCTATGCTTCATGTTTTGCACAAAACCCCAAGGGGAATGTATAGATAAGCATTTCTTGTACACAGATCTATATTAGATCTAAATTTTTATTTACAGATCTGATCTTGATTTTAGGATCAATAAACTACTACTTCAGCTCCTGGAAATAACACTGTCGTGGTTATGCAATCTTTTCTTATGGTTGTAGCACCTCATTTCTGAGGATTTTTTCTGTATAGTCTCATTATTTCTCTTATACAATGTATGGGTTGTAATGTACATCTGATTTTATGTTATATATCTTATTTATAAACCTCCATATCAGCCTCCTAATGTGCTTCAGTGGACCTGCATTATTTCTAAAGCAGTCCTTTGCATATAGCTGCGGCCCCTCTCTTTGGGTGATTTTCAGCTAGACTAGTTTGTGGGAGATCTGTTTAACCAACCTAGTCTGATTTGTTTTTACTCTCATTTTGGATTTAGATCTTATATGAGCTCATTTAAGGGATATAGGAGCTGAAAACTCATTTCTATGCACAAAATTATCAAAAGTGCGTTATTTCAGCAAGATTGCTGAGCTACCTCGATTTTGGGATATTACAATCATGTTACTCTGTAGTATTTGAGGTTAACAAGTCATAGTGATGAGACTGTGAGTATTTGTAACTCTTTGATTGCACTATAAGTTAATTTCATTCAGCATTTTGCTGTGCCGCTAATACATTTTGGGGCCATTTACGGGTGAAGATTATTGAGGCCTAACTTCGTGCCAACAAATTTTTTGTGGAAATAATAAGGTGGCCTGCATTGTAGTTTTTAAAATTTTTGATGGAAATTATGTTTATTAAATTTTTGATGGGGATTTTATTTGTTGATTTTGTTTCACTAAATGATTGAATTACAACCAAAAATATAGAGGACTTATTTTTCCTACTTTGAATTGGATATTTCATCTGTTGAACCTTGTAGATTAGGAGCAAAACATTAAATTATTTTGTAGACTTTTAGCTTCTTTTTTAAGTATTTCATGTTTGGAAAAAATCAATGCAGTTTTGTCTTTACTTTGATTAAAATATGGATCTCAAATTAGTTTATTGTCTTATAAAAAGGCTGATATGGAATATTTTGTTTTATCCCTCCAGTTTTTTCTTTACCTCATGATCAGGTTACTCTCAAGGAAATGAAAGCTGATTGGCATGCTTTCCTAAACAAAAAGGTTGGGTTTAAGGTGAGGTTAATATTTTGGCTTTCATTTTTTACAAGAATTAAAATGATTTATATGTAAAAAGTAGCATAGTTATTTCATCATTTAGTAAACTCAATTTCCTTAGGCATAATATTCTTTTGTTTCATAGCATTCAATGCATTTCGTTATTAATTGAATAAATTAACAACCAATTTTGCAAATTTTTCCAAGTTTTACATACTCCTATCCATCCACTTATCAACGTGGATTTCAAATAAGTCACATCTATCAAAGTTTCTATAATTCCTTCTGAATTCAGTAGTCTTCCATACTTTAAGAGGCCAAATCATATGTTCATCTTCATGCTCAACTATCATGCCTTTAACCGAAAGATTCTAAAATTCAAAACATATTAAGCTTATGCAACCATGCATATTCCTGCAACTTTCTCTTCCTATAATAATCTAAAAGCATGAATCAACTTTACTAAAAAATAATTCAAACTCATGCATACCTCTTTCTTCAGCTATCCATCTAGTCCAAAATTGTTTCTTATCTTGAAGATGAGACTTCTTGCATGCTGAATTGTACCTGAAAACTACTAGGAAGCTTTCTCTCAAAATTTGAGAGTATAGAATATTCCTGCAATGTCATCATGATTCTTCTTCTACAAATTCAATAATATCTCATGATTTCTTTCTTGTAGAGTATCTTTTAGATCCTCTCCTATTATGACATGATACAAAGAGTTGGTGCATGTATTGGTCCTAATGCTAGATGAATTTTTCTATGAATACTTAAATCCTTAATATTCATATGATGCTATCTATGATGCAAAAATTAATAATTCTACATAATCTACTCTCCAAACTGCAAACCTCATTATGATGGAGCTAATAGAAGAGATCCTTGGGATCTTCAACCTTAGGCTTCTTTTTAGGTTATTTTCCTTCTTCATGTCATCTCCATCCCTTTCCTTTAAGGATTCTTAGGAATGTATCTCTTGAAGTGTCCATATTAATTACATTCAAATCACTATATTTTGGATATATTTATCTTCTTTTGACGAGGTTCGAACTTCCCAATATTCCTTTTTTTCAACTTCTTTACTTTAGAAACAAAGGCTTGAGACTTACCATTGGGATCGGTGTCGTCCTTTGCCTTAAATTTAGTCTCTTCCAAGAAGCATTGAGACCACAAATAAGCTTGGAGTGTCTTTCCATGAGTAGATACTAGTCAAAAAAGTGTTCCATTCTAGAGGTAGAGCATTGAGCACAGACGTTGGAAATTATGCATCTAAAACAATTTCTACAAGAGCTTGGATTTGATCCCTCAACCGAGTTGTCTTCGCCAGGTATGAGGATATGTCTTCATCAAAGGATAGCCTTGCCTTGTACAAGTTACTCCTCAAATATATCTTTTGTCCTAAAGTTCTTACTGCATATAACTTAGTCAACATGTCATAGATGTTTTTTGCCTTATCCAATTCTAAAAAAAATGGAATAAGGAAATAATTTATTGATTCAATAAGGATTCTTTGACCCCTTGTTTCATCCTCAAAGTATTTGTTCCAGTCTTTAGTATTTCTCTTATCTGGTTCTACAACTTTGCATAGGACATGGTCCATGACATCATTTTCTATGAGGATAAGATATATCCTATTCTTCCATGATGGGAAGTTGGATGTCCCATCAAGCCTATTTCTTTCTTTGCAGGATGAATACATAGTATTAGATGCTTGAGACATAGAGAGAAATAAAAAAATTACTTGAATTTTATGATGCCTTTAAGGCTCACTTCAATTGTAGGCTTGTTTTAAATGGTCCCAAGACTAATATGGCAAGATGTTGCTCCTTTTGTATTATGGTTAGGGTACATTGTAATTACCACTACAGTATTTCTAACTCAACCTTCTTATGTTCCAAATAATTGTGGATGCCTTCTCATCAACAAATCTTTAATTCATTTCTTTAACAATATATTTGGTACTTGTCTTAAGGCTCTTAATCTGTGCAAATACTCTGCAACTTCGGCCCTCTGGTTATGGATTACAACAGTCACTACAAAAATCTCGAGACTATGCTTAAAATTCCACTCCATCCTACAATCTCCTTTTAATTTCTAGGTGACTTCTTCCCTGGCTTAAAGTTCTGCTTCTAAGCCACTGTAGGCCTTCCAAACTTAAGACTACATAACTCACCTTTCTTGACAATCCAGGTAAGAAATCCTTAGAACAATGGCATAACATGTGTTCTTAGATCCTCAGATATGAGTCTCAGCTCAACTTCAATAGGTAACACAACACTCCTTAACAGAGATCTAGATATGAATTCCATAATAAATATTATTCAACAAATAAGTGTACCTGATAATAGAGGAGTGTCTAGAAAATTTCTAATACCCTCTTCAAGGGCATATTCACTGAGATACAAAAGTCATTTCTTTGTTGAGGATTGATCAAACCAAGGAACCAACTCCCTCTTTGTCAGATGATCCTTCTCACTACATATTATATGGAATTGTATAGAGGATCTTGGTCTCTATATCTTAGGTCTGCATGGTATTGATAATTATAGGTTTAGGCAAAATCAACTCCATGTGCAATATGTTGTAATAGTACTATTCTCATTGTATGATTTCATATAGCAATGAATCCTATGATAATGTTTCAACGCATGCTCTCGGCCTTATTACTAATCAACATATTCATGACCTTTTCTTGAAGGAGAAGAAATAATATCTACTTATTCAACCACCCTCGATAGGTGGTATTTTTTAGAAGATATGGATAAGGTATATATAGGTCATAACTGTTCAAATTTTATACCACATAAATGGATCAGAAATGGCTTCTTATTCTAATGGTTCTTCATGAATGCACACTTTAAGAGTACTATAGGTTTTATCCAAGATGCCAAACTCGAAAGGAGTTGCATTTTATTTTACTGATAGATAAAAAACTTTCAAAAGGTTACAATTATACTATTCGTATTATGACCTTCTTTCTTTAGAATGTTTCTTGAGATAGGACTTTGATTTTCCAAAAAAAAAGTTTCACTGATCAGGGCCTTAAGTTATTTCAGAAATGGCTTTTTATAGTCTCAGGGAATCACCCTCGTTAAACACTTCAAGAAAGTTGATCTGTAGTCCTTGGTAGCTTCATCACTTTCTTCTTTTGAGGCCTATAATTTATGCAATTATCTTAGAGAATTTTCATAGCACCCCACAATCTAGGCCACAACTCTTCAACAGATTGGGAAATAATATATATCAATTTCTCCATTGGATCAAAATCGCTATGATCCTAAAATGATATCTCAACTAGACCTAAAATGTAAGAGATATAACTTTGAAATGAAGGGCCGAAAAGGTAATCAAACCTTTGTTCTAATAGATATAACTTTCAAGAGTGAAGAACCATATGTTTTTGGGATACACCAGCCACTGTTGGAACTGAGGCAGAGTAACCTACGATAAGAGGTAAATTTTAGCCCACCAAGATCCTTGTCATGTGGTACAAAATTCATCCTGCTTAAGTTCCAGGGAGGTCTACTAGTCTTAGTAACCAATTACATAATATTTGGAAGTGTCAAACAAACTTTAAGAAATTGACCTCAAAGGTCAACATTAATTTTCTCGGGTTGGGATACTATGGTTAGGGAATCACAAAGATCACCGAAGGATGCCTTCATATCTGAGTTAGAAACCTATGAATATGCCTTAAATAGGCTGTAAGTTGTGCCACAAAGAACTTTACTTTTGCAAATGTTGTGCCTATGTACCATAGTCAACAAGGCCTTTAAATCTTAGAGATAATACCCAAAAAAGTCACAAAATTTTCATCCTTCTAGTTGTAGGGTGATGCATTGTTGTATGGCTTCACCTCACCTAAGCTCTAATACCATGTTAATTTTAGATTAACATGATATTTTCTTAAGGAAATTACTTCAATGCTCCACATAAGACCAAGTTCAATTCTATTTCTTCCATTAGAAATCATATAAATCTTTATCACATTGATAGTAATTGATAAAATATCATGAATAACATATATTGAAGACAAGCCAAGACAAGAGGACATAGAAATTGGCTAAATCCAGGGAAAAACCCCAAGATGGGCAAAAAATTTGATCAATTATTCTTATTATTAATGTCAATTGTTCATCAGAGAAGAGAGATAGAGAGTACATCCAAATTTGATATTGACTTGCTACTGTACCACTGACGAAGTGCCAAATAAATTTCCCAGAAAATTATGTGAATTAGCCTTTAATAGTAGCAGAGAAATTCTGCCCTAACCAGAAGTCAATAATTGTCAGAGTTGTTTTATAATAGCTCGAATGTGATTCAATTAATACAACCTTCAATTTTGATAAGAATTAGCTCAGAAAAAACGAATATAAAGAAGCCAATACTGGTCAATGTGATGAGCAACCCCGTGGTCAGAAGTTTGCAATTAGGAATTGTCATCAAGGAGTCTATATTATCCATAGCTTGTGCTAATGACTGTGGCCTTCCTTCCAAATCTAGGTACTTCAACTTGTAGCTAATTATCCTCCTTCTAGGTCTCTAAAAGATCCTAATTTCTTCTTTGTTCAACACATGAGGTCGGCGGTTTTTGGCTGTAAGTTATAGCCCATCAAGCAATAGAAATAAGGCCAATGGCCTAGATGAAAGAGCCCTCCACAAGTTTTTCCTGCTAAGGGGATAAAATAGCCATGAAATAAACCTAGAAATCCTCCTTAAGATAGTTGCCTTCTACTATAATGGATCAGACCTGTATAAGAAAAAAAATAACCCAAGACATGCTCTTCAACCTCCTTGCTTGGTCTCCAAGGGTTGTGGCCAATTTCAAAGAGAAAATATGATGATTGAAATGAAGATGAAGGCTCCTCTTTATATACAAGATGGAGGGAAGGCTGACCTTAAATTTTGAAGGAAAATTTGAAATTTAAAATTTTGATTTTTCCTGCCTAAACAAAATCATATCTTATATAATTTATTTTTGAATAAAAAAATATTTTCCTTGACCAAATTTGACAATATTTAAATCAATTTTTGTCATCTTGAAAAGAGGGATTCAATGAAATGATTATCTCCATCAACTAAGTAGACATAAGTGGAATTTGGCCTTAGTTTCTAATTTCAACAAGTTGGGTATTTCACCATGAGAAAAACCTCCCAGAATCACCATGAGCACACAAACTCCCCTGATATGTGAACTCTTGGATTGAGGGAGTGGATATGTAGGTGTGGGAGTCCTTAAGGTGACACATTACCTTGGATATTCATTGTCCTTAAGGAGACACATGACCTTGGAGATGCATTAGAGCTTAGGAACTTTTGAGGATTGTTGGACCTTTGGGAGTAGTGCTCGTGCCATGGAGGCCTTGCTTTTTTATTACTGTCACCTTTGATCTTGACACATGTCCCTTAGCGTAGAGTGCTTCACATGGGTGGACCTACTTGTGTCTTGAAAGTTTGCTTGTAGTGGACTAGGTCCACCTGTTATTATAAAGCCCCTTTACCTCTCATATAAATAGAGGAAGGAGTTAGTTTTTATTATAGTCGATCATGGACTTGTGCATATTCCTTTAAATAATTGGGTTAGAGATGTAAGAGTAGTGCTACTCTCTCTCCCCCTCTCTCCCTGTCGTTTAATAATCTTTGTACTTTATGTGTTTTTGTCTTAAGGTGCTAGGATTTATTGGAGCATTCACGCGAAAAATTCATATATATATATATATATATATAAGAGATGAAAACAATGAACAAAATCACAAACTATCATATAATTATCCATGCTTTCGAAAACCCTAGATATGGAAAACCAAGAGAAACACTAGCTCCACCAAAGATACTCGAACAATAAAAAATCACCATGAGAAAAACTTGCATGTTCGAGTATATTTGGTGGAGCCACTGTAAACCCTATGTTATTTTGGAATTGTGTTATTTTAGATTTGAATCCCATCTTACCACATCCTTGCATACCTTGTCACTCCCATGAATTATGTTATTTCAAAGATTTGACTTCCATATTTTCATAAATAAAATGTCCTCAATAAGATAGTTGAACACTTCCATATTCATAGTTAGATCATATTCTAAGAATATATACATTTTTTGTACCGATCAACAATTGTCTCATGAAGAGAAATCACGTCACAAGAGGAAATTGAACTTGGTTGGAGAGGATATTAATTTATCCTCTCAAGTGTCTAAGATAGACGAGATAGACCAAGAAAAATTTGTATAATCGTACTCAATCACTAAGGTTTTTTGATAATTTATCTCTTTATTGGACTCAAAATTTCTCAATTAGCAACAAATAATGATTTTTAAAATCCTTCGATACAAACTTCCATTTATATTTTTATGAGCATTTACAATTATCATGAATAACTATTAGTGGCTTTCTTGTCATTCCAAGCACTATAATGATTTCACATACTAAATTTCTTGGCACAATGCTTTGTGATATTTACTTCAACTTGGAGTTGTATTTATCCATGATCGAATTGAATTTTTTCCCCAATCACACATCAAAATATTATTATTTCTAAATTTAGGATATTTTATTACACATTTTCTTAAATCTAGACATTCCAATTTCCTAATTGGGCATAGTTGAATATTTTTGTAACCCCCATCTTACTTATGCATGCAACACTCTCATGAACACACAAATAAAAATTTTACTTTTATGCTATATTTAATTACATGAACTGGACATGTCATCAAATGGTTAACCTAAAAAATGTGAATTGAATCAAAGCTAAATAAAAACCAGATAAAAAAACTGGTTGTCGAAAAATAGATAAATGATTCAAATTTAGGAAAAAACATATATATTAATGTGCATCCACATGAATCACAACCATAATACAAAAATATTTCCATTTAACTTGAGTTTTCCTGGGCATAGATTTGGAGGTTTCATAGCATGAAATTCCTAAAGAATATGTTGTATTGAAGCCTAGTGTGCACCATATCATAGTTGCAATCTAAATTCTTTGGCACCCTTAAACCTAGCACTAGTCTAAGAATCCAATGCCATACTAAGAGTATATTTGTGCTAAGAGAGCTCACCATGCATTTACAACCACATTTTTTCTTAAGGGTTAAAGTGGTTATGTGTCATAAATCTGTTTGAAGGAAAAATGTCCATATCATACAACAGAGGCAAGCTTGAAATGCTTGTTCTATAGCTAGAAGTATTGTTATGACATTTTTCACACACCAACACTAAAGATGCAATGTATTTTTTTCATCCTTATATATGTTTAAGAATGCAAGCTAATTGTTTAAATAAATGCATGTATACAACTTATATATTAGCAAAATAACCATCAATGTTTTTCTTCTAGCATTTTGGGATGAATTCACAATAGTATGCTAAAAAGTGTCATTTAAATGTCTGGAAATTAGGATATATAAATTTCAAATGTATACTATACATATGTGGTTATATATTTTTCAAATCTGAGCTTTTTTAGGCTACATCTTATTTGTTTGAACTTTCAACTTTGAATAAATTCCTGAATGGACTTCGTAAATACTTGACATATAGTGGTAAGGAAGTGGTACCATAAATTGTGTTATTTCAAAGATCACCAAGGACTTGGTGCAATGCCTCAACCTACCCACGACCCCTCACCCATACCCCTACCAGTTGGGATGGATGCAAAAAGAGGGCCCTCACCTTATAGTCTCACAACATTGTGTTGTGAACATTTCCATTGGGCCTTTCTATGACACAATGGTTTGTGATGTTTCTTCATTGGACTGTGCCAATCTCTTGCTTGGTCTTCCTTCCCAAAAAAAATTCCATGCTATCTATAACGCTAAACTTCCAGATGTTTAGGAAATACAATTTCCTCAATAAATACTTATCTGTATAGAATCTATACTTATGTTTAGGATTATATTTGTGTTGGACTTGTTCCTTTATGTTTTACTATAATCTCGATGTTGATAAGCTTTAGTTGACTTTTTTCATCAAATGTTCATATAATGTGAAAAAGGAAATGACTGTAAAAATGTGGAAAATTTACATTTCTTTTATTGTTCATGACAAGATAATCATGTTGCAGGAATGATTTATCCTACAGTCTATTTCAATTTATGGATTTTATTTTCCTCCCTTTTTTTTTACAAGGATGTGGATTTCATTTCCTTGTTTATGGTTTTTGCGTGTATCTTATCGAACCCCAAATGTTGGTAATGGAGAAGTAGTCATGGACACAGACTCTATAAGAGGTTAATGTTACAATACCACTTCCACCTGGTACTATAAAAAGTTTAAGAGTTATCTAACGATAGGTCTAAAAGGTAAACCGCATGCCTTAGCTGCAAGTCATTTATCTGTGTTTCTTAGCTTTAAGTCCTCTATTTTATTTTTAGCTTTATCAGATCAAATATTTCACTAATCCCACATGCATGGCCTTTATTTCTCACCCGATGTCATTTAATTGAAATGGTTGATATAACATTCAATTCTAGGCCACTTTTATTTTAAGTAAGAGATTATATTGATTGGTTTATTGGGAGCTTGATTTGAAAAAAAATTGTAAATCCCACATGGACGTTATTTTTTCAGGGTGAGTTCTTTGCATCAGTGAGGTCAGCTGAGTCTTGGAACATAGGTATACATCAAGCCTCTACTAGGTAAATTGGGAAAAATATTGTGGGGATTAATACCCCTACAATAGGGGCAAAAGGTTGTCCTAAAGCTAGAGAAAACACAAATATTGGTTCATCTAAGAATTCTGGTTCATCCACACATAAGGAGAAATTGAACTGTATACCCTAGATGCTGATCCATATGCCTTTGAACTATAAATTAAAAAAAACCCAATATACATGCAAGACAAGTGAAATAAGACTAAACAACACATTAGATTTGTCATGTTTTTCTTCTCCATCACAATGAGAAAGGCACCATCCCCTGGATGAAAATATGCAGAGACCAAAATGAGTCAAGTCTTAGTTTTCATCTCCATCTTTAAAATTCATTAGCTCCATGTTTTTATCTATTTTCTAGTTCAAAATTATGAAATCTATTTACCGGGTTTTCTTGCAAAAGAGGTAATTAAACACTGCAAAATCTGGATGTTTCGACATGGAAGGTAGTGATGGAGTGTGTTGTTGAAAAAAAAAAATTTACATTGTTGTTGGTCATTTTTATTTGTGATTTATTATCAACTCTTTTTCTTCATTATAATTAAGTCCATTTTGTACTGGCAGATAATTGAACACATTGTCTTTTTCCAATGTTTTGCAGTCTTTAAGTTAACTAATTACAATCTTATTATTTGGTGTTCACTACTGAGAAGAGATACACTTCTTGTGATAAGTTTCTTATTTTTTTTGGTGGTTGCTGTCATGTTTTTAGTGTGGACTTGTGAAATTCCAAATCACATGTCACTTTATGTGAAGGGGATATATATATATATTAAATTTTTCCTTGTGGTTCCCTAGATATCTATGTTACATTTGCACAGAAGTTTAGATATCATTCATATATATAATTTCTAATTTCTAATTTGAATATTTATGTGTTAAAGGAAAGACAAAGGTCCCAATTATAAAAAGTCACCCAACAACAACAACATTGAGATTTTTATTTCTTTCAACCTATACATATTGCATTTGTCTTCATGAATGCTTTTCTTCTATTTATGATGTTTTGTTTGCATTATTTGGTGAATTTGCAAGTTACATGTAATTTTTAGGCTATAAATGTCTCCAAAGTTTCAATTCTAATTGAGTATTAAACTTAACATATTGAGTCTTTTATACGTAATTATTTTTCCCTCCACTCACTTTTCATGACTTCCCTAACCATTAGGTAGGGACTTGTAGCTTTGATGATATTTTGCATGTTTAGTAAAATATTTTCGAGACTTTAATTTATTGAAAGTTGTAAAATTTACAATCTATAAAGTTTCAAGATATAATTTTTAAAAGTATAATTCTTTAAAGGGTGCTAGCTCAATGGAAGAGCACCTGCTTTATAAGTAGCAAGTTGGACGTTCGATTCCATCATGCCCTGATATTTGTATGGAGTGACGACGATATTTTTTTGGTGATGGAGGCTCTTTTGACCATCACCAATGAGCTTATGGTGACATTTTTCAACCCTCGCCAAAATATGAAATGGTGACGGTCAACGAATTCCACCATATATACGCATAATAGAAATGACCATGAAAGTTTTATCACCACAAATCATTTTTGTTGATATGAAATGGTGAGGGTAATATTTTGTAATTATATTCATTATTCGTGATGGACCTTGAAGTCACCAACGAAATAATTATCATGACATTTTTTTACCCTCACCAAATATGAAATGGTGATGGTCAACAAATGTCGCCATATATATGCACCAATAGGGATGGCCATAAAAGTTCCATCACAATAAATCATTATTGTTCATATGAAATGGTGGTGGTCACTATCTATCATTATAATCAATATTCATGACAAACCTTGAATGTCACCACAACACATGCTTTTGACGATGCCAACTTTGGTGATGTTCAGTTTTCTGGTGACCAAGGCTATTTTCCATCACCATTTCTCATATGAAATGGTGACAATCACTATCCGTGATTTTAAATCATTATTGGTGACGAACCTTGAATGTCACCAAAACACGTATAATTTCGGCGATTCCACTTTTGGTGACGTTCATTTTTGCTGATGAAGGCTCTTTTGACCCTCGCCAATGAGCTTATGGTGACATTTTTCACCCCTCACCAATGTCCTTTTTTCTTGTAGTGACATCATGAAATTTTTGTAGAACAAGGTATTTGTTCAAGATCTCCTCATTATCAACATCCTTCCCTTTATCACTGGAGATATGCACTGCAAATAACACACACCCTTTCCTGTGACTGTACTTTTCCTGGATAGATGTAACCATTCTAACTAATATTTCATTTTTTTTACCATGTAATATTCTTTATTCTCCATTATCATCCAAACACTCAATTTCCTTTTCGTAAAATTCCAACTTATCCTTGTGAAGATACAACCAATCCATACCCAAAAGCATAATGTACAAACCCAATAGAAGTACATTGAAATATGTTGAGGTAGGAATAACATTTAACTCAAATTCACAATCTCTTACAGAATGATGAACTCTTATTTTTGTACCTATATCTAATAGCACCAACCAGGATTTTTTATGCACTTATTTTCTCAAAACACACTTATCCACTAATTCAATATTAAAACAACTGTAATTAGATATAAGGTAAATAAAAATACAAATAACTTGATCACAAAGCTTACCGTCAATCTCGATAATAAATTCCTCATGATCATCCTGCCTGTTATCGAACACTACATAAATTTGTGGAATAATATGTCCAACATCCCCCACTATCTATGCTTCCCGAGCATTGTAAATATGTGGTCTACCACCCTAATTTTGTGAAAAATCCTTCTTGAGATTCTCCTTTCCACATTTCCAACATTGCAACTGTCTCCTAGCATCACCTTTGTTGAGTTGCTCTATAGGCTGAGGTCCATTAAACTTCTTGTAAGGTACAACATTCTCTTTCTCACCTGAATCTTGATTTCTTGTTCTTTTTTGCTACCATTTACCATTATTCGTATATTTCCCTTTACAAGCTTGCTAAGACTTTGACTTTGACTTTCATTTATCATCACAATTCTTCAACTTCCCAATGAATTATTCAAGTGACCGAGGTTCATCATACTCAATATATTATTTAAATGATAAGGGTAATCCACTGGAAAATATTTGAACTTTGGCTTTCTCATCTTTAAGATATGATACATATCTCAATAACTCCAAAAACTTATTCGTGTACTCTGCATCTATCATCAATACCATCCTTAGCTCATAAAACATCTTGGCCTTACTATCCTAATACCCATGTGACAAGTATTTCTTTCGGAAATGTCACTTGAATTCATGCCAACTAAAATCCTCTATCCTCATGTATTTTACATGTTTCACATATTCCCACTAGATGTATGCTTTCCATTTGAGGTTGAATATATCTATTTTGGCCTTCATGTTCTATGTGTAATCATGCAACTCAAATAAATTCTTCAACCCAAGTAACCATGCCCCTAAATAATCTGATTTATTCAACTATCCATCAAATGTAGGTGGCTTGATTTTCTTGAACTCATCCAAAAAATATTCTTTGTCATTTCTCCTATAAGGATGATAATGATGATGACCATGATACCTATCAAAACCAAAACTAGAAGAGAAGTTTTATCCATCACATCTCCTATCCAACATATCTAAGAACCTACCATCTCTAATTGTGTCCTCTCTATCTGACGTATGACCACCATGATACATACTACCATATTCCCCATGTTTCCCCTCCTTTTGTCTATGCCTGATCCTAACCGGTCCTTGTCTCTGCAAATCTGAAAAAATCTGAAGGATAACTTCATTAACGTATGCTATTTTCTCTTGGGCATTGGTAGTTCTCTCTTGTGATTGTATGATTATTTCATTATATTCTTTGCAACTCCTTATCTCTACCTTAAAACTTCTCAAAGTATCTACTATGTGAGGGGAGTACTCATATTTTGGCTACTCATTCGACCCATATCTCAAGTCTCAAGAATTGTAATCCACCATTATTATATTCATCTTTTCCTTCTACCTCTTACAATCATGAAATATCAGATAAACCAAACATAATATAATCAAAATACCTTAATGAATTTCAGGGGAGGATATCTCTTTCACAAGATGAACTAGATTAGCATGATACTGTAAATCATAATCATAACGATATATAAACATCATCTCAATCATTATCCAATTACCATGCATGACGATACCTACTGCAGACCATGAACTCATGCATGACAACCATGACCATAACAATGCATGAATCACAAACATATAGACACCGACATGATTAACAAATTCATATACAACTCACACACATTCATGACAAACACATCCCAACACCAACACCATCAACTTCTACATGATAACACAATGAGAAAAATAACCATCACTATTCATACATAAAAAACACACATGAAATAATCATGAATTCATGACAAACACATTCCACCCATCCATTCCAAGAGTTGAACCATGCTCTGATACCACTCTGTAGCACCCTCCTCCCACATTTACAAAATTTATTCATCCTGCTAGGGTAAACATGTGACAAAATGTTACTATGATATGATTCAACCTCCTATATCACCTTAAGGAAGTGGAGGCAACAAGACAAACACTGTAATGCCTTCCCTCAAGTGCTACAGGACCTCCCAAGGGCTAAACCACCCTTCTAGGTGGCCAAGCCATAAGTTAAAACTCTTTGTCAGTTCCCTGATCTCCTATACGTTGACACAACACAACAAAATTTTGGTTGAAGCCCTCTAATCGCATGCATTATTCCTACAAGGGAGTGACTGTAGTATTTTTCACCCATTTCTGTGCCTACAACCACTGAATTTAAGCAAAGCTTACAGGATAGTAGCCAAACCTATACCCAGAACTTAATGAAAATTTTCAGATCATGAATGAAACTAGGATGAAGCCTTCCATACAAATATTAGATAGTAAATTGGCCTAACCAAGCCCAACCTTAACAAACATTTTGTTAAACACATCATGAACACGAAATGTACAGGTCATAAATACAAACTGAACATAGGGACCCCATACTTATCTAGGAATCGTCAAGAAGGTTTTATTCCCTCTTATAATAGTTGCAATATCATCTATTAGGTCATTTATTCATTAAAAATTCATTTACTAATCAAAACATGATGAGATCCATAACTAGAATCTATCATAAACCATGCATATAAACAAAATAATAGAAATTATTGAACAAAAATAATCAACACATCTACTCATAAAATAAAAGAGAAAAGTAGCTCTTATTAACATATGAAAAAGCCAACCAAGTTAGGGACCACCTGACCATAGATTGGACTGAACGAAATATTTCTTTCAGCCAATCACACCCATGCCATATTCCAAGCATGAATGTGGGACTCACAATAAAATAACTAGGGCTTCCTCGGGCATTATTGCAATCCCTCTATATACCTGTTAAGGATATCTATGCCCAAACCCTCATTTATACAACCATTCTTTACTGCAATCCCAAAATATACCAGTATAGGGATCACTAGGAAAAAAAATAAACATACACAACCAAGATTTACCACAATCCCAACATATATTGATCTCGAGATTACTAGACCTAAAAAAGCATGGATTCCTCGAGATCTAATCACCTACACTGTGAGGAATTTTCTCATATCGATCCTCACGCTTTACCGCATATCCCACCATATACTGGTCCAGGGATTTCTATTCCTTTGAGAAGTTTCCTAAGACCACCTCACATTAGTTTTGAACCCATTCAACAATCCATATCATCCATGTAAAAAAGATGCATCACACCATGACTATCCAAAAATCAAAAGGGAAGGTTGAAAACCATTGTCACACCTGGAAAAACCCATGCCAATGATAACAAGATAACCAAATAGACACATGCATATACCATGCATGCCCAAAGATATCAAGGATATCATACATGAAACTTAGTGCCTACAAGTAATCTCGTTGTAGCATCTTGATATGACTCTTGCTTGCTTGATCTTTACTTTCATCATCCTTCCTTTGATTTACTTTATCCAATGCTATAGTGTTCCAATAATGCTCTAAGTGTAGAAGATGATGTGAGAGATAGAATAGAGAGAGATCTCCAATCTAAAGTTGAAAATGTTTTGTCAAATTATGATCCGGATTTATGCAGGAACGCAACAGAATAAAAATATAACCATAAATACAGATATGCAGTGGAAATAACACTTCATTTCATTAATATCAAATAACTGAAATTTGTTTACAGACAGAACGAAATAAAACTAGCTAGGGCGCTGGTAGCTATCTCTGAGAAGAGATGTGGCGGCTACAGGCCTCTGAACTGAGTTACAATGAGGCTCGAGGGCCTATTTATTATTGAGAAACCATGGAGAACCCTAAACATCCAAAAACCTAACCCCTAGGAGATGAAGCGCCAAAACTATGGGCCCCGTTTGGGTAAATTGGTGTTTCAACTTCCCAGGGATGTAACTTTGGCCTACTATCTCCGTTTGACGCACATGATACATCATTAGAAAGCTCTGTCCGAGGACCACAACTTTCAGGATGAATTTCATTCCATGAAATTCACTGGTAAAATGATGCCCAAAAAATGTCGTTTAGGGCCTCAAAACAGCTCCAAAAGTTCAGGACCCGAAAAACTGCTAAAAATAGTAAGTTATGCCGAAACTGAAAAACTGAAAGAGACAATGGTGGGGGCCCAAGTGGAATAGGCGGGTGGCCACCAATATCCACCTAAATCATTCCTCCTTAGAAGCAATGGTCCTCATCATAGTTCCTCCATGAGATGAGGAAATTTCTCGTCGAACTTCTGGTCCCCGGTGGACCACTTCTCCTTGGTGCATGAGCTGGCCACTTTGACAACCCATACAGCTGGATCTTCAAGGTCAGTTGTTCTTGATTTGCATGTCCATGATACAATCATGTGCCTATCCCATGCAGTCTGGGTTTAACTCTGTTGGTGTGAGTTGTTCTGCAATGTCCGAGGTGTCCAGTAGAGGTGGGAAGTAAGGGCTAAGGCGATCCACATTGAAGACTGGGTGCAGACCAAGGAATGGTGGAATACTAAGCTCGAATTCATTGCTCCCTACAGCCTTGGTGATGGTGTACGACCCGTATCGGAGCGGGCGAAGCTTGCGGTGGGGTCCAGTGAGGCGCTCCTTCTGCAAATGTAGCCATACTTTTTCGCCCACATGGAAGTTGTGTGGCACCCGATGTTGATCATGGCGCTGCTTGTACTTCGCATTGGCTCTGTCCAATATATCATGAACCTATTGGCGGATGTGTTGAATGCGCTCGATGAAGCTACTTGCTTTGTCAACTTCAGACTGGACATGGTGAATCGGCACGAACAACACAGAGAAATGGCATGGCTACGTCAATGGGACATAGTGGCTGGAATCCCAAGCCCACCTGAAAGGGGTTGTGGCTAATTGAACTGTGGAGAGCCCGGTTATAACTATGTTGTACATAGGGGAGGCTCTCGTCCCATGTGCGTGGATGCTTTGAATTGTACATGCGCATAATGTGTACAATCATTCTGTTGACGACCTCTCTCTGGCCATCTGTTTGAGGATGGAAAGCTGTGGACTTGGTGAGCTTTGTGTCCAACATTGACCAAAGGCTGGACCAAAATGTGCTGAGGAACCTGCTATCTCGATCTGATATGATAGACTATGGGATCCCAAAGTGCACCCACACTCGTTCAAAGAAGAGTTTAGCAGTGGCTTCTGCTGTGATATTCTTCTTACAGGCCGACATAATGGCCATCTTCGAGAATTAGTCAACGACCACAAAAACACAGTCATTTCCATTCTTAGTAGAAGGCAGGCCTAACATGTAATCCATGGAGATGGATTCCCAAGGTCGACTAGGGGTAGGTAGTGGAGTATATAGGCCTTTCTTCTTGATCGTCGGTTTGGAAATGGCACAAGCAATGCAGGATCTGATGTGCTTCTCGACATCCTTTCGAAGGTTCGGCCAATAGAAATACTTCTATAGTATTGCTACTATTTTCTCGACCCCAAAATGCCTAGCGACTTGACTGTAGTGTGCTTCCCATATCATCTTGGCACGCTCGCTTGAAGGAACACAAAGGTGTCCCAGGTGACATAAAAGTTCATCTTGGAGGTGAAAATTTGGAACTTGCATGCACCTCAAGAGTGCCTTGTAAGTGTGGCCGGATTCTGTGTCCCTCTCATAGAGAAGCAGCCAATCAGAAGTCTCGTGCCCGCAAGAGTTGAGCACGGTGGTGAGCGCCACGATCGGTGGTCGCCTGAGGCAGTCTGCAACATTATTGGTGCTACACTTCTTGTACTTGATGTTCAAATGAAACTCTTGCAGATATGTGGACCACTTCTGATGGCGATCATTCTGCAACTTCCCTTGTGTCTATATGAACTACAGGGGCCGGTGGTCTGTGTGGATGATTGTTTCCTTCCCCAAAATGTAATGCTTCCATTGTCGACAGGCTTGCACAATGGAATACATTTCTTTGTCATAGGTGGGATACTTGCGAACTGTCTCAGACAATGTCTTGCTGTGATATGCCACTGGATGTCCCTGTTCAGTAATAACTACCCTAATATCATAATCAGAGGCATCTGTCTCGATCTCAAATGGCTACTGCAAGTCTGGTAAGGTGAGCACTCGGGCAGAACAGAGGCGATTTTTCAATTCTGTGAACGCCTTCTGTTGAGGTTCCGACCAAAATAATTTTGCTCTCACTCCTCCTTTGGTGACTTGACTCAAGGGCCAAGTGATATGAGAGAATCCCAACATGAATCTGTGGTAGAAATTAGAAAGACCTAGAAAGTTACGAAGCTCTATTATAGTGGTCGGGGCTGGCCAATCCCGAATGAGTTGGATCTTGGCTGGATCCACCTGCACCCCCCTTTCATCAATAATGTATCCCAGATATTGAGCCTGGGTCATGCCAAACGTGCACTTCTCCAAATTGGCACACAACTTGTGTTGCCGCAGTGTTTGGAGGACTTGTTGGATGTGATGAAGGTGATCTTCCCAAGTCTTGCTGAAGATCAGAATGTCATCCAAGTACACCACTACAAATGAGTTGGTGAATGGCCGCAAGATGTCGTCCATCATCCTCATGAAGGTTGCGGGAGCATTTGTCAACCCGAAAGGCATGACAAGCCATTCAAAAATGCCTTCCTTGGCTTTAAAGGCAGTCTTCCACACATCGGAGGGTTCAATTCGTACCTGGTGATACCCAGACTTCAGGTCGATCTTGCTGAAATATTTTGCACCTTGGAGCTGGTCTAGAAGGTCATCAATCCGTGGGATTGGGTACCTATTCTGGACAGTGATCTTGTTCAGCGCCCGATAGTCAATACAGAGTCTCCACATCCCATCCTTCTTCTGTACCAATACGATCAGGCTCCCACAGGGCGATGAACTTGGTCTGATGTGACCTTTCTGCAACAGCTCCTGAATCTGCCTCTTGATTTCATCATTTTCTAGAACAGAGTGCTGATAGATCGGTCCATTGGGTAGCGGCACACCTGGGGTCAGATCAATCGGGTGCTTGACCTGACAGTGCAGAGGAACCCCTGTGGGTGAGGTGAAGACGTCCCCATACTCCTCCACAACCTTATCCATTTGTTGTTTTCGTGCAGAGGGGCCCTGTCTGGAGGTCGTGGCCACTGTCTTCTTCCTTCCCTAGGGGCAGATCATCAGGAAAATGAATTTCCTGGTTTGGGAAATGAGCTTACTGCATTGTTTTGCAGTAACCAAAGAGATAGTCATAGGAGGTGGTACCTATGGTATCCTGTACAACTTATTCCCCAAAGTAATAATAACAGCACGAGGTTGAGACTCATACACAGCATGACGCTTCCACAAGTATGGTTGTCCTAATAATACATCAGAAACATCAATAGGAGCAACGTCACATAATACCTCATCCGTGAAGGGCTTGATGCTATAGGGAAGGGGACACTGCCGGCTGACGCGGAGATCTCGTCCTTGGTGAAGCCACCCGATGGTGTATGGATGTGGGTGAGATGTGGTCGGCAAGCCCAACCGCTTCACGGCGTCTGCTGAAATGAGGTTCTTTTGGCTCCCATTGTCGACAATGAACTGTACCGGGGAGACCTTTACCCACATCTGGGAGTGGAAGAGACGTTCCTCCTCCTCTAGATCTTCCGGTTCCTCCTTTTGGATCTTTGCAGTGGCAACAGTGGCGTTGGGCTCCGCATCAATAATCTGTTTCCCTTTTTCATTCGCCTTTTCAGGTTCTGATTCAGAGTCAGAGCATGCATCTGACTCAAAAGCCCTCATCTCGGCCACTAGCGACTGCTTGGCTCGACACTCACTTGTGTTGTGAGTGGAGCTCTTATGGAACTCACACCACTTTCCCGTGTCCTTCTTTGGCTTTGCGGTGCTGTTCTTTTCTTGTGGCTTCGCTGAGTTGTCTTTAGCCGCCATGCCTTGGCTCGGTCCTTTGTTCTGCGGTTTGGAAGCACCTTTCCCTTGCTTTTGATTCGCAGATCCAAAGTCTTGCTTCTTCTGCTTGAATTTCTGCTCAATCTTGGCAGCATACCGGTATGCCGTACCAAGCGAGGAGATGTCGAGGAACTCCATTTCCTCCTGAATGTATCTGTGCAGACAGCTGCGATACTTTAGCACTAAATGTTTCTCTGAATCTTTGATACCCAACTTTGTGCGCAGGGTATGGAACAGATTCGTCAGCTCATGCACATCTTGATCCCTTTGTTGTCGCAGTCTGGTCCATTGTATGTACTTGTCCTCATAGCTCCCCACGGGATAGTACTGTTCCTTGACGGCGTCTCGGAAAGAATTCCAAGTTGGTACGACCGAGAACATAGAGGGTTCTGTCTGGTCCTTGTTCTCACAGTAGGTTTCCCACCAGTCCTTAACATGGGGGGTAGCTTTGAGGAGTGCAAAAATAATCTTCTCCCGGTCTGAAAAGTCATGAATAGAGAAATATCCTTCTAATAGATTCAACCATCTATCTACGGCATCTGCGTCTATTTGACCCTCAAATATGGGAATGCCAAAATTTACTTGTACCTTAAAGGGAGTCGCAACTCCAGAGTGGCTACTGGATGCAGATGCGCCGCCGGTGGGCAGCCGTTGAAGGATCTGAGCAAAGCTATCCATCATCGCGTTCCTTTGTTTTTCGAGGGCCTCCTCGAGTAATATTTTGATAGGATCTCCTGCTCCCTCATCTTTCTTTTCGTCCCCCATGGGCGTCCGTCGAGGTTTGCGAGGATGATCTTGCAAAGGTTCCACCAGATCGAGCCCTAGCTCCTTATACCCCGACCTCGTTGGGGACATGCAAAGAAGGATCGAGAAAAAGCAGACCCCTCTGATACCACTGATCCGGATTTATGCAGGAACGCAACAGAATAAACATATAACCATAAATACAGAGATGCAGCAGAAATAACACTTCATTTCATTAATATCAAAGAACCGAAATTTGCTTACAGACAGAATGGAAATAAAACTAGCTAGGGCGCTGGTAGCTATCTCTGAGAAGAGATGTGGCGGCTACAGGCCTCTGAACTGCGTTACAATGAGGCTCGAGGGCCTATTTATTATTGAGAAACAATGGAGAACCCTAAACATCCAAAAACCTAACCCCTAGGAGATGAAGCACCAAAACTATGGGCCCCGTTTGGGTAAATTGGTGTTTCAACTTCCCAGGGACGTAACTTTGGCCTACTATCTCCGTTTGACGCACATGATACATCATTAGAAAGCTCTGTCCGAGGACCACAACTTTCGGGACGAATTTCATTCCATGAAATTCGCTGGTAAAACGATGCCCAAAAAACGTCGTTTAGGGCCTCAAAACGGCTCCGGAAGTTCAGGACCCGAAAAACTGCTAAAAATAGTAAGTTATGCCGAAACTGAAAAACTGAAAGAGACAATGGTGGGGGCCCAAGTGGAATAGGCGGGTGGCCACCAATATCCACCTGGATCAAATTATCCCTAGAAACATTTTTATTAATGAGGTTCGTCTTTTCTTCATTTTCCATTATTTTATTTCAATTTCCTCCTAGCATGAAACCTATGACCTTTCACCTCCATTTTCTCCTATTTTCCATTATTTTCGTAAGTAAAATGCCAAATAATGTCGCTTTCCTTTTTAATTCCTTTGTATTTTCCAATTCCCCCCTAGTCATAATAAACCAAATGAACACCCACTAGGATATTTTTCCCAACATTAAGCCTGGAATACTTGTCCCGTGATTTTGGTCTTATTTTTTCCTTTATTAACTTTATTGCATTGTTTTTTAACGCAGTGTTGTTACAACCTTCTACGCCATTTCCCTATTTTCTTAAAAAATTACATGAGGAAACCTAGTACTTATGATTATTTTATTTCTTGGATCAATCCTCCACTATTGGTTTGATGGTGGAATATCTACTTTTTCTTCCTCAAATTTCTTCCATCGTGGTAAACCTGGAAATTGGCATTTGTTTCAATATTTTGATTAAGAACTTTATTTTAAACTCAAAATCTCTATTTATAGGTACCATTTTACATTATATTCTTTTAAATAAATGAAAGCACTTGTTTAATAGAATTTGTACATTATCATGCTAGAGCTCATAAGCATGTATTATTTTATATTGAAATTCATCAATGACAACAATTTCGTTGAAATCAATGGAAACACCCATTAAACAATATATCCCCTTGGCATGGATGGAAAAACCACAAAACATAATCTAGTCATCGATTTACTTTGGCTAAGAACACTCACTATCTTCTAGCCGAATATGCTTATCCTTATGCCTACTTATTTCTCCCCATTTGATGTAAATGGAAAAGGGATGCATTACTACTATTTTTTTCTATGTTCTCCCCTTGTAATATAGACTCCACTTTTCAAGGAGGTGTTTTTATGTAGCATGCCTTCTTCTTTGTAATAATCATTATAATCCTATATCTTATGATTGATTTTACCTATTCTTGATTGATGTAAAAACACGACAGTACTCCCACTACATGTGTTCTAATTTCTATCTATTTATTTCTCATAAACATTTATTTCCTTTGATTTCCTATTTCTCCTTTGATTTTCATATAGACTCATCTCATGCTTCTTTTCATAAAAACCTTTATTGTAATACCCCTGGTCTAAAATCCATGTAAAAAAAATATATAAGACCAAGGTCATGGGACATGTATTCCAAGTTGAATGGTGGGAAAAACATCCTAGTGGGTGTCATTTCAATTATTATGGCTAAAGGAAATTGGAAAAGGAAATGGAAAAGGCTTTGGAAAGGAATGAGGCATTAATTGACATTTTATTTATGAAAATAAAGAAAATTAGGAGAAAAGGGAGGTGAACATTCAAAGGTTACATGTGAGGATGAAAATGAAGGAAAATAACGGAAAATGAAGAAAATAAAGGCCCACATGATAAAAATACTTCTGAGGATCAGTTGGTGACATTTTGTTAGTTCTATGGTGGAACTCTCTTTTATTCTCTCTCTCATATTCTTGGACACTTATATTTTTCTTGGAACACTCTTGGAGGCATGTGGCATACTTGGGATATGGAGTAAGAAGGAGAGGGAAAGGCAGGAAAGCGCGATAGGGCAACGAGATCATCGGTTACAACTGGATTTATTTGCAGGTATCAATTTAAATTTATGGTTTCCTTGCTATTTTTTGCATGCATGGTACATGCATGTGGTTTATTAGTCATGATCTGTCTTTGACATGGAGGATTGCCTAGATTGACAGTGGATTTTCCTAGCCTTGACATTTCCTGGGTAGCCATGGTGTTGTGGGCTCATTTCATTGTTTTTTTTTCTCTTTGTTTGTCATGTGCCCTTAGTTATGGGTTGAGTTATTAGTTCCTGGAAGCCTTTTTTGGAAAAATTATTTGGAAGCCCTATTAAAACTTGGGTTGAGAGACTATTCCTCGAATCCTTGGTTGGAAAAATGCTTTGGAAGCCCTTGGTGGGTTGAGTTACTAGTCCTAGAAGCCTTGGTTGGAAAAACACTATGGAATCCCAGTGACATATGTGGGTTGAGTTACTAGTCCTGGAAGCCCTGACTTGAAAATATGCTCTGGAACCCTAGTCAACTTGGGTGGAGACCAATCTTGTGATAGTTGTGATGTCTGGCCATGAGGTGGAATCACTGGCTGAGTGTTGAGGTAGTTTTTCCTCTAGAATCTGTCGTTTTGTTTTGATTGAATATTTTTATGAGACCCCGCATTCATTCATGGAATATGGCACGAGGGTGACTAACTGAAGATATATTTAGCTCAACCATGTCTATGATCGAGTGGAATGTGGAAGTCCCAGACTTGGTTTCATTTTTCTTATGTCAATAAAAGATCTTTTCCTCTTGTATTGATAGGTAAATGTGCTTGTTATTATGTGGCCTAAAAATGTGGCACAAAAATTAGGGTCGCAAGCTCAGAGCTCATGCGGAAATTCCCCAGTCTCAAGCATCCAATGCTATGTGTGTGGCTGGAGGTTCCCAATCTCACTCTTTCACATTTCAAGGGAGTGATTAGGGGGTTTATGCGTAAAAACGTAAATTTGATGCAGGGTTGGACTTTTATAAGGTTTTCATGGCTCCTCAATGTCTTCTAGCATGTGGAGAAGGTCTTTGTTGTTATGTGGTGTTGGTTCCACTTCCTTAAGGTGACCTAAGAGTTTGAAAAATATCATAGTAACTATTCATCACATGTTTACCCCGGTTATTCAATTTCTTGGGTTGATGTGGGAGGAGGGTATTACAAAGTGGTACCAGAGTAGGGTTGATTCTCTTTGGGTGGTGTCTAGTTTTGTTCTCCTTGTGTGATATATGATACCACAGAGTGGTATCAAAGAATGTTTCACTCCTTGGAATAGATGTGTGGCATGTTGGTCATGCATTCATGTCAGTTGCATATGTGTTATTTTTGTTTGTGGACTATGTTATTATTTTGTATGCATGGTGTTATTCATAGTTGCAGTTGTGTCACCATGTGAAATTCGATGGTGTTGTTGATTGGATATGGTCGTCATCAGTGAATGTCAGCTGTATATTATTTTTTATGGATGTCAGTGTCTCTATATTGTTATGAATTCATTTTCATGGTTAATTTTGTTGTCTATGAGGTCATTGTATTCATTTTATTGGTATGTTATGATGTTGATGTGTTGGTCGAGATAGAGCAGGAGATGCAAACCATCAATGTAAAGTTGTGGTACTAGAGTTCAGGGTGAGAGCATAACGTCATATATGTTTGTATGTTTGGCATGTAGGTATGTGGTTAATGTTTTTTATAAGAATTAAGGTTACTTGTATTCTTGTAATTCTATTGTATTTCGGTTACATGTATGATAGATGTTTGTTAATCAATGTGATCATATGTACATACGTCGGTTAGTCATGCATGATAGTGACTTGTTATTATATGCATTGTGGTAATATGCATGATGGTTATGGTCATTGCAACTAAGATATTGATGTTATTATGTTTCATGCTATTTTGGATTGACCTATGTAGATGATTATGGTTATGACATTCAAGTATGAGTTAATATATTTTGATATTATGTCATACTAGTCTATATTGTCTATGTATATGTGATTGTTATGAAATAATGACAATTTCTTATGGGTTTATGATGTGAACATGTTATCTAATTATTGTTATGGATATAATGACCTTATTTATTATTGAATTGATATGTTGTGAAGTTATATCATGCTCATCTAGATTGATTGCATAGACAAGATAGCCTCCCCTAAGATACATTAAGGTATGAGTTTTCTTATGTCGTCTAAATGGTGCTTTACTGTTTCATTATGCCATCTGTTTTGTGTTTGAGTGTTTGGTGTCTATTATGTCATCTAGTTTATTTATCTAACATGGTACGTTTATAGTTTGTTTAAATGTTTGATTAACTATATCATATGAGTATGTGTCTATAATATTTCTTGAAGAAATGATCTTGTTTTAAGATGCTTGTACTAACACATAAGTGTTGGGACAACTAATATGTACTTGAGTGTAAGTAGGTGATAGTTGTAGCAGTTCTTATTATGAATAATGAATGTGAGTTGATTGTTGATTATGAAATGGTTGTTATACTTGGTAAGTTTCTATTTCAAATTAATATATATGGTGTATTGATCTTTGTAGCATGTGGTTGACATGTGTGTTCAGTTACGTGGAAGTTTTCTTGGCACAACAAGGTAAGATAACAAGTATATTGTTATATTTAATTATGCACTGACAGCTATTGTTTTAAGGTAGTATGATAGAGGGAATTGAATGGAAACAGGGACTTCCATGAAATATTAAATAGGACTCGGGTTGAGATTTCCCTTAGAGACATAGGGAACCCACTGAGATTGATTCATGGTTTTTGTTGTTATTCTTGTGCTACCTGTCTTTTATGATTTTTTTGGCACTTGACTTGCAGTTTTTTCTTATCTCTAGTGCAAGGCCTTGCCACTTTGTTTGTGGTGTCATATTGTTATTATTTTTCGTGGTTTTCTTCTTGTTTTTTCCTGCTCTTTCCCTTTATGTTTGAGGCTCTTGGGAATTGTTTGGGGAAGAGTGTTACACCATTTATTGGTCATCTAACCTATTATCATTAGATGGACCCAAGTACACCATGTAAGACCGCTACTCCTGCTAAAACTCGCTTACTATGTTAAACAGAAACCCCAAAGGGAAATATTAAACAAATCTATATTTGTTTGATTTTCTTCATGGAATAATTAATTAAACAATAATTTAATTATTATTCCTGGTCATATTTAACCCAAAACAAGGAAATTAATTAGATAAATCCTTATTTATCTTATTATTTTCTAGGAATAATTATTTAAACTTTATTTAAATAATATTCCTTGTTAAATATGACTAAATCATTTATAAATAATTAAATAAATAATGATTTATTTAATTATCTTTCAACCACTCTCTTAAATAATTAAATAAATAATTATTTATTTAATTATATTCCCACCATTTGCTTAAAATAGAAAATAAATCATTTATTTATTTATTATTTATAAATAAAGGAATTGACCCAAGTCAAAAATCCTTTTCCCTCCAACAAATATAATAAAATATTCCTAAAGGGTGGTTCTAGAATTTGATTAATAATATTTTATTCATGCACCAAGTTCTAGACTGCCCTAATATTTTGTTATAAATAGAGGGGTTTTCCTACCATTCTTCACCTTTTGTTGCCTATTAGATCACTCTGGATCTATACACTTGGTCACCATTTTCTACCATTTGCTGCAAGAGCTCCCTTTGAGTTCCATTCTTTGTGTGGGTCTTCTACACCAACAAGAGAGAGAAATCTTAGATCTGAAGTGCCGAGGACTTCCAAGAACCCATCCCACTGAGGGGAATTGGATACACCTTCTTGTTTTCCTCCCAGGTGCCCCATTAATATAAAAATTCTTTCAAAAATTGTTCTTGTCTTGTCTATTGGTATATGGAGAAAACCCTTGTTTTTACTGCCTAATGTCTTTCCATACATAGATCTGGTATTTTGCAGCTCTTTTCTTGTCTAACTAACCGCAGATCTGAAGATATTGGCAGCCACTTTTTTTGTTAGGGCTATTAGTTATGTGTAGCTAAAGTGGTCCTTTTTCGTACACTTCGACAAAGGATTCATACTAACAAATGGCGACTCCACACGGGTTTTAAATTACGACCGCTGTCGTTTTTCATATTCCTGCATATCCAGCTACTTCAGACCCTAGGGTTTCTTTTCAGTTGTTTATTTTCCCTATTTTTATGTTGTTTTTTTTCACATAAAACCCTAAAACATTAAAATTTCTAACTTCCGTGTGTTTCTGGCCCTATTGCGCAGAGCGACACCGCCCGCAATCGAGACGGACAACTTTTCGTAAAATCTACCGCCGAGACAACCGGGAACAAAAGGGCGACGTTTTGCCCCTCAACCCGTGACTCGACCTCCGTGCCCACTTTTCAGCCCGTTCGCGACCAGACCGAAACTGGGCCGGAAATCGCGACCGCCATTTTGTGTTAATTTTTCTCGCAATTTTTCCGGGTTTTGTCAGCCGCGTGTCCCTCCCCCCTCTCTCACCCCGTTTTCCATCGACTAGGTTCTCGACTCACTTTTACTCATCTAAGTGGGAACCTAGCCCGCTAGGGCTTTAGTACCCTCCACTTTTTGTGGAAGAGTTTTAAGCTATTTCAGCCGTCTGTTTTTCCGAGCTTCAGCCTCCTTTTTTCGAGATCTGTTACCTCCCTTTCAGATCCTTTGAAATCAGCCTTTCTTCCTTTCAAATCACCTCCTGTCATTTTGTTTGGACCTCCTTTCCGGACCTCCTTTCCCCTCCGTCGATTACCTTCCTTTTTCCAGCCACCTTGCCTCTGTCTCTTGGCTGTGATCTGCACCTCTTTTCAGCAGCTTTATCCTTTAGATCCCTATCCCTTTTGACCCTAGATCTATTGACCTCTTTTTATGTGTGTTTTGACTAGATTTTTGCCCTCTTTTAGAGTAGTTTTGAGAGACCAACCTTTTTGGGATAGATTGATGCATGGTTAGCTGTTAAATGTTCTGTTATTTCAGCATTATATAATGTTCTTTGCAGATTTCTTTTCAGTTATGCAGCACACTTTTTCTTTCTCTCAAAACGAAAAGGGTTTTAAAAAATTGAAATTAACACACACCACACACCGACCCTAAGTGAAGAAGCGCCTAGTTAACACCGCGTGGCAAAGACTCTAAAATCAATTGTCACTACACCTTGTCTGCCCTTGACCTCTCTTGATTCTGTCCCTTTCTGCCCCTGTCGGTTTCCTTCTTCCTGTCATCATTGCGCCCCCTAGGCGCCTTTCCCAGAGACTTCTTGGCCTTCACCCTCAGTTTCTGGTTGATCGACCTGCTCCGTCCCACCGTCTTGAGCCAGTCCTTCCGGCGATTCTTTGGGTTCTCTTTTTCCTTCCCCCCCCCCCCCCGTCACCTCCACCATGTCTCGGTCCGTGACCCAACACCAGCGGGAATCTCGACCCCAATGCTCAGACTACTACTAGCGGAAATCACCACAGAACGACCTCGCCCACCCATGCCCTCGGGCAGCCTCAGCCTTCCTGATTTGGACCGGTTGACAAATTACCCTATACACCATGATGCTAGTTGGCCCGTTATGCCGACAAATCTTCCTTCTGACATTCCAAGGTTTGAAGGCCTTGCTCGAGAAGATCCTTCAAATCATGTCCGATATTTCCACATGTGGTGTTCATCTACCTCCATTACCGATGACTCTGTCCGTCTTCGGTTGTTCCAACGCATGCTTATAGGTGAAGCTTCTAAGTGGTATGTTGACCAGCCCACCTCTTCCCATACCACCTTTGCGAACCTTGCTCGCACCTTCTTATCTTATTTCCAGCTTCCCCCTCGTTATGACACCGGTATCGAACCGTTAATTCCTTCACAAACCTCTTCGACCTCACCCTTTCTACCCATGTCTAGGAATGGTGAAGAAGATGGCTTGTGTCAATCTCCTACCTTCAAAGACCGTGTCTACATGGACTGGTTCCTTAGATCTCTCTTGCCCCCTATCGGGAAAGATGTCGCATCGCATTTTCCTCAAACCGAAGAAGCTGCCCTCAAAATGGAGTTAAAATATGACCTGACTGCGCTCGTACAAAGAGGACCACTGCCCTACCTATCTCCTAAAACCCGATGCCTATACACCGGGGGCACCTCATACCGCTGACAGTATCGTTGGATCTATCTCTCATCCATCTGCTCAACCTCTCATGAGCTATGGTTTTCCTGGGGGAGGGGCACCACTTCCCGCACTTCTCCCCCTCCCGGTAGCACGCATCCAGGATATGGCATGCCTCATCCTTTTGCCCAACCTCCTGCTTACCTCAATGTTTCCCAACCCAACCATTACCCTTATCCGCAGCCTGGTGCACCAGCTCCTCCAACATATGTGCTTTCGCCTCCCTTTCCTTCTCAACCCTTGCAAGAACAGTCACCGCCCCCTCAAGAGCAGGTGGATGCCCAGCAGGGATTCATGGTTACCCAACCACCTGACGGACAGGCCAACCTTCCCCTTTTCCGGTTCCCCCCAATTACCGCATCCTCATGATGAACTTCCGATCCATCCCCAATCCGTCGATCTTCACCTTCAACCCCGCCCCTAGACTTAAGCTTCCCACCACCGCCGAGCTCTCTTCGTCCCACAGAAAGAAGGCACCACAATGGCCCTTACATGGAATATCTCAACCCTGTAGCTGAGGTTCACCCCAAGATTCCTAGTGACCAACATGCCGAAACGCCGTTCAAACGTGGCGCTCGCTCATTCATATAGCATAGTAGACAAGACGAAGACACACCGTCGCTATTTCAACACTAGAACTCCTCTGGTCGTGTTCCTTCTAAAGAAGGTTTCACTATTCCTCGGCGCCCGCATCCTGCTAATGACCAAATGATTGTTTTCGACGCCACTCAATCGGACCATCCTCCTCTTCCTCCTTCCGTCGCCTTCCAAATCCCAGTCAAAATCCGGAACGCCAACGTGTCCCGGTGTATCATTGATGAGGGGGAATCCACCTGCGTGATGTCCGCTTCGGTTTGGAAGCAACTCGGATCCCCTGAACTGGCCCCTTCCACGATCACCCTTCGAGCGTGGGACAGTCATGCCTCCCAGCCCATTGGCCTGTTTCGTAATTGTCCTATCACCCTCGCCGGTAAGACTATTTGCGTTGACGTCGAAGTCATCGACGCCCCGCTAGACTACAACATTCTATTGGGGCGAAGCTACACCTATGCTATGTCTGCTGTCCCATCCGCGGTTTTCCGCAAGATGTCTTTCCCCCATAATGGAAAGATAGTCACCATTGACCAGCTGACATATCATGAGCCAAAATCTCAGACCTCACCTGAGACGACCATCTCTTCTGTAGCCAACAAGCAAACCGTCGATTCCTTGACCAGTGTCTCCCCCGGCGTTTACAAAGATTCCTCCCTGCTTGGAACTTTTCCTAATCTTCCCCCTCCTCCTATCTCTGACCCCAACTCATCGAATGTTTGCATGATGCAATCGTCTCGGGCTGCTCTCAAGCAACCCGCTTCGGCTAGTCAGCAACCTTGCCCTCCGCAACCTGCTCTTAGCCCTTCACCTGCAGTTGGTAGTCATGAGCCCCTTTATCCCCCTGGCACGGTTCCTCCAGGCCTTAGCCATTTAGGAGCCATCCCACCTAGCCATGCCCCCTCTGGTCAGATACCGTTCCTAGCTCCCCCACCAGGAGTGTACACGGTACCAGTCATGGCCACCCTCTCTCTTCCTAACTTGACACTTGGGATTCCCGTTTGGTACCTTGATCCTCCATCCCCCACCTTGCCTGGTCAACCCAAACCTTACATTGCTTTGACCCCGGTTCAACCGGCCCCCATGCCTTCTCCCGTGGCATCAGTGCCTCAGTCACCTCAACAGGAACCACCTCCTGTTGCGACCGCTTCGGGTAAGAAGGGAAAAGCTCGCAAGGGGGCATCAAAGGACAAGGCTCCCCCGACAAAACCTGCTCCTTCTCAGCCTCCAAAGCATACCATCCAGTGTGCTTTGTGTGATGTTGTCGGTCACGCTTCCCATACCTGTCCTGCATTGCTTCATCTCAAGCCCATGGTTAATGTCACGTTCCCTGCGTCTGCGGTCCCAGAAGCCTCTGTTCCTTCCGCGATTGCAGCCAAGAACCCCAAGACTATTCACACCAACCACCCCTGTGCTTTGTGTGATCTCCATGGCCATTACACCCATCTTTGTCCCCACCTCGAGAACTTCCGCACCTTTATCGCCGCGGTCCACCAATTCGAGGCCAAGCGCAATGAGTCCACCTCTCCCCTATTTGCGCATTCTGCTTCAGCAGAACTACCAGATATCACTGCTCCCATTGACATTCCCCCTCCTGATGTTGAGATGACGGAGCCTTCGTCCAACATTTTTTACCTATCATCATCCATGAGACCCTCGGGGAACATTCCATCTGAATCCTCCCCTGTTGTTTCGCTTGACCTTCCTTCAGCAATCATCTTGGGCTCAACATCGGTAGATCCTTTATCTACTTACTCTTCGATCACCCCTTGTGACGATGCGCATGTGAACCTCTCTTCTCATGATGATGATTCCGGTCACTCCACCACGTCAGGCGGTCTTTCTTCCACCAGTCACCCCATCTTCTATCACGATGACGACATTATGGAAAAAATTCCCACCCCTGACTTTATATATTCCCCCTTACATCGAACCCATGCGTTCACACCACATCCACCGTGTGGCCATTACATTGAAACCCAATGTTTGGGTAAGGGGGCACCCACATTTGAGAGACCAAGAGAAGAAATTCTCCACAACTCTCCTAGTGTATCTGGTCGTGTTGACTTTAGTCCCAGTATTATTCCACATTTAGAAGAACCTCTAAAGTCCCATATCACTTCAGATCACTCTAGGGATGATACCCCTTATCGTTCCCTCATCTTACATCAGCAACCCAGTCTCTTAGACATTATTGTTGATCAACCTATAGCTTTTCTACAAGAGCATCAATTCATTATCTCCAAATCCTCTTTTTGGGATAGTGACACCAGGCATGCCAACTCGGAAACTTAAATTCCATTTGATCCCTATATGCAGTACCAAAAGAGATTGGTAATCCTCCATTGCCTTTCTCAAACTACATAACCATAACGAGAACAAATGGCACACCACATCATTTAAATGTGTTTAGATTCCCCTTTTTCTAAATACATTTTGGCATGACCACACCATGCTCGGGGGAACCTATGCCCCTCAACCATAACCCTCCTCACCTCGTTTTTGGAGAGGAGGTTGTCTTACCAATCGAGTGTGAAATCCCTTCCCTTCATCTGGCTGTTGAACTTCTCCCGGACACCCAACCTCTAGAAAAATGACTTATCATGCCTGAGCGTGCCTCTGAAGACCGCCGTGTTGCATTGCAAACCATGGAAGCGGCCAAGAAACGCACCAAAGCTCAATATGACCGAAAAGTCCAGCCTCATCCTTTTCACAAAGGCGACCTTGTTCTAGTATGTGACCAAGCCCATGATGTCCTTGGTCACAGGAAGTTCGACTCATTATGGCTAGGCCTTTACGTTATCAGTAAGGATCTTGGTAAGGGGGCATATCTTTTAGAGGACTTTGAAGGCAATCCTCTTCCTAATCCTCGCAATGCACTCTATTTTAAGAAATATTACCCTTAGCATTTCCCTTCTGAGATGTGTGTTTTATGTTCTGTTAGATAGCCAGCATCTTTTTTGTACTTTCATCCTTCACCAGGAACTATTTTGTCCAAGAATGACCACTTCACCTCTCCTTCAAATCGAACTTCCTCACTTACAACACTTGTACTTGGGGCACCATTTTTCCTCCTTACTTGTCTTTGTTCGTGTCGATTTTCGTCATGAGTTACCATCTTGTACTCATGTTTTCATGGTCCCCCATTGGGCCTTTACTGTGTGGTAGCACCATCGAGTTGCCCTTGTTTAGAGCATCCAAGTTGAGTCATCATCGCATTCATGGAGTCTATCCCGAGTCCCTTTGTACCCCGCTATAGCCCTCCATCCTTCATTGCTTGGTCTCTCTCTTGTGTCACACATTATGACCTTCAGTCCCACTGTCCCCTATCCCTTATGATATTGTGTCAGTCGCTGCCATGTCATTCATGCCCTTTATGCTCTAACAAAGGAAGTCGTCCATTCGCTACTTAGTCCTTTCCATTTCACCATCATCATTAGTGTCAGTCTGTCCGTCGCTCTACTGTTTTCTCTCGTGCCTTAGTTGGGGACATCTCACTCCCTCAACTATGGCGGACCTCCTTCTGTCGACGTCATCACTTTCATTCCAGAAGCCAGGTCTAGAGGGCGGTGTACGTTGGTTCCAGCTTCCACTCTTGTTCGATGCCTCGGATCAGGCCAAGGGATCTCTCATTTCCCTTTGACTTGATTGTTTCTCCAGCTCCTTTCAGCATGATCGAGATTCATATACTTGATGGTCCAGTGATCCAGCAGCAGCTCTTGATGATTCCCGGGTGTGTGTGAGATGTCTCAATCCTCATGAGGGGGTGGCCCTGCAGGTAGCCCCCCACATGCCCGGATGACCTCTTCTTTGCAGCCTTCAATGCAGCTCCAGATATTTGATGATGTTGGCCATATCCACTTGAAACGCCTCTTCGACTTGCATGTATCAGTCAGATTTTGTGAGCCCTTCCCCATTTACAGGGGGCATTTGGGTTGTATTTGTATCTCATGTACTCAGATATTATTGTACAAGTCCTGGCTGTTATCCCAGGCACAGCATGTATGTGGGATTCCTCATTCTATTTTTATCTGGCTCCCGATTATGCCAGTTGTACTTTATGGTTCAGTCCCTTGTTTACTGGACACACTATTCTTTTTTACTTTGTCTCGGCGGGCATAGGTATGCCTCCCTCGCCGCCTTCAGCACAGGTACCCTCTCATAAAAAGAGACTTGTTGCACCTGCAAGTCTCGTCTCCTCAGGGTCTAGTCCTTCAGCACACTATCTACCTCACATTTCTCTCTCTGACATCCCTTTTGTTGTCTGTGATTGTGTTCTTACAACGTAACGGTCCATGCGATTTGCTCCGAAAGCACTCGCATGACTGAGGCAATGTTTGTTACACCATTTTTTGGTCATCTAACCTATTATCATTAGATGGACCCAAGTACACCATGTAAGACCAGTTTTACCCTAAGTATAACTGCTTTCACTATGTTAAAACAGGAAACCCCAAAAGGAAATATTAAACAAACCCATATTTGTTTGATTTTCCTCATGGAATAATTAATTAAACCATAATTTAGTTATTATTCCCAGTCATGTTTAACCCAAAATCAAAGAAATTAATTAGATAAACCCTTATTTATCTTATTATTTTCTAGGAATAATTATTTAAACCTTATTTAGATAATATTCCTTGTTAAATATGACCAAATCACCCACAAATAATTAAATAAATCACTATTTATTTAATTATATTTCAACCACTTCCTTAAATAATTAAATAAATCATTATTTATTTGATTATCTTCTAACCGCTTCCTTAAAAAGATAAATAAATCATTTATTTATTTATTTTTGATAAATCAAGGGATTTGACCCAAGTCAAATACCTTTTCCCTCCAACAAATATAATAAAATATTCCATAAAAAGTGGATCTAGATATGGTTAACCCATGCACCAAGATCTAGAATGACCCAATATTTTGTTATAAATAGGAGGGTTTTTCCTACCATTCTTCACCTTTTGTTGCCTATTAGATCACTCTGGATCTATACACTTGGTCACCGTTTTCTGCCATTTGCTGTGAGAGCTCCCTTTGAGTTCCATTCTTTGTGTGGGTCTTCTACACCAACAAGAGAGAGAAATCTTAGATCTGAAGTGCTGAGGACTTCCAAGAACCCATCCCACTGAGGGGAATTGGATACACCTTCTTGTTTTCCTCCCAGGTGCCCCATTAATATAAAAATTCTTTCAAAAATTCTTCTTGTCTTGTCTATTGGTATATGGAGCAAACCCTTACTTTTTCTGCTTAATGTCTTTCCATGCATAGATCTGGTTTTTTGCAGCTCTTTTATGTCTAACTAACCGTAGATCTGAAGATATTGGCAACCACTTTTGTTGTTAGGGCTATTAGTTATGCGTAGCTAAAGTGGTCCTTTTTCGTACACTTCGACAAAGGATTCATACTAACAAAGAGATAATTGGATGGAGCTTGGGGAGATTTGTGTGGTACCCAACATGTGATGTAAGGCTCAGATGAAGCTCGGTGGATGCATAATGGAAGTGGAAGGTAAGAATGCGACAGTAGATTGGACTGGTTGGATCCATTGTGGTAAATGGATGGTGGAAATAAATACATGAGAAAGGTAACCAAAAAGGTAAATTAATGGATTTGAGGCATCAGATGCTTTGGCTCTGTTGGGAATTGTTGTTCTTACTCGTGTGCATTTCTTTCATGCTTAAATGAGTTCTCTAAACCTTCACCTTATAATATTTGGTAATTATGTTGTGATCATGATTATGCTTATGTTTATATATGTATGTATGTATGTATGTATGTATGTATGTATGTATGTATCTCATATCTGACAAGGTTGTCATGTATCATAACTTCTTAATTCTAATGTTTATATGTACATATGTGTGTGTGTGTGTGTGTGTGTGTGTGTGTGTATGTATGTATGTATGTATGTGTGTGTGTATGTATGTATGTATGTCACTGTCTGATGGGGTTGTCAAGGATCATTATTGCGGAGGAATAATGTCTTATTTAAGTGAATTGCATGAAGAGGTTCCTCGTATTATGCGAAATCAAGTGGGAATAATATCCCTGAAAAAGATATGAGGTCAGTATCATGTGGATATGAATTTATACTATGTTTATGTTATGGAAAACTAATGATGAGGGATACATTAGTGGAATGAAAAAAACATGATCCACAACATGCTAGGATAATTATGGATGACATAGAGACAATGGAAGCAAAGTTGTTGTGTAGAGACAATGTGCTTTAGATGTGTAGTGCTATTGTTGTGTATATGTTGTGAATATTATACATTCAATGATTGGACACATGGTGTTGTGTGCATATTTCATATGCAGTGCCGGATATAGATGGTTCTATGTACATGTTGGATATGATGTGTTGTGTATATATTGTACTATGTGAGTGTTGGATATGCAGTGTTGTGTACATATTGTACTATGTGCATGATGGATATGTGGTATTATGTGCATATGGTGTTGTGTGCATGTTGGATATGTGGTGTTGTGTAGATATGGTGCTATTTACATGTCGTATATGAAGTTCTATCTACATATGGTGTTGTTTGTATGTTGTACATGTTGTTCTATGTACATATGTTTTTATGTGCATGCTTGTACATGTGATGTTGTGTGCATGTGGTGTTGTGTACATGTTGTACCTATGGTTTTATGTGTAGGTGGTGTTGTGTACATGTCATGCATATCGAATTGTGTACATGTCGTGTTGTGTACATGCCATGCATGTGGTGCTGTATACATATGTTATTGTGTACACATTGTACAAGTGGTGCAGTGTACATGTGGCGTTGTGTACAAATTGTCCGTATGGTTTTGTGTACATGTAGTGTTGTGTACACATCACACATGTGGTGCTATGTACATGTGGAATTGAGTACATGTTGTACATATAGTACTAGTGTACATGTGTTATTGTGTGTGTGTCATACATGTTGTGTTGTGAGCATGATGTATTAAGTATGTGGATTGTGTAGGCATGGTATCATGACATGTGTATTAATTATACTCGTTGTATGTATATGTATTGTTTCATACACATAATGTATATGTATTGTGTTTTATTGTACATCAGATGTAGGTGTACGTATTGTTTTGTGTTGTACATTAGGTGTAGGTGTATGTGTTTTATGTCAGGTGTAGGTGCATGTATTGTATGATGATGTATGTCATGTGTGGTTGCATGTGTGTGATGCAGACTATGTGCATATGTATGTGGTTGAAGATAAAGCACTGGGTATTTTACTGGTGTGGAAACAAATCCGATGTTCGTACAAAAGGAAAAAGGAAAAAGGTAGAAGTGAAGGACCGATTGAAGGATAAGTATCAATATTTTATTTCAGTTTTATTATGCATGTGATCTGTGATTATAACTCATGATGATTACTTGCGATGTATGAATCTAGTTTATTATGTAGGTTACATTTTATATATGATTTTGATTTATGATGGTTTTTTTTGAGCTAATCAAATGTGATATGTTCATACATGATGATTGATGGAACAATTAGTTTGACTTATTATGATGAGAAGTGAATAGGAATGCAAGTGTACCTTGTTGACGAGCTACCAATGAGATATGATTTTATTTTATTTAAATTATTTTTAAATCTAATGGAAATTATGTGCTTGGTACAGGAAAAAATGGAATTCTCGGTTGGGTGGTTGAAACCAACTACAAGAACTATTAGTGTCACGATAAGGAATTGGAACATGAAACAATATGTTGTTATAGCACTTCAGGAGAAGGGCCATTGTGGTACTCCAGTACCCAATAGGTTCCATTGCTATCCATGAAAATTCTATGACCGGTATGATGCTTTTGACACAGGGATATTCCTTGATGTTTCAACCTTCTGATGTGGGGAAACCTTGTCAAGTGATGGACTTCCTGAGATGGGAGTGCTAATGAAACTTGAAAGGTGTGTGACTGCATAGAAGGGGGTGACCAGATTTACCAAGGGACTATGTAGCATAGAAGTGAATATCGGGGATCTATTTTGATTTGTCATTAAAATTTCTAGATGGAATCAGATGTGCATTGGGAGTGTGCTCCGAAACAATGGGTCAGTAACTGTTCACTACGAGGACAACTAGCACAGGATTTTACTGCTTGAAATTAGATGCATATTTTAATTTGGAAGATGATTTTGGACTTCCTATGAAGGAGGTGAATATTGGTATTACATTGAGGGTGGAGTTTTCAACCTTTGCATTCCCTTATTGTTGATACAGGGGTGTATCCTTTTATTTGTTGGTTGAGAAATTTTCAAATGTGTATATTATTGTAAACACTGTATCGAACTATATTTATAAAGCTCCATAGATAGTATGGTTGTATATATGGTTTTTATTGTAAATATCATAATGATATTTGTTTTAACACTCGAGTAAGCGGTATTCTTGTCATTTTTTCAGCAATGGTCATTGTAAATACTACAACAAGATATGTTATAAAGCTCGTATTTTTGTTTTCAATAGTCTTGTTGATTGTATGTGTCATTGAACATCAAGGATGATGTTCCCCCAAGGTGGAGGTTTTTGTACCAACCCGGGCTAGAAAAAATGCTCTGGAGCCCTAGACAACTTGGGTAGAGATCAATCTAGTGATGGTTGTGATGTCGGACTATGGGGTGGAATCACTGGTTGAGGCTTAAAGTAGTTTGGCCTCTCAAATCCCTAGTTTGGGTTTAATTAATGAGTTTTATGAGATCCCACATTCATGCTTGGAATATGGCACAGGGGTGAATACCAAAAGAGATATTTGTCTCAACTATGTCTATGGTCAGGTGGAATGTGGAAGTCCTGGACTTGGTTTCATTTTGATGATGGAAATAAGACTTATTTTATTCTTGTATTGATGGGTAAATATTATTATTATTATTTGGTTCATATGATTGTTCTATACTTTTCATTTATTTTGTTTATATGCAGGTTATGAATGTGTTTTATGATGGTGATCATCTATGGATCTCATCATGTTTTGACTTGTAAATGAATGAATAATGTATCTATGACCAAATAGATGATAATTCATTTAATGATATGAGGCAACAATGCTTCTTATTTATTATCAAATAATTAAGGGATCCTTATGCTCAGATATGTTGTTTAAATTTGTAGATTACATATTTGTGACATTTTTGATAAACATTTTGTCATGGCTAGTAGGGTTCCGGTCAAGTCCTTGTTCAAGTGTTTGCATTTACATCAATATTTCATTGCTATATTTTAGTTTTTAAAGTGCAATGGAATTCTGGGAAGTGACCTAAGCTCTGGGCCTAAAAAATTGGCACAAAAGTTGTGTTCACAGGCTCATAACTACATGGAAAAGTCCCTAGTCACATGCATAACCATGTTGTGTGTGTGATTGGTGGTTTCTAGTCACATTCTTGCCCATGTCAATGGATAGACTCAGGGATTGATGCATGAAAATACCAGGTTGTATCAGGGGCTAGCCTCTTGGAAGGTTGGGATGCCTCTTAGGTGTCTTGTGTCATGTGCAGAAGTTCTGTGTAATTGTGTGTTGTCAGTTCCACTTACTTTTAAAGGTGACATAGGAGGTTGAATTATATGATAGTAACTCTTCACCACATTTTGACCCTAGTTGGTCAGTTACTTGGGTAGAAGTGGGAGGAGGGTTTTAGATTTATCCTTTTGGCTTCAAAAAGATTTTCTTTGAGAATGTGTACTTTTGTGATCTATATCTATTTTTCAATAAAACTCTTCCAGAAAAGCACATGGGAAATTTTAGGCCGACGTGTTCCTAACTACTAACTATAGTTCATCATTGGGAGAAATGATGATTGAGCTGACCTAAACAAGCAAATATATATTGCAGGGATGTGCAACAGTCAAGGAAAAAAATGTTATAGAAAAATAATAAATTAATAGAATTGAACATTAAGAAAACGCTAAGAATTAACGAAATAATAATAATTAACTAATAAATACAACTTTTTACTTTTTAGGTAGATAATAATAAAAATATTATTAGTAAAATAAATTCCGATAATAATTTTTTTTTAGAAACAAACTCTAAAATTAACAAACACGGGAGATGAAAAATAAAATTATAAATTAAAATAAATCTTTAAATAAATGTAAACATAGATAAAAATAATAATACATATAAATAAGAAAATGAAATCAAGAAATTAATAAACCAATGAACAAAGTAATAAAAACTAAACATAAGAAAAATTAATAAAAATAAAAATAAAGAGAAACGAAATAAAGGAAACCAATGGGAAGATGCACCACAATACTAGGAGAAAATATACAGGATCAACCAAATATAATTTTCCACCTATCGTCCCTATTAAATGTATGAGACCTTTGTTCGATTTCAATGGCATCCCTAAACTTCCAGTGATGGAAATTCTCAACCCTAGCAATGACCCTTGACTCTTGCAAAAAAAATATGGTTCTTAGACTTCTAAGCACGGTTGATTAGGGCTGAGGACCGAACCCTATAATTCTTGATAACAAAAATATGCTCTTGAATAATTTAATTTATAAAGCAAGAAATTTCCCCAATGTAGGGGGTCCAACGGGAGCAGGGGATCAAATAGACACCTTTCATGCTCTTAGGCTCCAAGGGGTCTTTAAAAAATTGGAGGGAATCATGAATGGCTTTCAAAAGAAAAAATGAAGAATAGATCTTACATTTACTTAGATAAATGAATATTGTCTTTGTTGGAAAGTACTTATGTTTCTCCAGTTGTTCCTTGTTGATGGGATACTCCCCCTAAGAATATGTTAGTATTTAATAGGCACTATCCTTTTATGACCAAAGACCTACTCCTCGTAAATGTATAGTCCCTTCTTACCTTTTTCCCAGTAATGCTCCTTTGTTTCTCCTCTACTTAACTAGAGCAATATTTGATCTAGTATTAGGATGCGTTAGCTTATTTTTATCTTCTTCTTCCTTTATATACTGACTACCCACTAATTTGTTGATTCATTTCCTTTTTTAGGGATATATGCATTATTTATAGTCTCAATTTCCTTTCTCACTAATGTGGAAAACAAATTTTCCTTTTAAAGTGCACCTTCTGAATATGACATGGTGTGATGGATTGTATTTGTGTATTTCTCCTTTCCTGAAAAACTGAAGAAGGGATTACTCTGAATATCTCATCTATCATTCTCATACAATGGTAATATTATTTTCCTTTCAGTAAATCCACATTGATTGGAGTCCTAGATTATCCTAGCACTAATTTTCCAAAGTCTCTGTTCCTTATTTTACATCCTCTACTGCTAAATTTCACTTCATTTCCTTTGTCAACCATTTGAATTACACAAAATATGTTATTTAAACATTTAACAAGTATAATATCATTATATTTATCCTTTTTATTATCAAAGATAACTAATTATTTTCTTATTCCTTTGGTTGATGTATCATCTTGAATAATAAAATTACCACACTTGATCTTTTTTTAGAGAGAGAAATATGCTTTTATCTCCTGTCAGATGATGTGAACATCCACTATTATATACAATTGAATATCATTTTTTTAACATAAATCTAGAATAAATTCCTCTAGTTTGTCTTTCTTCCTTATGCATATATATTCCTACTTTGATCTAGGTTGATGATGTCTACTTTTCTTATTTGACCTTGAAAACAAAATATATTGATTCTACAATCATGAGATTTGTGATTCAATATGTTGCACTTGAAACATTCAATGTAATCCAATGATGGGGCAAACAAATTGAAGCTCCTAATTCCATAATTATAGGAATTTATATATCTAACATGGTTGTTTACTACAGCTTGATAAGATCCTTTATTGATATTAGTGTACACTCATTTTCTTTCTGTCCAAATTTAAGAAAAATAAAAAAAAATATCCATAAAAAAAACTCGACTACCTTGAAGTGGAGGGTATTATAGGAGGAAATTATTCTTAGAAGAAGTTGGCTTCATTTTGTTGCTTAGTTGAGGAAATCCAAATTTGTGTTGTCTTTTTGTTCCATCTCTACCTATGGGACTGATCTAATTTTTATTAACATAATCCTAAGCTTCTTTATCTATGATTATGTCATTGGTTTTGTGAGTAATTTTTTGATATTTGGATTTTTTCTGACTATTTTTTACTAATTGGTTGTTCCTTTAGGTATACTGATATATATAATAGGCTCTCCTTTCTGTGGTGTATTTCAAATTTATTTTTCCTTAATAAAATCATGATATTCAAATATTTTTTTATTAGAATGGGATCTATGGTTATTGAGTATATTATCCAAGATTTCATAAATCCTACTAAACTTCAGTTGATCATTTTCATTTTCAAGATCATTTCTCAAGGAAATTTGCTTAGCTTCTGGTATCTCACAATTTATTCCCTTTTTATCCAACTGGTTGGTCACCACTTCTGCTAACTAAGTTTCAAGGATGACAACAATTTTCCTATTTCATTGAGTTTATGATCCTTATCTTCATACTCTTGCAACATATGTTTCTACCTTTTGTTTTTTATTGTGAGCCTCTTTATCTCATATAATCAAGTGATAAGTATTCTTCCAAAATGTACCTTCCCATCAATATATTTTTCCTCTAAATCAAATTTCTATTACTCAATGTATTAAGCCTCCAAGGTCATGAGTAGATAATACCTTTTGTGGTGATAAGATGCATAATTGTGACTATATTTTGATGAACCACATATATGTTTTTCATGCTCATAATATTTTGTTATGTCCCTATAATAAAATTAGAAACCATTATCATTATTGTTAGTATAACCCCCTTATTTTTATTTTTGTGCCCATGTAGTCCCCATATTGTAACTATTGTGCCCCATAGAAGCCACTATTGTTATTGTTATTGTTATGCTCTTACATTATTATTGTTATGTAGGCTTTGATTATATTGGTATCCCTTAGACTCCTATATATAGAATGTAGTTTTTTTCATTTGTATCATCCAAGGATTTTTCATTTATGTAATTTAAAGGAGGTTTCCCCCTCGAAGAGGTTGATTTCTAAGTCGTCGATCTATATTTTATTCTATTTTTGTGAGCTGGTTTCATAACATTTGGTATTATAAATTTTTATTCTAGGGTTTCATTGCTCCAATAGGCCATCCTATAATTTGTCTATAAATTTGTTTCGATGAAGGTTCATAAGAAGGAAAAAAAAACCATTTGAGTAGAAATCTAGAAGAACTGGAAAAATTTGAAATCTTAGTTCACTATGTTTTTGAAGATATGATCTTAGGAAGTTAGGGTTTTTGCAGACTCCATAATTTCATCTCAAATAGTTGGCCAAGGGAAAATCATCATAACTTTCATTTTAGACATTGGAATGGAATTCTGTAAAAAGTGTTCAAACATGCATGGAATTTAACTTGTTTTGCACCAATTTCAGACTTGAAAGTCAAAAAAATGACACATGGAATGCCATACAAGTTAGCTCTGTTGAAACATCCCATAATTAGGTTATTTTGGGATATTGGACATAATTTTAACTTGAAGAAGCCAAATTAGGTCTTACTATGGCATTAGAAAGAATAATCAGACGGCTAGCTCAGAATCAATGTTCAAATCTTGGAGATCCTAAATTACATAGTTACAACCGTTTCAATATGAAGCTCCTAAAAGAAAGAAAAAGGTGTGTATTTTTTTTTCTAAATTGAATAACTTTTGTTTGAAAAAATCAGTTTGAAGTGATTCCAAAGGCATATTGAAGCATATATATTTGTATTTGGTTCTAAAATGCCTCGAGAAAATAATTCTACACCCATTAATCCCTCATAAAACTCTACTATGATACATGAAGAGGATGAATTGCAAAACAATATATCAAAATTACGGGACCAAGTGAAACAAATTTCGCTCTCACAAAGAGAAAAAAAAAGATCAACTAAAAGGTGACATGGATGTTTTAAAAGTAGACATGGAAGCTAATATGGATGGCATGGAAGCTAAGATCGATGGTATAGAAGAAAAACTTGAACATTTGAAGGACCGTTTGCCAAAATTGCTACAAAAAAATCTTCTTAATGGTGAACATGTAGTAGAGGAAAGTCATGATGAGAAAAAAATAAATGTTAATCATGATTTCATAAACTCTAACGTTGGATCGAAAACTCACCATATTCCAAATATCAATATGACAAAGTTTGATGGAAAGGATCTGATAACAAGGATACTACAAATGGAGAAATACTTTTAACTCCATAATGTGCAACCCACACAAAAGGTACGCATTGCAACTTTATGTTTAGAACAAAATCAGTTGGTATGGTACATATGGATTTGTTCTCGTAAACGACCTTTCACTTGGTCAATTTTTATAGATGAAATGATTGCACATTATGAGGATACAAATAGCAACACCTTTTCTATCCAATTGATAAATCTCAAACAAAAGTGTTCAATGATGGAGCACATTGAGGACTTACAAAAATTTAATATCAAGGTAGCATATATTCCATAGAATCATATGATCGATGTCTTCATAGGGACTTTAAAGGATAACATCCAACATGAGTTTCACCTTTGGTAACCTGATTCATTGGAGAAGGCATTCAGGGTGGCAAGAAAATTTGAAAGAAAAATTATGGAAACAACTAAGTCTACCAATCAAAACTATATAAATATGGAAATGTTGTTGCTCCTAGCCTTCCACAAACTACAAGGTTTAAACTAAAACAATTGGACGAAAAAAGAACGAAAGGGCTATGTTACACTTGTGATATAAAATACACTAAATGTCATAAGTGTGTTGAGAAGAAATTTATTTACATAGATTGTGAAGAAGAGGAAGAAAAGGAGCAAGAAAATTCAAAAGAAAAGGATATACACCAGGAACCAACCCTAGAGAAAGAAAAATGAATCTGACGATATGCTGTAATGCATTGGCATGAATTACCACTCCTCAAAATCTTAATATTGAAGGACATATCAAGAAGAAAAAGGTAGTGGCATTGATTTAATCAGGTAGTACCCATAATTTTATTCATTATAAGATAGCTAAGTAATTGAATTTCTTCCTATATCCAAAACCATAGTGTCAAGTGATGGATACAAATGGAGGAATTGAAAATTTCTCTGGAAAGTGCCTTAATATCAATATAACCATGGGAAAATATGTATTGAATGGTCCAATGCTTTCTATTCCAATGGTTGGTGTTTATGTTGTACTAGGCATCCAACGGTTACAATCCTTGGGTACTATAGCTTTTAATTTTCAATATTTTTTCTTTACTTTTTTTGGGAAGGGAAGGAATTTGAATTATGGGGTATTATAGGGAAACCAAGAAATATACTTAGTTCTAATGTCATGAAAAATCTTATGGAAAAATAAAAACAAGGCGTAATTGCACAATTATGCTCACTATAGGTTCAAGCAATGGAATATCACATCGTGAATCAACAAAAATTTCTCCAAATCTTAAAGGATAACCTCACTTTGAAGCGGAATTGAATGAAACAACATTTAAATCAACATCACAAAAAAATAATTTTTGATGTAGGAGACTGGTTATTTTTGCGACTACAACCGTACAAAGAAATGTTCCCCAATCAAGCTAAGAAGGATAATCAATTATCACCAAATTATTATGGTCCTTCCAAGGTATTCCAAAATATTGGTACTATGGCATACAAATTGGAGCTTACGACATCTTCTATAATGCACCCAATTATCCATGTTTGATCCTTAAAGAAGGTTATAGATGACAACCTCCCAACTCAAACAATATTTCCAGAACTTGAAAAGGAAGGGAAAATCATATTGGAACCTAAATCAGTCACAGAGACAAGAACTCGACCACTAATAAATCGATCAATTTCAAAGTATCTCATCAATTGTAAGAACATACTAGCTAAATACTCCTCATGGGAGGATGAGAATTTTTATACAAAAGAATAAAGAACTACTCAAGAGTTAAGGAAAACACTTGTTTGGAGGCGAGGGGCATGTTAGATCCCTATAATACTAGTATAACCCCTTATTGTTATTTTTTTTCACATGTAGTCTCCATATTGTTATTATTGTGCCCTATAGAAGCCCATTATTGTTATCGTTAAGCCCTTACATTATTATTTTTATGTAGTTTCTGATTATATTGGGAACCCTTAGAATCCTATATATATATATATATATATATATATATATATAAAGTAGGCTTTTTCATTTCTATCATCCAAACAGTTTTTCATTTATGTAATGTAAAGGAGGTTTCCCCCTCGAAGAAGTTGATTTCTAAGTCGTTGATCTATCTTTTGTTTTATTGTTGTGAGCTGGTTTCATAACATATTTTCTCTAATCTTCACGAAATCCTTAATAAATACTATTTTCTAAACTTCCATGTGGATATCTAGAGAAAGATGACCTATTCTTTGAAAATTAAGATAGAATAGCACCTTACCTTTGGATTGCACTTTTTCTCTATATTCTTCACTTTTAGCACCTTCAATATTCATAACTAGGGAACATTCTTCATAATCACTACTTAAACTTATTTCAAATGGACACTTTAAAGAGAAATAACCTACCTTAAGGGAATTTCAATAGAATGGTTGCTTACCTTTTTATTTCCTTGGATCTCTTGAAATAATGTGCAAAACTCCTGCATTTAATACAATTTATCTCTCTTTCTCATTAAATTCTGGTTCATTGGATGAGAAATAGTTTTACTCTTTGCTTTCATCTTCTTATATATATCTATTACTTTTCTTTTCATCGTAACTATTACCTTTTCCCAATCCCTTTTGTAGTACCCTCTTGATTTGGTATTTTTTCTTATCTAATTGATCACTTGAATAGTAGTTGTATTTGATCTTATTTAAGTCTTTGTGTACTTAATTCTTCTTAGATGAATTTATAATTTCGTATTCTCTATAGATATCATCTTCCTCATAAATTTATTTCAACTTATCTAACATTTATTTTCCTATTTTTCAATATCTCATTTTATATGGATATGGTTTTGAAAATCCACTAACATCAGTTGTGATGGATTCTATATAATACTTAATATTATTCAATCCACACACTTCATATTTCCATCGATCTAGGTCTTCATCCATTATGTCATATTCCATTCCTACCTTCTAGATTGAAAAACTTGATCCATTCAATGATAGTGCTCCATCTACATACAACCCTTCCTCATCAACCATGTTCCTGTTGAAATTTCATTTCTATTGATTAAAACTTTGATGAAGATGTACCAATTGGTGAATTCAAGACAATATTGAGAGGTGGGGTGAATCAATGTTATACTATTTTTAACAATATTTAATATATATATATTAACACACACACACATAATCTGTGTGTGTGTGTGTGTTAATATATATATATATGTGTGTGTGTGTGTGTGTGTGTGTGTGTGTGTGTGTGTGTGTTAATCTAATTAAACACCAATAACACGATAAATGAAATAATACACACATGGATTATGACACAAATATTTACATGGAAACTGATATGACTTAAATCTATGTAACAAATTCTACTTTGTGTATGAATGTAGGAAATAACCTTAAATTACATCAATTTACTGGCACAAACTAGAAGGATACAACCATCCCCTAAGATTTATAGGAACCAACCTAAAGGAAATAATCACCCCTTGATTTACAAGCATCAACCTAAGGGAGACACCTATCCCCTAATATTTACAAGCACCAACATGAAGGAGACACCTATCCCCTGGAATTTACAGGCACCAACCTAAAGGAGGCTTTGATCCCCTAATTTACAAGAAAAAATATAAAGGATAGTTTTATCCCATGATTTGACGGAATGAACTTGATCTCCATATTACATCCCTTGTTCTTCACATTCTAAACTATACCCACATGAAATCCATTTAATATCTCATAAAAATCCTTGATATCTAGTTTGTAATTTTTTGTTATTTATTTAATAATCTCTCTACTCTTATCTCTACAATCTAATCTTTTCTTCTCTATGATATGACCTAAATTACCCAAAATTCATGCTATTTCACCTCCTCTCATACTTCCATCACACTTGTTGGTCCTCATATATCACACTGTCTATCTCATAAACCACACTTATTTTCCCACACAACAATCATAATTGTTGTCATTAAAATGAAAATTACTTCCGCTATGATTTGTTGTTACACAACCATTTGTTTCCACTCTACTTTGTAGTTATACAATCATTTGCTACCACTCTTCTTTGGTGTTATAGAATCATTTGTTTTAAATATGTTTTGCTATTACACAATAATTTGTTGCTACTATGATTTTTTGTTTTATAATCGTTTGTTGGCATTTTTCTTTTATATTATACAATCATTTTCTACCTCTTCTTTGCTTTTATATACCCATTTTCTATAACTTTATTTTACTATTGCAAAATCATTTGCTAATACTTTGTTTTGTTGTTACACAATAATTTGCAGCAACTTTTTATCATTGTTACACAATCATTTTCTGCCACTCTATTTTGTTATTGCTCAATCATTTGTTGCAACTTTGTGTTGATGTTACACAATTATTTGCTGGAAATTTATTTTGTTGTCACACAGTTATTTTTTTCCCCTCTAGTTCATATAATATAGTCCCATTGTCACTTTTTTCCATTCAACATTATTGTCACATAGTCAAATTTATATTTTATTCCACTCTGCTTTATTGTTAATTGTTTTCATTCACCATTGTTTTTCACATAACTACATATACATTTGATGACGTTGATCTAGCAAATAACGTTATTGTCCCTACATACACACACCTACAAAATTCACCCACACACACACACACAATTATGTCATTCCCCAATATTTACATGTGTTTTCACTCTGCATATATGTTTAATTCCTCTCTCACCTATCTCGATAGCACATTCACACCTAAAATATTCAGTATTCATACTTATTTCTTCCTCATATTCATTGTCGCAACACTCACACTACTACCCCTCTTAAATTTTCATAGTTACACCTACAATACCACTACTCAATTTAATTTACCATATATTTATATTATATTTTGACTACTCAAACTTAAATCGATCTGTGGTTTAGAACCAAGGTATTTTCCCACAGTAATTTCCCATGGTTTTAACCCATGGTATGGAAATTGTGGCCAATAACAAGGTAGATATTCTTTGTCCACTTTCACATGAGTAAAAGTAAAAGAAGAATTTAAAAATACTAAAATAGATAAAATATACACTGTAACTACACACTAGTGTTGCAAGTCCACAACATGCATTACAAATTATGCACAAGTGTTGCAACTCTCATTGTTGTAATTCTTGTTACAGGAACTATGACCCCAATCATAATTCCTAAAACTTTGTAGTTATCATTCATGATGGTAATTATGTTGAAACATGCACTGGAAATACTAAATATATTGAAACTATCAAATTTTCATTTCATTGTTTTGATTCCTATATTTTCTCATGCCACAAAACTCATTCCTACAACCCCTTTTGTGGAAACACTGAAGTGTTCTTTCCAACATAGTCTCACATATACTCAAAAAATTATCGTTATTGTTAAGAGGATTCTCAGTCTCTATACCTCCATCACTGCACTTATAATTTTCTCCTCTCATTTCATGGGATTTCTATGTTAATTTATCAAAGGAAAATGTTTAGATAATACATTTCTTCTTACTTAGAATCATCTTCACTAGTATTTCTCCCAGAAAGTTCAATATCATTTCTATTTTTTAATTCCATAAAATAATTTGACTTCATGCTATCACCAATGTAGTGTCCTCATTTTCAAAAAATTTCAAGTGATGGAGGAACAATAATAATCTTCCTATCTGTATTTCCAACAACATATTTCGAGCTAATTACTTTGGCTTTCCTAAGTTGTTTTCCCATATTGGCCCTAGTCAACAAATTTCCTGAGTGAAATGGTTTATTTTTCATGATTTTCATTCCTCCATTTAGGCTTCCTGGACTCTTCCAAAACTTGGAATAGATTTAATGCAAACCTTAATATTTTAGCACTATATGGGAGCTATATATTATGATTTATGCACCAATTCCCTCGATTATTATAAATGTACATGAGAAAACCAAACACTTATGATAACTATAGTGTTTATATCAGTCCTTGGTTATTGACTCGATGGTGGAAAATATACTTTTTATTCCTCAAATTTCTTCCATAGTGGGAATCTTGGAAACACACATTTGTATCAACTTTTTTAATAGGACCTTTATTCTCAACTCCACATATCTATTTATAGGAAACACTCTACATCATACCAACATCAATGACTAGACTTTCTTTGACATTAATGAAAAAAAAATTCAACTCAAGTTGTACATCATCATGATGGATCTCATACACACATATTGTTCTACAATGACCAAAATTCATTTGACATAAATAACAACACATTTTCAACATCTATGATGAATGTTCACCTAATTCCAAGCTATTGAACTTATCTCCAGGCCTCCTCCATCATTATATAATGTAAATTTTATTCAAGAGTTTAAAACATATATAATTCACAACATCCTTAATTTGCAAGAGTATAACCAAATAGATTCTTCATCCCATCTTTAGGTTTCAACAAGTTTAGCTGCACTTGGAGAAATGGATAATTAGGTCTTAAGGGACTTGGGGTGGGAAAGAACATAAAATGGTATTATGGTTTTATCAAATTGTTGTAATTTTCATTTTTATTTAATATATGTATGTTCTTACTTTCCCTTCCAATGGGTGTGATTTATATTATTTCATGTTCCAATTTGCTAGATGTAGTCTAACTTAACAAGATTAGGATAGATATAATCATAAATTATATTTCTTTCATGTTAATCATGTCTTAGGAGGGTATATGTTTTTGTATTTGTGTGAATGTACATATTTTTAGGGTTCGGATATAATTTTAGGGACAACATCAAGCTTGGACAAGTTGTAAAATTTCCTAGTAGAGGTAGGGTCCTTCTCCTTACATGTTAACATTGAAAAAAAAGTGTATTAGATATAGGAAAAGAAAACATCGAGATATATGCCATTGTTTGTCTTTGGTATTGGATGGATAAAAGAAATAACTATATTATACATAGGATTAATTCTCTTACAACATCTGCACATATGCTTCTTATCTTGTTTATTTCATCAAGTGGATTTAGAAGCTTCACATAGAATTTGTTGAACAACTCACATTGGTTATTTTTGTTTCTTGATTGGAATTTTCTTGTACTTGTGAATACTTATCTTGGAAGGATTATTGTTCATATCATTTCCAATTTGATTCTACTTGCATATTTAGTTCCATTTGCCCCATAAGTGAATCTAAGGGAAACTTGCATCAAATAACCATTACTTGAAAATTGTGTCATTATTTGGGTGATGAACATTGATATCAGATTGTAGGTAGTACCCTTGAAAACTCCATTATATGATTTTTCTTTGTAGTGAATATTATTTTTCATTTGTATCCTAAGTGAATTTAATAGAAAATTTCATTACATAACCTTGTCTTTTGAGAATTACGGGTTTTCTTCCAAAAGTTATATTAGAGGATTGGTTTTATTTTCTAGGATTTAAAATCATTCTACGTCATTTTCGTAGTTCCATTGAAGCAAGTGATTGTTGTTCTTGTCTAACATTTGAGAAAAGGGAAACTTTTTTCCCTTATATCATTTAAAAAAAAAAAATGCATTCAAATTTTCAATTTTCAATTTTCTTTAGAGTAGAATTACTCATAAAAATCGATAACTCCATTCCATTACCATTGTATAAGAACTAGCCACTAAAATGTAAAACTTCTTAATAAAGAAACATATAGACATTTTTATTTTTAGAAAATGAACATCGAAGAATATTTATGTCCTAGATGTACGATTTGAGATACAGCATGTTGATAAATAAAAACTAGGAAACTAATTAATGATTGTAAAAATCCATTAGTAGGAAGGAACAATTTCCAGAATAGCATCTTAAATACAAATTCTGAGCATGAGCTCGCACTATAGTAAGTGAGGTAATATCCCATCACATTTTTGGGTTTTTTTTGGAATACTAAGTGTACAAAGGTTTTAATGTGAAGTGGAATCACTTCCCTCTAAAATTTTATAATTATTTCCTTGCTCATACATCTAGTATCAACAAACAATTTCTCTAGATACTCACCAGTTACAAAGTGGTAGCCATAGTGACCTTTCCTATGGTTTGACATAGATAACTATGAGTGGTAAGCACTTGTTAAACCTAATAAATATGTTCCAACCCTATTTTAGGTCATGTATAGGGTTTTTTTCTTCATGAGAGTATTTTCTCTAGTAAGGACTATTACATGTGGGTTATGATAATTGTCTCTAATACATTTTCTAGCTACTCTTGGGTACATGACATTTTCCAAGGTTTTGGATTTTGGATGGTCCCTTTGACCTAGTTTTTCTTTCTATTGCAAATTTATATTTTATAGGGGTGTGATCTCATGTAGAGTCCATGTCTAATTGGCCATGGTTTTTTCCCCTTTTTATTAGAATATTTATCACCATACCTAAGAAATTTATTCATTGGTCTTGTCAATATAAATTAATTCCTTATAAAGGAGAGGAACCACCATTCAGTCGGTGGAGGATATTTGCCACATAAAAAATACCAAAAATGCATAGTTGAAAAGTAGCACACTAGATTTCACTCATTTATGAAAATAATTTGCTAAACATAAACCCTCCCTTGACTAGTACTTTTAACCCCATATTCATTTCAGTGAGTAGAAATTTCAATATATCATTCTAACTTTTTAGCGATCATCATATGATATCAGGATTTACTAGATCATCTAACTTGGGAGAGTCTACCTCTACATCTCCAATTTCAATGGGAGAAATTACAATGTACACCTTTTAGTGAGATGAGTAATCCCATATATATTCCTATTATATTTGGTTATTCCATTTGAGGAATGTCATAAGTCACATATTTTTGTTTCATTACTCATTAGTTTACAAACTTTTAGTATGGCCATAGTGTCATCATAAATACCCGCTCCATATTTTTGTTTAGTGTGTGGGTGGGTGAAGGCATCATTTTACAATTAAAAATTTATTCTATATGTTTATATTATACATACAGGCATGAAAAAAATATTATAAATTGGTTTTTCATTTGGGTGGAATGTTAGTATTGGGTCTAATCTTGTGTCTAGTGTTTGTAATAGTATTGGGGAGAATAACTTTTCTAGGTGTAGTACCATTGGGATACCATAAGGTCCATTTGGATCGTAAGACATATCTATTATAAGAAACTATTTTCCAACATGAAGTTTATTTTCACAACGAATTTTAATTTACTTGATCTATTGAGGTTGAAAAATTACCCCATGAAAAACTACCCATCATTGGCTAGAAATTACATCAAAACTATCATCTAACATTCTAAAGTTAGATATTAAACCAGAAAATGGTCCCTCCACACACATATTGAAATATCATCTATGGTGTACTTTAGACTTGTTGGTGGATGATAGTATATGCTTGATACTTTTATAATTTACCTTGATAGGAAGTTCTACCAAGTGGGATATTATGTTGCTAAGTGCTTCTTATTATGACACTTCATTCCTATCCATGTCCTTTGAAAAAAAAAATAACTACACATTTTCTATGATATTGGCACTAAAATTTTGATGTATTTGAATTCAAATGTTGTCATGAATATATCCAATCATATTCATGAATGTAGATAGTAATGTAGGCTCATTATGGATTAAATTATAGACAAAGGTTTGGTGGATTTCTTGGTTAAGTCACTAGTTCAACCAATTACTAAATAAATGACTACATTAGGGGTTGTTATGGAGGATAAAGTTATTTAGCATGTTTTACATTTAGATTTAATCCACTCCTATTCTAACACATTGCATGACATTGTTTCATGTTCTTTGATTCTATTGACAAATCCTTCCAAACACAACCCTAGAAGACATGTTGATGATGCGGTTGGTTCTATATCATATGGGGCCATTGGAAATTTCATTGGAAATTTCATTGGGAATATCATGAAAATGTATATCAATAAATCATAATGTAATTATGTTAAAAATTCAAAGTTCCATTCTCCTTATCCAAAGCTCCAATTTCATCCAATCTAGTAAACACAATTAAAAAAAAACTCAACAACCAAGAGGCAAGAAAATAAGAAAATGAAAACTATAACACTATCAAAAGCAATGCCCCAACTAGAAACTATATAGTAAGGGAACTAAATAATAAATGGCATTAAAGTTTTCTAAAATATTTATAGGGGAAAATATGATACTCACTAATATCTTTTAATGGATGATTTCCATCAATTTTTGGATCAACAAGAAGCTCCATAGTATCCTACTACTATTTAAAGTCCATTCCCACAATAGAAACAACAAATGGTTACATCAAATTCTATACCTCCATAAGGTGGAAGGAGAGGTACCCCTGTGAATGGGGAAAGCCTTCAAATGAAATCATTCTCATGTGTTATTAGATAGTAAATCTATGAACTCATATCAATATATCAAAATCCTAAGGTTCGACCATTGAATAAGGATTAACCTCCCAACTTGGAAACCCTCTTCAGATAGATAATCCATTATTTGACATAGTGTTTTCCCCTCCAAAGGGTGTTTCCCATTGATTAAAAAATAATCCAAATGCACAGGGAACTTACAACTATAGTGTTGTGAACTATGAGCTAGGTACCATGTGCCATGTTTTACCTCAAACTCCTCCAAAACTACCAAATGCAAAGGAAAAAACCATCTTCTACTATATTTATATATAACCTTGAAGATTCTCACTTTATTTCCTCTGACATCAAGTAGGCCTAGGCTCCCCCACCAAATTTCATTTCAGATTTAGGTAGTCTCACATAATATTAAAATCTTTTAAATAATTGTTGAGAAAGGATAATCCACTTATATTATTTCCTTATAATGTTAGAGAACTTTAGGCTCATGGAGTTAAACACCATATTAAAAGAATTTGTTGGTCACACTTTTAAGCCTTATGTGATTATTTCCACCTTCTTGGTTGAGTCATGTGGAAATCCTATCTTGAATTAAGTTCAGATAGTTGATTACACATTAGATTATAATATTTAGCTATGGTGTAGTAGGTTATAAAATATTATTAGTATCTGGGTTCTCCATTTTTTCTATGCAGGGAAATTGGTTATTCTCAATAGTTTGGGATATTAAACAATTAACACTAGAACTAAAACTGATATTAACATAACATTTAGTATTGGTTCAACAATTTCATATGATAGTGTCATTGTGGACATGGTCAACATTTCATCACTAATGGACACATTTTATCTACCTCCACCCTTCAATGTAGCTAATGCTAGCATGGTTCTTATTTATATGATCTCTTCATGTTCGATTGAATCGCAAGGCATTTTTTAATATCCCTAGGTAGTATCTAACCCTTTGGAAGAATATTAATTTTGAGAATGTGTCATTTTCAATGAAATGTATATAACCTCTCAGGTGTTCTACCTAGATTTCGGTAACACTAGGAAAAATATTATAAAACAAAATATGAAATATGATCAATATAATTCACCCATGTGACCTATCACTCCTCCCAACTCACATGAATTTCAATATAGTAAGTCAAATTTAGATGAGCTTATCTTAGTGGTCCTAATTATCATCGATAAAACATGGGATTAAGTGCACATAAAGAATATTTTCTGATTTGAAAATTTTATAGATTGACATGAAAGACCATGATTCAATAAGGGAACATTTTTGGGCCATCTAATGGAATGTTAATTCTTGACTAGTTTGAGTCTTCAACTCTATGTGGTGTTCATCTAGCATGGTTTTCCACAAAAGGATAATAATGTCTCATGCATTTGTTAACTATTATATAAATTATTATCTTGATACTAATAATGAGATATACTCTACATAAACCATCGTGCCTTATAGTGATTGTTTATTGTGTATTTTTAGTATATGTGTGTTCAAACTTAATTTAATTTTGCATGTGGTTTGATTTAGTTAAGTGCTTTTTGTGTTTGGTATTCTATTCTCTATGGGAATAAAATTTCCTTATCTTTTATCATAGGAAAACCTATGGTAAGACTAAGAAGTTAATAGGGTAATTAAACAACTATAATTCATTTCAAATAAAAGGAAGACATTTTTGTGTTAAAGTAAAGGGAATACATGTTTGTGTTAAAGTAAAGGGAATATATCTTACATATCAACAAGGTGATATATTATCTACAATTTGGATGTGAGTAGCATAATTAAAACTTCGATATCACTACAAAAGTTTTGCTAATACTAATAGATTGGATAAACTTTTCACGAGGCACTTTTTCGATTTGAATAGATTCAAAAAGTGCATAAACGTAAAGGGAAAGGTAAATATATAAGGGTACAAAGAATATATTCCCTTTAATTGCACAAAAAATTATTCCTCTTATTTATAATGAATTATAGTTGTGCAATCACCCTATGAACTTCCTAGTCTTTTTTTTTTTTTTTAACTGTAACGGTTATATGATTTTTTTATTTATCTGAAAGATTGTGGGGTCTTTTCCAATCTATCCCCATGTACATTGCAGATTTCTAAATTCTGCCTATTTCCTCTATTACAAATTTCAAGGCATTTGAATATAACTCGTCATTGTTAACAAATATTAGCCCTTTCATGAGTTCACTCGCCTTTATTTGCCATTTGGTCCACTTCACTGTTTAATTTTCTCGAGGATGTTGTAAAATTTGCACTGCTCAAAAATCTTGGAGCACTCTTTTCAGTCTATCCGCAATATTGTTGAGGCTAGGGTTGTTGAATCGAGCTCCCTTGTTTAAATTTTTTATTGTAAGATCTGAATCTCCAAAGACTTGTAGTTTTTGAACACCTTTGTCTCTAGCTATCTGGCAGGCTTTGAGAAGCCCGAAGAGCTCAGCTTGGTTGTTGGTCTTCTTACCTAACCCCCAGTAGAAGAAATCTTTGGAAAGTCCATCTGTTGTATATATGACTCCCCCCGCTCCAGCTGCCCCAGGGTTCCCTTTTGACGCCCCATCGAAGAAGATAGTGTGTATGTTTTGTGATCTCCACCAACTTTGAAAAATTTCCTCTTCCTCTCTTAAGCGCCATCCCGGCTTTCCACTTTGAGGAGTAGGGGGGTTTCTGCCCGGATAAGGCACAAGATCCCCTAACCATATCTTTTCTTCTTGCAGCAGAGTAGTGTCTTCTTTTATATACTGCTGTTTGGCCACTTCCATCAGGAAGGCCTTGGCTTTTGCAGCTATTTTCATCGGGGAATGCCTCTCCTCATTGAAGATCAGATGATTACGTGTCAGCCAAATCTGCCAACAGACATATTTAGGTAATGCTGTCCAGATTCTACTCCAAAAAGATTTTTGGGGGATATGATGGGGATAGAGCTGCCTCCAAGTGGCAAAGAGATCGGCTGCTGTGTTAAAGATTGGGACAGTGATCTGCAAATCCATTAGGATGAGCCTCCAAACATCCTTTGCCACGCTGCAACCTATGAACAGGTGATGGACTGTTTCTGTGCTGTTGTTGCACATCGCACACCTGTGAGGCCCCGCAATGTTTCTTTTCTCCAAATTATCTCCTGTGAGAATTTTATTATGGATCACAGTCCAAATAAAAAAATTCACTTTAGGTGTGGCAAATGAGTCCCAAACGGTTTTCCAGATGTCTGCAGTGTGGTTGTTGTTTCGATTGCCCTGCATTATTTTATATCCGAGTGCTGTGGAATATATACCTGTTGGGCCCCAACCCCAACAGTCTCTTGCGTCCTTATGAACCGGTGCAGCGTCCTCCAGAAGGTCTTCGAGTTGTGCTTGCTGATGGATCAAACGATCTGGGACTCCATGAAAGTCCCAGCCCTCCCATTCCCCACGCTGATTCCACTTTGCTAACTCAAATAGGCGTTTAACACCTGCACGCTCCATCCATTCTTTAATCTCTGATATATTTCTGTTTTCTTCAAGTGGGACGTTTCCCATAATACGATCTTTCCACAGGTGTATGCGTTTTCCGCTACCTGGTATTCTATAAACTTGTTTTAAGAATTGATTGCTGCTCTTGCGGCAAAGGCTCCAGACTTGCGTGCTCTTATTTGTGGTTCTGTTTGAAATATTGCTGAGCTCGTTATTTACCCCATACTTTAACCTCAGCGTTCTGCTTACAGGATGAGAGGGGTCATGAAGAAGATTCCACAAGATTTTTCCTCCTAAGGCACAGTTTACCAGCAGGGGATCCCTTATTTGCAGTCCCCCTTCATCCTTTGGCCTTTTGACAACGTCCCAGCTCACCAGGTGCATTTTATTTTCGTTGCCTTTGCCTCCTTGCCACAGAAAATGTCTGAGTAGTTTGGAGATCTGCTCCATTACGTTTCTGGGCGCCAAAAGGAAAGAAGCCTGGAAAATGGGAAGCGCTGACAGCACTGATTTGATCTATATTACTTTGCCTCCCTTGGTCAACCAGTAACCCCCCCATGCAGCAATCTTGCTTTTGATTTTCGAAACTATATCACTCCATAAATCTCTTTTGTTGATTCCTGAGTTAATGGGCAGGCCAAGATACTTGAATCTGTCCCAGATTGCTTGTCCTTTAAACCCAAGGAGTGTAGTTATGGCTTCAAGTTCTTGTTGTGCAATATTCCAGCTATACACTTCACTCTTGCTTTCATTCACAGCAGCTCCAGATACTCTACAATAACTTCTGATGACGGTGTCAAATGCCCGAGCGATTCTTGTGGAAGCTCCTCCTAAGAGGAGAGAGTCATCAGCAAACAGTGCATGATTCGAAGAGTCTGCATCTGTTGATGATTTGAGACCTGGAATGCTACCAGCAGCTTTCTCAGCATTTAGCTTTTGGCTTAAAGAGTCCGCCATTAGAATGTACAGGTAGGGTGAGAGAGGGCATCCCTGCCTAATGCCTCTCTTGGCTTGGAAGAAGGATGTTGGGCGGCCGTTGACTAGTGGTGCAATCCATGGGCTGTCAATGCAGGCTTTGATAAGTTGAACAAAGTCGGGCGAGAAGCCAAAGGACAGAAGTACTTTACTGAGGTAAGATCGATTCACTCTATCAAACGCATTTGCCATGTCTAATTTAATCACCATTCCTTTCTCTTTCCTCTGTCTGCTGGAGTGTATTGTTTCCTGAACCTGGATTACATTATCCAGGATTTGCCTACCTTCCACAAATCCACTTTGAGAGCAAGAGATCACCCTTTTTAACAGTGGTTTAATTCTGTTTGCTAGCAACTTAGCCAGAATTTTGTACGATGCATTACACAACGAAATAGGCCTGTATCCATAAGAATGTACAGGTATGGAGAGAGAGGGCATCCCTGCCTAATGCCTCTCTTGGCTTGGAAGAAGGGTGTTGGGCGGCCGTTGACTAGCGGTGCAATCCATGGGTTGTCAATGCAAGCTTTGATAAGTTGAACAAAATAAGGCGAGAATCCAAAGGACAGAAGAACTTTACTGAGGTAAGACCGATTCACTCTATCAAACGCATTTGCCATGTATAATTTAATCACCATTCCTTTCTCTTTCCTCTGTCTGCTGGAATGGATCATTTCTTGGACCTGGATTACATTATCCAGGATTTGCCTACCTTCCACAAATCCACTTTGAGAGCAGGAGATCACCCTTTTTAACAGCGGTTTAATTATGTTTGCTAGCAGCTTAGCCAGTATTTTATACGATGCATTACACAACGAAATCGGCCTGTATCTAGAGAAATTTTTAGGATTAGAATCTTTGGGTATTAGTGCTAAGTAAGTGGAGTTGGTTCCTCCACCGATCTTTGCTTTAGCCATAAATCCTCTTATCATTTTCTGCAAGTCCGCCTTTATTATATGCCAGCAAGCTTGAAAGAAATGGATTGTGAATCCATCCGGGCCCGGTGCCTTGTCCGGTTCCATGGCCCATATTACATTTATGATTTCCTCCTCCATTGTGGGTCTGCAGAGGTTTGCATTTTCTTCTGGACTGATGAGATTAGGAATATTTGAAAGGAAATCACCAGATTCCTCCTCATTACTCTGTACATCTGCATTGTACAGACTTTTGTAATAAGCTTCAGCAGCTGCTTTGACTTGGTTGAACCCTTTGCAAACTTGTCCTTCTGCTGTTTTGATTTCTGCTATGTAGTTTCTTGACAATCTTGCTCTGTATTGCCTGTGGAAGAAAGGTGTATTCTGATCCCCAGCCTTCAACCACAGACTTCTAGACTTGATTCTCCAATATTATTCCTCCCTTCGAAAGGATTGATATGATGTTCGTTGAACTTGTATCTCTGTTTCCAACAATTCTGTTGTGATATCTTTGGCTTCCATGTCATTTTGCAGGTCTTGCAATGTTTACACTGCCTCTTTTCTTTTTTCAGGAGGAGTATGTGTTGGCTTTTTGATCCATTCTTTCAAGGCATATTTTGTCTCTTTCAACTTCTGCTCCCAAACATAACTTGTGGAGCCGGAGATAGGTTTGGTCCAAGCTTTTTTCACAGTATCTAAGAAACCCTCTCTCTCGATCCAAAGAGGGCTGAATCGAAAGGGAATGGGTCCAAGATCTTCTTCTTCTTCGATTAGGAGCTGTATTGGCTTATGGTCGGAGGTAAGTTTTGGCAAAATTTTTGTGATGATAATTTTATTATTCATCATAATGGAACTTTGCACCAGAAAGCGATCTAGTCTTGCAGAGATGTGTTCCAATCCTGTCCGATTATTGGACCCGGTATATATGCCACGAGCTGGGTTGAAATCCATCAGTTCCCAAGTCTGAGAGAGCTCCTCCACCATTGGCAGCAAAGGGTCTCTGCTACTAATTCCCCCCATCTTCTCTTTTGCTTTCAAAACAATGTTTAGATCACCTACTATAATGATATTGATGGGGGAATTTGCTTCTAAAAAATCAGAGAGGCTGCTCCAGCACTCTCTTTTTTCAGTGTAAGAAACTGGTACATAAAGATTAAAAAGAGAAATAGTTAACTTACTTTCTTTGTGATTCAGTTCTGTGAAGATCCAATGCTGGTTTTCATGATAGTTGATCAGCTGAATTTGGTCTTCATTCCATAGAGTAGCAAGGCTCCCGGAGGTTCCCCTTGCACTAACTGCTTTGCCTGCTTTTTTATGCCACTTTAGTCTACTGGTCTCTAGAAGGGCCTGCCCTTCTATTTTTGTCTCTTGGAGCATGAGTATCTCTGAGGGTTCAGCTTTCAAAAGATCTTTTACAGCCTCAATTTTGGAGGGATTCCCCAGTCCTCTACAGTTCCAAGAGACTAGCTTCATTATTTATTGTTTTGTTGGATGTGGCCTCCCTTGGAAGGCCTTGGTCTGGTATTTCGCCCAATAGACATTTCTATTGTAGGCTGGCTTCCTTGTGTTTTGAGCCTTTCTGCCTCCTCCTCCCTCTTTTCCTTTCTGGATTTCCTTCCTGCTTTTTTTGTTTGACGCTCGAAGGTTTCGTCCTCCGATGTATCCGAACTCTCCATTGGTTTTTTCCTTGCTATATCCGCATATGATAGATTTATTGGGCTGTCTTGGTTTGGTTCACTCTGGGTGGCTTCCGCTCCCTCTTTGTTTGGAGGTGCAGTTTCTTCTTGCTCCTCCTTCTCCTGCGTTGAGTTAACTTGATGGATCTGCTGTTCGCTTTCTATGCCATTTGGATTTGCCTCCTCTTCTTGGTTTGTTTTGGATCTGCTGGTTTCTCCATTCTTATTGCCTTTTCCTGTACCTTTTTTTGAGTTTGCATTTTTCTGCACTAAGATCCATTGGTCCCCATTTTGTTTGTCGCCTTGTTCCTCCGCCTTCTTCTTGCAGTGTTTTGCAAAATGGCCATGTCCATGGCAGTGTCTGCATTTAAAAGGCAGCTGCTCATAGTCCAACTCTTGCACGTATGTCCATCCAGCTACAGTAAGTTTAATTGCTTCTGGCAACCCTTCTTCCAGATCCACTTCAACACATATGCGTGCACATGAATACTGATCTTTCCTAGTAGCTTGATCTATGTATTTTCCCAACGCATTTCCTATGATCTGTAGGGTTTTGTGATTCCAACAGTGGAGAGGCAGATGGGGAAGCCGCACCCAAACCGGGACAGCCAAAGGAACATCCTGAGTTGGGTCAAAGTCTGGGGACCATTTGTTTAGGTATAAGCCCTGGGGGCCCATGAAATAAGGTCCATTTCTGAATATTAAACCTTTATCATCTAGATTTTCAAAGACAAAAACAAAGTAGCCCTTACCCACAAAATAGCTTTTGACTCCCTCTTTAATGAGGGGCTTCCAGTTTCTTTGCGTCCATTCCTCGACCGATTTTGGCGAAGGCCAGAGGCCCGTGAACTGGCCAATGAGGCCTCTTTCAGCCAAGTTCAAGGCAGCTCTGCAGGTATCTTCTTTGGGGAGAGATACAGTAGGGATAGAGTCCATCTTTTTCACAAATCTCTTCATAGATTCAGAGGGAGGGCGTTTTGGGCCCGAGGCAACTAATGATTTAAATGCCAGAACCTCCGGTGGCAGAGGAGGGGAGGCAAACTCCCCAATGGCCTCCATGATTTACAAACGCCCAGATCAGGCCTTGCTAGGGACGCTGAGACAGTCACACTAGTGCAGCCATCCACGAACACTGCACAGAGAGGCAAAGAACACCCTCGGACAGATCAGCTGTGAATAGAAATTAGCGCAGCCAATAAAGGAAGCCTGTAGAAGAGCTCCAGGCAGATGAAAGAAAGCTTCAGGGCTGGGCCTGAGCACCCCTCCGGCAGCCCAGCAATCCGAGCCGAGCAGATCCACCAAACGCGGTCAGTCAAAGTTGCAGAGCGCGGCCTCCTGATTTCAATTATCAAGATTATGAACTTCCTAGTCTTACGATAGGATTTCCTATTATAAAAGATAAGGAAATTTTATTCCCATATAAAATAAAACACTAGAAACAAAAATCACTTAACTAAATCAACCAAATGCAAATGTAAAATATGTCTGAACACACATATACTAGAAATATACAATAATTAAAGATTCTAGAGCATGTTTTTTTCTATATATTATAGCTCATTATTAGTATCAATATAATAATTGCTATAATACTTAAAAAATGCATGACCCATTATTAGCATCTTGTGGCACATCATGATGGACAAACACCACATAGAGTTGAAGACTCAAACTAGTCAAGACTTTGTGTAATCTTAGCATTCCACTAGATGTCCCAACAAAATAAAAGTAATCGAGACACGAATAGTTGTTTGGTTGTTTGTTGTAATTAGGAATTAGTTATATCTATCATAGTCCTATGCATATTTACAATATTGTAATTGATTTTTGTTAAATCAATTAAGGAATTCAATGTTGTGGCAAGCCTCGGGACTCCTCAGTAAAGGACTGTTGGTTTCCTTCTTTTTGTCTTCTTATCTTTCTAGGTGGTATCAAAGCATCAGGGAGATTGAGTTTACTATCAGTCGAGTTGGATTTATAATTGCTTGTTAAGTGAGAGATCTGGATTCAGAGTTCAAGCTCCCTACTCCTTTGTGGAGCCTTTTGGGCCATGAAAAAGGTACGTTTTACCCTCATAATTAGCTCGATTTATTACTAACTTTTATATTTTTACCTTCACTTTGGAAATAAATCTTGAAGAAAACATTATGAAATAAGGGTAAAACTAGCTATCAAAAAACTATGTGATTATTGGCATAAAAACAAATGTTTTTTGTTTTTATGTGTAGTAAATCTGAACCAAATGACTGATGTTCAAACGACATAACAAAAACGGCCAAGAAAAGGAAAATATCATATCATGTTCATGTGAACCATCAAAAGATGAGGAGAATCACACCTATTTCATAATGCAATATTTCGGACAACTACAAAATCCTCAGGATCTTCTGATCCTTAGGATTTGCTATTATCCGTTTTTTTTCCATGGGTTATAAAAGATCGATAGGTGAAATAGAATGAGAGATTTTTTTCCCGTATGTTGTAATTTTATATTATTCACATTTATTAAAGGTAGAATTTTCGCACTCAGTGATGTTGTACCTTTACTATTGAATTTAATGAAAAAGATAGCGGTTCCTTTGTAATCGTGTTCTGAATATCTTCTGGCAGAGATTTCTAGAGGCTCTAGGCTCAGTCACTAAGATTTCTACTACTTTTTTGTGTTATATTCTCATTTTCTCCTTTTTGCAATTAATTATTCCTATATTTCATAGAATTGTAGTTAATTCAATTACCGTTAGTGTTGAGTGATTTCTTTTCCATTGATTTGAAGCCTTACTTTCTTTTACCTTTCTGCCTGAGTGTCATTCTTCCATTTACTAGATTTATTCAAGAATTTGTGAAGGATTACCGCTCATTACAAGTGATGTTATTCGGTTAATCAATTATTTTGAATTTCAATTGCAAAGCGTGAATGAGTTACTAGTTGTTAAATTACTGCAATATTCCATTTCTGAATAAAAGACTTCTATATACATCAGTTAATGATTCTGGTTAAGTGTGGATTCTTTAATTATCGCATTTCAAGTTTCTTCCTACGCAGAGTTCATCAGGATTAAGTTAAGTTGAATGGTTGAAATTATTTCACATTTGTTTTCAGAATTGTTTTGATTGAACTTCGAGAATTAGATATTATTTCTTGCAACGATATGGAATTGTTAACCTTTGATTTCACTAGCATAAAATTTTCCAAACACCCTTGAAATAAACAGAATTACCCTAGGTTGATAATTAATGTAGGTATTATGGCTACTTTTAAATAGCCATCTTAATGCACCAAAATTTTAACGTTGCTGGCGGGAAGAGTGTTTAAAAGTGACATATTTTCACTTTATTTTGCTGTAAAAGAATTGGATATTGAAAACATGAGGTAAGAACCTGCGTACCAGCAAGTAAAATTCTTTCCCATTAGCCCGCTTTTTAGAAAATACATAGAGGTTAAATAGGAATAGGTGTTTTTTTATGAATGAATAGGAAGAGAAAGATATAAATAGATTTGAACCCACCATCCAAATCCAAAAAATCCAAGGGACTGGTGAACCTTGTAAGAACAATGTTCATAGATGAAATCATAAGAAAATTTGAATCTCAGGCATCCATAGGACCCAGACCATTTCCAAAAAGAGTCCTACTATAATCCCTTAGGCAACAAACTTTCCATTTGCAGCTCATGTCGAGATCCATAGCGAAACAAAAGGGTCTAAATGAAGCTTTCAGGTCACAGAACATTTGAGTCTTCACCCTTCAAAAGAGGGAAATTCTTGCAACTTGCAAGAAGGAGAGGGAGAAACCAGTGGTGCTGTAAAAACAAACCTACAATCTCCAGAGCCTCGATATCCTGAAATATTGGTTGAAGAAAAGACGCCTGATATCCCATATCGTGGTAGTGTTGTAGGACCTTTTCCCAATTTTTCTTCTAGTCTAGTCCGAATTAATTCCCCAGAAAAGGAAATTCCTAAACGTTATTGACACATCTTTGACTAGATGGTGCACAATCAGCCCCAGGGACAAACATCGACATTGGAGTACCCTATTATTGACCCAGTCGCTAATTCCCCAATGAAAGCTATTCCATTGCAGAATATCCCTACTTTCCATGGATTAACTTCGGAAGATCCAAATGCTTTCTTGTTTGAATTTAACGTTTTATGTAGGGTATACGATTACACCACTAACCCGCAGAAACTAAAACTATTTCCCTCTACATTAAAGGGAGAAAATTTTCGTTGGTTTATGGGGCTCGGTGAAGGGAATATTAACTCCTAGGATCAAATGAAAAACTCCTTCCTTACTAAATATCAAGACTACTATAGGACTAGAGAATTAAAAGATGAAATATTTAACATGACTGCAAAAGATAATGAAACACTAGAGGAATATGTTGAACAGTTTCAATATTGTCTACAAAGGTGTCCTCATGTTGCATTACCCAACGATGTTTTGAAAGTAACTACGATAAAAGGAATCAACGATGAATGGATAGACACGTTAAATCTAATGGGGAAAGGAGATATCTATCAGGAAATTTATGACAATATTAGTTCATTTTGTATAAAGTTCTCTAGAGGCAGCACGCGCATCAAGCTAGTAGAACTAGATGCGGACACCAGGAATAATAGAACTTCAAGCATCAATGTAACCTGAACAGAAATTGAAAATCTCTTGGAATATTTCAAGACCGATTTCCTGGGAACCCTCACAAGAAAATTAGATTTCTTGCAGGAAAAGCAGAAAAAAGTGCTAGCAAAAGAGAACCTAACCATATTCTGACTACGTTATCAAAAGAAGCACAACCAACAGGAATTCCCATTGGACATAGTCCAAATGTGCGCCATATTCACTAAAGACCACACCACTCAGCAATGCCTACCACATCCAAGGTTGAAAGAAGCCTTAAAGTAATATGAAGTAGAAAAATAACCAGTATATTTAATGAATCAACGTCAACAGTGGAAAGCCCAACCTTTAGGTATGTCACGAGACCCATCCCAGTTCTTTCCTTCTTCACAATTCGATTGACAACAAAAATTTGGAACAACATGGAAAGGCTAATCACATTTATCCACTTGGCCCTCCAAACGATTCTTTGTGCCCCCCTGGTCAACCCAATCCTTTCCAGGCAGTGGTTGGCCAAATTATTCTTTTTCTCCACCATTTTGGCAGAACAATTTGTACCCATCCTAGTGGCCTGCCTCTACTTCACAAAATCCAAACTGGTCTCAAAACTGCAAACAACCCTTGGGAATAACCAATTTACCTACGCGAATGGATCCTCAACATCAACCCACATTTCCAGCTCCAATTCCATTACAAAATAATTCTCAGCGACTTATACATCCTCAACTGCCAGCTCAATCGAACCCAAATCCCAATAATATACCGGTTCAACTGATACAGATTGTGGAAAATCCAGACCTTGAAATTGAACAAAAATAATGCAGTGAACTTAGGCTGAGATCAGGGCACATTATTGCCTCTAAGGAAAATTAAAACCTACAACAAGATAAGCTAGAACCCCCAACTACAATTAACCCATCAACTGTGATCAACACATAAATAAAATATGGAGAAGACGTAGTCACACAAGAATATCCTAAAAAACTTATCATTACTTCTCCCCCATTCCCTGAAATATTATTGATACCCAAGCCAATTGTTTATCCATATTTCTAACTCCTAAGGAAACTTAAAAATATTTGTATTAAAATTCCTCTCCTCTAGGTCATTTAGGATATCCCTATCTATGCTTAGAAAATTAAGGAACTATGTGCGAAAAATCTTGTGAGGAAAACAAAATTTTACCAACTCTCCATGTCGTGGGGACCCTGTTTGATTTAATTTTGGGCAAAGAAACACCGATAAAATATGAAGGTTCAGGGAGTCCCATAGTTACAGTCCAAATATATGGCCTCTATTTTCCGAACGCACTAGTCGACATGGGCACAACCATTAACATTTTAACTGCAGAAACCTAAGAAAAAGTTAATATTATGGATTTGGAACTAACCACCACCTTACTAGAACTTGATAACCATTTAGTTGTTAAACCAGAAGGAACTTTACAGGATATCACGGTTTCCTTTGATTCATGGGAGTACCCGGTGGATTTTCTATTGATTAACCAAAAAAATTGATTAGATGGTCACCCTTTAATTCTGGGTCGACCTTGGTTGGCAATAGCCAATGCTTACATAGGTTGTCATACAGGAAACATGACCATTTCTAAGGGAGATGTTTAAAAAAACCTTGCTCTATATACCCTTTCCAGACAAGTATTCCCATTGTAAAAATTCATAAACATCCACCCACATACCTAGAATAAAATATATGTTCACCACTTACAATGGTAGAAGCGCTTGAGTTTAAGAATCATATTGAAGAAGATGTAATAAATAATTTTATGAATCAACCATCCACTGCAGGAAATGTAAAATGCCAAATGTTAAAAGTGATTCTTGACAATGAAGCCCAGGAATACCCTTTAAAATATAATGATGACCATCACATACCCACAATTTTCATTCATAACAACAGACCTACTGAAATTGAGCCAGAAAAAATTCTAAACATTAATGACATTCTCGATAGTGACCATCAACAAAATCTCATTAAATTTTTACAAAAATATAAAGGGGCCTTTGCTTTGGACTATCTAGACATGAAGGGCATAGATCCCCAACTGTGTATGCATCATATTTACACAGAAAAGGATGCTCGCCCCATTAGAAAACCTCAGTGAATATTAAATATTCATCTTAAAGACATCGTAAAAGAAGAATTACAGAAGTTTCTGGATGTAAATTTTATATATCCTATTTCAGATAGTAAATGGGTCTCTATGCTAGTAGTTTTCCCTAAGAAGAACCGCAAGTGGTGAATATGTGTGGATAACAGGGAATTGAGAAAACCGGTGTAGAAGGACCACTTCCCTCTTCCATTTATTGACCAAGTCCCTGATACATTGGCAGGAAAGAGATTATTTTACTTTCTTCACCGCTTCAATGGATTTAATCAGATCCAAATTTCCCCTGAGGACCAAGACAAAACCACCTTTACCTTCCCATGGGGTATGTTTTCTTATAGATTATTTCCCTTCAGGTTATGTAATTCCCCAACTACCTTTCAAATGGCCATACTCGGCATTTTATATAATTTGATTAATGAAGGACCTGAAGTTTACATCGATGAATTCACCCCATATGGGGATGATTTTGAACAAGAAATGAAAACATTGGAGAAAGTGTTGGAATGATGTATCACCACCACATTATGTTTGAGAAACGAAAAGTTTCACATGATGATGACGAAAGGCATAATCCTAGGACATTACATTTCTGCAACTGGAATATAGGAAGATCTGACAAAGATAGAGGAAATTCTCTTACTATCTACACCTTGTACTCAGATAGAGGTATGTAGCTTCCTTGGATTTGCAGGATATTATTGCAGATTCATAAAAAAAAATTCACAAATTGTTGCGCCTTTGTATACTTTAACTGGAAATGTTGAACTTAAATGGTCTGATAAATATGAAAATTCTTTTACAGATTTGAAGAAATTAGTCTCAACAGCACTAGTATTTCACAATCCCAAATGGGACCTACCATTTCATATTTCTTTGCATGCATCAAACACAACGATAGGCGGTGTTCTTGGTTAAGAGCAAGACAAAAATCACTATTCTATTTATTATATCAGAAAAAAATCTTACCCCTACTGAACCTAATTATATAGTAACAGAAAAGGAATTATTAGTTGCCATTTATGCCATAAACAAATTTTGATGTTACATAATAGGCTATAAAGTATTTCTGTATACTGGTCATTACGCCAATAGATACTTACCTAAAAAACCAATTAAAAATGGGCAAGTGACTCGTTCATTGTTACTTTTGTAGGAGTTTGACATCACTATTAAAGACTGCCTATGAAAGGAGAATCCAGTCAGATATTTTTTATCTCGGGTTCCAAAGACAAACAATCCACCAGTAGTAGATGAATAGTTTCCTAATGAACATTTGATTTTTGTAGCAGTGAAATTGAAATGGTATACAGATGTGGAAAATTATCTTGTAGTAGGAAATCTGCCTAGGCATTTAATAGAAGAGGAAAGGAAAATAAGTTTCTAGCGCAATGCCCAATTTTCTTGATTTGGTGGATATCTTTTTCACACAGGGTCTAATATGCACATATGAATATTCATTCGAGATGATGAAATCTACAGCATCCTGAACGCCTGCCATGACGAACATTTTGGTCAACACTTCACAGATCGTAGGACTGGGCACAAAGTATTACAAATGGGCTATTATTGGCCCACTATTTTCAAAGATGCTAATAAATATGTGCAGACATGTGATAGTTTCCAAAGGATGGGTCACCCCAATCAATATGAATAAATTTCCTTGTAGCCACAATCAGTAATATACCCTTTAAACATGGGCCTTGGATTTTTTTGGCCCATTCAATCTACCATCAAACCAAAAATCCTGCATAATGGTTGCTACATACTATGTAACAAAGTGGGTTGAAATAGTAGCTTTGTGAAGAGCTACAAAAGAAACTGTTATTAATTTTCTTTTTGAGATATTTGTGTGTTATGGTTTACCTAGGGAAGTGATAATAGATGGAGGGGCACAATTTTTCAGGAAAAATATCACAGCCACTTTACAGAACCACCACATCATGCATAGAATCACTTCTCTGTATTATCTACAACTGAACAAGAAGGTCGAAAGTACCAATAAGGTCATTGAAGAAATTCTGACCAAGACAATTTAAACACATCAATGGGACTGGGCTACTAGAATGCCAAATTCCTTGTGGGCTTATCACACAACTTGGCAAAATACTACTGGATATTCTCCGTACCAACTTGTGTTTCGCAAGGAACCTATATTTCCTATCGAATTTGAAATAAATACTCTTAGAACAACTAAAGAAATGGGATTGGACTTGAAAAAAGCTCAAACTAAAGACTTCAACAGATAAAAGAATTAGATTAAGCCCAGTTACTTGCTCTACAACTCACCGCAATCATTCAGCAGCAACGAACTAAGTGGCTTGACAGCCTTATAAAAAAAAAGACGTTTTAGGAAGGAGACTCGACACTCCTCTACAATTCCATATTTCAAGACCTTTCAAATAAATTACAAAAAATATGGATCGAACCATATGAAATTCTAGAAGTGCATAATAATGGAACTCTCACTCTGACCACCATAGATGGGTCTGGCTCTTCCTTCCTAGTAAATGGACATCGGGTACGTCTTTATCATAAACCACTCACAAAGGAATCTTTTTACCAAGAGGTACGTAACGACCCTATTAGCAACCTATAAATATAGGATTCATAATTTTGACTTGACTGATGGTAATCTTGTAAATATGTACATACTTTACCTTCTACAAGTTGTATTCTCATATTTAGTAAAAAATTAACAAAATTAGAAAATCAAAAAGACGGTAAAAAGTCATAAAAGAAAAAATCAAAGGACTTAAAAAAAATAAGAAACCCCAAAAGAAAAAGATGAATAAATGAAAGTGTGTAAGTATAAATGCCACTAATTTTACCTTTTGACTATGGCAGAGTGTCAATAAATGCTATAGTCCACGATGAGTTAAACAATTTAATCTTAACTTCTCATTTTTCAATTTTACTTGTTGTAGATAGAGAATAATGAATTGTCATACAGTTTAATCATGACAATTCAGTAGTTAGGTAGAGAAATAAAGTGAATCCAACAATTTAATCTGGATTCATGGATTGAATATGTTTAGAATTATATAGTTTTAATTTCTTTTAGAAAGAATAAATACTGTAAAGGTTGCTAGCACAAATGCATCTTACTACAAAGGAAGAAAAAATGTTAGCATGGTAAGTTGGGTAGGTAGAAGAAGGTGAAAAATATCAATGTAAATATCATTCATCTGGACTGCAAAATAACTAAGTTCCCCTTCCCATAGTCATGAAACATTCTAAACTATCAGTCAGAAAGGCTCAAGGCATTTCCTTGACTTTTTTTGGGACCAGACCCAAGGCTCTATGGCTGATTAGTTGAAAGTGTGAAATGTCTATATTAATCCCTAAACTCATATCATTATTCCATTTCATGCATTCATCCCACTGAATAATCATAAGTAAAACCTCATTTTTACTTAATGACATTATAATTCCCATCTGACTAATTTCCATCATCACGTAAGAAACATTAAACCATCAAAATTACATTATGTCATAAGTTAAAGTGATAATATTAATGCAAATTGTCTTTTAAGCTTCACTTTACTTGTTATATCTATGTATTTTGAGTATACATTATCCCATTTCCATATTAATTTTGACTTATGTATTAATTCCCTATAGAAATTACCTTTTCCTATAGTATATAACTCCTTTTTATATAATAGCCCCAAAACCTAGTTGTTATAACTTTAGTCAAAGTTATTTAATCCCCACATGTGTAAATAAAACACCCACATTAGAACCCCTCTGGATAAAATATATCTTTATATTAAATCCCACCCCTATGGTAAGTAAATCATTTTGATTCAATTACCATATAATAAAAATATATGAAAAAACCTTAAACATGTGTTAATATATGTTTAAAAACAAAAATATAATTCCCAAAATTTAATCTAAGCTAAACTTCACTAAACCTATGCCTTTGTTTATATATTCCCTTTCCCGATTTCCCTTAACCTAAGATTAAAATCTTAACTTATCCATTTTTCCCGATACATACCCCTTTACTAAAATTCTAACCTTGGTTAAACCATTTTAAATTGCCCCATTCTATATATAAACTCACTTTATATATTAGAAATCCCTTTTTTATCCCATATCCGCAGCACCATCGGATTCAATTTTAACCGTCCGATCATCTTTACAATCATAATCCTATGGTTCACATCAAACATAATCACCTTACTTCATATCCCTTCCTTCCCCGCCACATTGAGTATTAGCCGTCCGATCTTCAAGCATCCCTTTAATCTAGCGGTCTAAACCGAACTCGATAACATATGCCCCCTGCCCCCACCATTTTCCATCACATTAGTTTTTGACCGTAGATCTCTACTTACCATTTCAACGGTTCACATTAAAGAGCCTGGTCCCACTGCACTTACCCCGCAAATTTCAAGCAAATCCTGACCATTCGCATTGCAGATTCAGATCTGACGATGCAGATCTAGTATCGCATAACTAAAATGATCGACCAAAGTTTATGAAAAGTTGCACGATAAAAGTGGTATTGTAATACCACCCAATGCTACGTGTCTATTTCCTATTCGATCGCGTTCATGTTGGCCAAAACAGCTTACCATCTAAAAGCAACATGATAACCACTGATGGTTTTTGCATTCAAAGCAAATCTGCTCCTGCCATTGACTGTGACATGCATTAAATGATACGTCTAATGATAAAAATATAAGGTTTAACCTTATTTTTTCTTCGTTTGATGTATTATTTCCCCTTGGCTATTATGAAAATGTGCCCAGACTCCGTGAATGAACTTTATAACCATCGCTAGCCAAATTTTCCCCTAAAGCAAAATTTCACCACAGTGACGGCATTCAAAAGACTCTTGATGTTTTCCATTAACTCACAACAACCAGTTTGAAGCTGATACTACCAGAAAATCCTTCGACAACCTAATTCTTGAAAAATTCCTCAGAAACTTCTATTATCTCACAAAATCCTCTATTTTAAGTTCAAACTTCAGTATAAACCCTTGAAAAATCATTTCCATGGCTTCAAAAGGTCTTTTAACCTATAGATATCCTAACAAGTCATCTTTTATAGTCTCAAACATTCAGGAAACCCTTGTTTCCTGTCTTAACCCAATTTTTCATCTCTCAGATTCCTAATTGAGCACTAAAATACCCATTGAAGACTATCTTTACCCAAGAATTGCTCAAAATTCCCTCTGTTAAAGTGAAATACTCCAGCAAACTATTTAAAGTTGCGGAAGTAAGCCTAACAATGCCTAAAAAACAGAGTTAAACCTCCACAGACTGATCTCATTCCAAAAATATTTGAAGAATCTCCAATCACCTCCCTGCAGCCAAGATTTCATTAACAAATTGTTTGGTTTTTACAGGTTATTATCAGAATATGGATTTGGGCCACCAATTTCAATACTAGTTGACAAAATTGTTTTCTCCAAATTCTCAGATCTTAACTCAACATCTTTATTCAACAAACAGTTTTCATACAAAGAGAGAACAAAATCAAGTTAGAGAGAGATCAAAATGATAAAGTTTTCATAGTGAATGGTAAAAGTGAAATCAGAATTCACAATGACACTGAAAACATAACAGTCAAAGAGTATCAGTGGTTAAAGTGTATCAGGTAAAAGTCAGAGTGAAAGTTAAAACAAAGTTACAGAGCAGTCAAAGGTAAACAATAAAAGTAAATATGGAGGCAGTGATAGTAAAAAGAGATGAAAATACTTTCACAAACATTGAAGTTTTTCTAAAGTGAAAGTAAAATAGTCAAAATAACAAAAAAGGGAAAAGATGAAAAACATAATAAGAAGGAACATTTTTGCATATATTTCATGTTTAAGTAATTGTTTTAAAGAAACTATTGTGACCAATATAAAATGAATTTTTCAAAAATTAATGAGGTTTATGTTCATAAGATGTCCATCTACAAAAACCTCTCTCACTTTTCTAACATCCATTATGGATTGGGAAATATTAAGCAATATTGGAGAGAACTTTTTGCAGAAAATTCTTGTTAGGACATCATATTACACAGAATATGGTGGCCAATAGGTAAAAAATATTAAAAAAATGAAGGAGGTTTTTGTTCCTGAGAGACCCATATACAAAAACCTATCTCACTTTTTTCACAGTCATTTAATAATGAGAGATACATGAACATCGTTACAACCTATTTTTCATACTCTATAAAAATCTGTTTTACACATATTTTTGCAGAGCCTATTGTGCACAGCTGGAGAGGAATTTTAGGAAACTGAAAGAGGTTTATTTCACCAATATATTTATCCATAATAAAATCTTTCAATTTTTACATATCTATTTCGGATCGAGAAATAAAAAGGTATCATTGGAACCCAAGTTTGCAGAATTGTTGGAGCAGAATACACAAAGAAAGGAAGCAGTTAGTGACTTGGATGCCTCATCATGAACTAAGAGTTGGATCAAATTTGAATTCTCCTCTTTGTCATCACCTATCCATAAAAAATAGTGCCAAATATATGCATTAGTCTTGAGTGTCCTTTACTTAAGTTCTATTTATGTAAAACAGTTAGAGATATTTTGTAAACCAATCTTGATATTTTTCAAGATATTTTAGTTTAGAATTTGTATAAATACTTCAATCCTTGAATTATTTTGGGTGGAATAAATTTTTAAGATTACTATAGACTTATTTGGTTGAAACATTGGGACTTTTGTGAGTTAAATTGAAGCAACAAGCTGGAAACTGAAGTGAAAGACATCATAGTTAAGGATTCATGAGATAAACAGATGAGTACAGTCTTTTCTCATTTCCATTGTGTACTCATTTAAGTTTCATTCATATACCATATTTGTTTTCTATTCTTTAATGATCAAATAAGGAGGAATTAAACATGATTAGTGATAATAAGCTCCCTATTTTAAACTAGTTGGCATTTTAATGTTTTCTACTTGATAACCGAACTATAGAATTTTTAATTGCTCTAGGTCCTTGTTTGATCCTCTCCTTTCCCTCTTCCTTTATGTGATCTAAGGATTCTTAATTTCCCTTATTCCAGAATCACATCATTCCATCAAATTAGCCTTTCAAACCCTTTGGAAGTTATCTAACTTTCCCTTATAATATTTTCATCTTTTGACCTTGGTTTTCAAGTGTTGTTAGCTAGAAATTTGACTCCATTGCCCAACGGTTAGATAGATATTTTTATGGTTTCCTTTGTAATCCTTTATTCCCACCAAAATTTAAAAAACAAACCAAATTTTTCACTCATAGCTAGCCTAATATCCATTACCAAAACAAAGCTAAATATTAAGGAGAGATCCCTCTCCAGAACTCAGGAAGGCTAGATCCTGAATTCTAAAAGAGGTTCTTGGTTACCTCTAGTAAGTTACAAAGTTTTAAATATTTCTGATAGAAAATTTACTAGAGTGATAACAGAGCCCACTGCAAAAAAATTAGTTGTAGCGAGTAATGACCTGAAAGCTTTACTTTCATGAAAATGTGATTCCTTTCAGTTGTAAATAATGTGTATATTTTTTTCTTACATTTGATTGTAATTCTCTGTTTTTTTTTCCAATAAACAACACTGTTATTTATTTTTTGTGTTTAATATATGTTGATCAATCAATTGAACAGTTGTTGTTTAGTCAATTGAAAAAGTGTTGTTGGATCAAATGAACAGACGTGTTTTTGTGTGTTTAATAATTGTTTTTCAATCAATTGAAAAATTGTTTCTCAAACCATTGAACAAATTTTGTTCGATCATATGAACAACCTCATTTTTGTGTTTTTAATAATTTTTGTTCAATCGATTGAACAGTTGTTGTTCAACCCATTAAAAATTTGTTGTTCGATAAAATGAACAATTTCATTTTTGTGTGTTTAATAATTTTTTTTCAATCCATTGAACAACTGTTGCTCGATCAAATGAACAGCCACATTTTTGTGTGTTTAATAATTGATGTTCAATAAATTAAACATTTCTTGTTCAATCCATTGAACACTTGTTGTTTGATCAAATGAACAATTGTGTTTTTCTGTGTTTAATAATTGTTGTTCAATAAATTGGACAGCTTCTATTCAATCCATTGAACATTTGTTGTTCGATCAAATGAACAACCACATTTTTGTATGTTTAATAATTGTTTTTCAATCAATTGACTAATTGTTGTTCAATCCATTGAATAACTATTATTCGATCAAATGAAAAACTGCATTTTTTGTGTTTAATAATTGATGTTCAATCAATTGAATGACTATTTTTCAATCCATTAAACAGTTGTTGTTCGATCAAATGAACAACCGCGTTTTTGTGTGTTTAATAATTATTATTTAGTAAAATGAAATTTTGTGATTTTTGTTTCCATTTGATTTCAAATTTTCATACATTTTTCCATGAAAACCATATTGGGGAATGTGTACATGGGATTTTATTGGCCCATTCAATCTACCATTAAACCAAAAATCCTACATACTAGTTGCTACATACAATGTAACAAAGTGGGTTGAAACAGTAGCTTCGCTAAGAGCTACAGAAGTAACTATTATTAATTTTAGTTTTGAGATATTTGTGTGGTATGATTTACTCGAGGAAGTGATAACAAATGGAGCAGCGCGGTTTGTAGGGCATAAGATCAGAACTGCTCTACAGAACCACCACATCACGTATAGAATTAATTCTCTGTATTATCTGCAAGCAAACGAGAAGGTCGAAAGTACCAATAAGGTCATTGAAGAAATTTTGACCTAGAAATTTTTGACACATCAGTGGGACTAATTTACAAGAATTCCAATGTTCTTGTGGGCTTATCGCACAACTTGAAGAAATATTACTGGATATTCTCTGTACCAACTTGTATTTGGTAAGGAACCTATTTTTCTTATCGAATTTGAAATAAAGACTCTTAGAACAACTGAAGAAGTTGGACTGGACTTGACAAGGCTCAATCTAAAAGACTTCAACATATAAATGAATTAGATGAAGCATGGTTACTTGCTCTACAATGCACCATAATAGTTTAGCAACAACGGGCTAAGTGGCATGAAAAAATTACCAAAAAGAAGATGTTTCAGGAAGGATACTGGGTACTACTTTACGATTCCAGATTTCAAGACTTTTTGGGTAAATTAAAACAAAATGGATCAAACCATATGAAAATCAAGAAGTGTATAACAATGCAACTCTCACTCTGACCACCATAGATGTGTCCGGCTCTTCCTTCAGTGTAAATGGACATTGGATACGTATTTATCATAAACCACTCACAAAGGAGTATTTTTTCCAGCAGGTACGTGATGAACCCACTAAGAAAATTTTAGTTGTAGGGAGTAATGACCTGACAACTTTACGTTCATGAAAATATGTTTCCTTTCAGTTGTAAATAATTTATATTGTTTTTTCTTACATTTGATTGTAATTTTCTTTTCCTTTCTTTAGATAAGCAACACTGTTATCTATTTTGTGTGTTTAATATATGTTGATCAAACAATTGAACAGTTGTTGTTCAGTCAATTGAAAATTTGTTTTTGGATCAAATGAACAGACGTGTTTTTGTGTGTTTAATATTTTTTTTTCAATCAATTGAACAATTGTTACTCAACCCATTGAAAAACTTTTGTTCGATCATATGAACAACCTCATTTTTGTGTGTTTAATAATTGTTGTTCAATCAATTGAACAGCTTTTGTTCAACCCATTGAACAGCTTTTGTTCGATCAAATGAACAATTTCAGTTTTTTGTTTAATAATTTATGTTCAATCGATTGAAAAAATGTTGTTCAATACATTGAAGAGTTGTTGCTCGATCAAATGAACAGCCATGTTTTTGTGTGTTTAATAATTGATCTTCAATAAATTGAACAGTTGTTGTTCAATCCATTGAAAAACTATTCTTTGATCAAATAAACAACCACATTTTTGTGTGTTTAATAATTGTTGTTCAATAAAATACATAGCTTTTGTTCAATCCATTGAACAGTTGTTGTTCAATCAAATGAACAACCACGTTTTTGTATGTTTAATAACTATTTTTCAATCAATTGAACAGTTGTTGTTCCATCCATTAAATAACTGTTGTTCGATCAAATAAACAGCTTCATTTTTTGTGTTTAATAATTTATGTTCAAAAAATTGAGCAACTATTGTTCAATCCATTAAACAGTTGTTGTTCCATCAAATGAACAACCGTGTTTTTGTGTGTTTAATAATTGTTGTTCAGTAAAATGAACTTTTGTGATTTTTTTTTCCATTTGATCTCAAATTTTCATACATTTAGCCATGAAAACCATATTGTTAGATTGGGAATGTGTACATGAGATTTTGTTGGCCCATTCAATCTACCATCAAACCAAAAATCCTACATACTGGTTGCTACAAACTATGTAACAAAGTGGATTGAAACAGTGGTTTTTCCAAGAGATACAGATGAAACTATTATTAATTTTAGTTTTGAGATATTTGTGTGGTATGGATTACCTAGGGAAGTGATAACAAATGGACAGGCGCAGTTTGTAGGGCATAATATCACAACCGCTCTACGGAACCATTACATCACGAATAGAATCACTTCTCTGTGTTATTTGCAAGTGAACGAGAAGGTCCAAAGTACCAATAAGGTCATTGAAGCAATTCTGACCAAGATAGTTTCGACACAATAGTGGGAATGGGCTGCTATAATTCCAAAGTCCTTGTGGGCTTATCACACAACTTGGAGAAATACTACTGGATATTCTCTGTACTATCTTGTATTTGGCAAGGAACCTATTTTTCCTATCTAATTTGAAATAAATACTCTTAGAACAAATGAAGAAGTGGGATTGGACTTGAAGAAGGCTCAAACTAAAAGACTTCAACAGATAAAAGAGTTAGATGAATCCCAATTACTTGCTCTACAACGTAACGCAATAATTCTGTAGAAATGGGCTAAATGGAATGACAACCTTATAAAAAAGAAGATGTTTCAAGAAGGATACTGGGTACTCCTCTATGATTCCAGATTTCAAGACTTTTCGGGTAAATTACAAACAAAAGGGATTGAACCATATGAAATTCAAGAAGTGCATAACAATGGAACTCTCACTCTGACCACCATTGATGGGTTCATCTCTCCCTTCTGTGTAAATGGACAGTGGGTATGTCTTTATCATAAACCACTCACAAAGGAGTCTTTTTTCCAACAGGTACGTGACGACACCACTATGAAAATTTTAGTTGTAGGGAGTAATGACTCAATAACTTTACTTTCATGAAAATATGTTTCCTTTCAGTTGTAAATAATGTATATTTTTTTTCTTACATTTGATTGTAATTTTTTTTTTTTTTAAGATAACCATCACTTTTATTTATTTTGTGTGTTTAATATCTATCGTTCAATCAATTGAAAAGTTTTTGTTCAGTCAATTGAACAATTTTTGTTCGATGAAATGAACATACGTGCTTTTGTATGTTTAATAATTGTTGTTCAATCAATTGAACAATTGTTGTTCAACCCATTGAATAGCTTTTGTTCAATCAAATGAACAACATATTTTTTGTGTGTTTAATCATTGTTCTTTAATCAGTTAAACAACTATTTTTTAAGCCATTGAACAGTTATTGTTCGACCAAATGAACAATTTCATTTTTGTCTATTTAATAATTTTTGTTCAATTTATTCAAAAAATGTTGTTCAATCCATTGAACAGCTGCAACTCGATCAAATGAACAACCATGTTTTTGTGTGTTTACTAATTGATGTTTAATAAATTAAACAGTTGTTTTTCAATCCATTGAAAAATTGTTGTTTGATCAAATGAAAAATTGTGTTTTTGTGTGTTTAAATATTGTTGTTCAATAAATTAAACAAATTTTTTTCAATCCATTGAACATCTTTTGTTTGATAAAATGAACAACTGCATTTTTGTATGTTTAATAATTGTTTTTCAATCAATTGAACAGTTTTTGTTCAATCCATTGAATAAATGTTGTTCGATCAAATGAACAGCTGCATTTTTGTGTTTAATAATTTATTCTCAATCAAATTGAACAATTATTGTTCAATCCATTATATAATTGTTGTTCGATCAAATGAACAACCATGTTTTTGTGTGTTTAATAATTGTTGTTAAGTAAAATTAACTTTTGTGATTTTTGTTTCCATTTGATCCCAAATTTTCATACATTTTTCCAGGGAAACCATATTGTTTGATTGGGAATGTGCACATGGGATTTTGTTGGCCCATTCAATCTACCATCAAACCAAAAATCCTACGTACTAGTTGTTACATACTATGTAACAAAGTGGGTTGAAACAGTAGATTTTCCAAGAGCTACAAAAGAAACTGTTATTAATTTTATTTTTGAGATATTTGTGTGGTATGGTTTACCCAGAGAAGTGATAATAGATGGAGGGGCACAATGTGTAGGGCATAAGATCACAACTTCTCTACAAAACCACCACATCACACATAGAATCACTTCTCTGTATTATCTGCAAGCGAACGAGAAGGTTGAAAGTACCAATAAGGTCATTGAAGGAATTCTGACCAAGACAGTTTCAACAGATCACTGGGACTGGGCTACTAGAATGCTAAAGTCCTTGTGGGTTTATCGTACAACTCGGAGAAATACTACTGGATATTCTCCGTACCAACTTGTATTTGGCAAGGAACCTATTTTTCCTATCAAATTTGAAATAAAGACTCTTAGAGCAACTGAAGAAGTGCGACTGAACTTGACGGAGGCTAAAACTAAAATAATTCAAAAAATAAATGAATTATATGAAGCCTGATTACTTGCTCTACAATGCACTACAATCGTTCAACAACAATGGGCTAAGTGGCATGACAACCTTATAAAAAAGAAGACGTTTTAGGAAGGAGACTGGGCAGTCCTCTACGATTCCAAATTTCGATAATTTTTGGGTAAATTACAAACAATATGGATCAAACCATATGAAATTCAAGAAGTGCATAGCAATGGAACTCTCACTCTGACCACCATAGATGGGTCTGGCTCTTCCTTCCATGTAAATGGACATCGGGTATGTCTTTATCATAAACCACTCACAAGGGATTCTTTTTTCCATCAGGTACATGACGACCCCACAATGAAAATTTTATTTGTAGGGAGTAATGACCTGACAACTTTACTTTCATGAAAATATGTTTCCTTTCAGTTCTAAATAGTGTATTTTTTTTCTTACATTTGATTGTAATTTTCTGATTTTTTTTTAGATAAGCATCACTGTTATTTATTTTGTGTGTTTAATATCTGTTATTCAATCAATTTAACAGTTTTTGTTCAGTCAATTGAACAATTGTTATTCGATCAAATGAACATACATGTTTTGTGTGTTTAATAATTGTTGTTCAATCAATTGAAAAATTGTTGTTCAACTCATTAAACAACTTTTATATGATCAAATGAACAGCCTTGCTTTTGTGTGTTTATTAATTGTTGTTCAATCAATTGAACAGATATTGTTCAATCCATTGAAAAATTGTTATTCGATCAAATAAAAAAATTTGCTTTTGTGTGTTTAATAATTTGTTTTCAATCAATTGAAAATTTGTTGTTCAATCCATTGAACAACTGCTGCTCGATCAAATGAACAACCACATTTTTGTGTGTTTAATAATTGATGTTCAATAAATTGAACAACTGTTGTTCAATATATTGAATAAATGTTGTTCGATCAAATGAACAACCACGTTTTTGTGTGTTTGATAATTTTTGTTCAATAAATTGAACAAATTTTGTTCAATCCATTAAACAGTTGTTGTTCGATCAAATGAACAACCGCGTTTTTGTATATTTAATAAAAAAATTTCAATCAATTGAACAACTGTTGTTCAATCCATTGAATAAATGTTGTTCGATCAAATTAACAACTGCATTTTTTGTGTTTAATAATTGATTGTCAATCAATTGAAGAACTATTGTTCAATCCATTAAAAATTTGTTTTTCGATCAAATGAACAACTATGTTTTTGTGTGTTTAATAATTTTTGTTCAGTAAAATGAACTTTTTGGATTTTTGTTTCCATTTGATCTCAAATTTTCGTACATTTTGCCATGAAAACCATATTGTTAGATTGGGAATGCGTACATGGGATCTTATTGGTGCATTCAATCTACCATCAAGCCAAAACTCCTACATACTAGTCGTTACATACAATGTAACAAAGTGGGTTGAAACAATAGCTTTTCCAAGAGCTACAGAAGAAATTGTTATTAATTTTCTTTTTGAGATATTTGAGTGGTATGGTTTACCCATGGAAGTGATAATATATGGAGGGGCGCAGTTTGCAGGGCATAAGATCATAGCCACTCTACAGAACCACCACATCACACATAGAATCACTTCTCTATATTATCTAGAAGTGAACAAGAAGGTCGAAAGTACCAAAAAGTTCATTGAAGAAATTATGACCAAGACAGTTTCGACACATTAGTGGGACTGGGCTACTAGAATTCCAATGTCCTTATGGGCTTATCGAAAAACTTAGTGAAATACTACTGTATATTCTCTGTACCAACTTGTATTTGGAAAGGAACCTATTTTTCCTATTGAATATGAAATAAAGACTATTAGAACAAATGAAGAAGTGGGACTGGACTTGATGGAAGCACAAACTAAAATACCTCAATAGATAAAAAAATTAGATGAAGCTCAGTTACTTGCTCTATAACGCACCTCAATCGTTCAATAGCAACAGGCTAAGTGGCATGACAACCTTATCAAAAAGAAGACGGTTCAGGAAGGAGACTGGGAACTCCTCTATGATTCTAGATTTTAAGACTTTTTGGGTAAATTACAAACAAGATGGGTGAAACCATATGAAATTCAAGAAGTGCGTGACAATGCAATTCTCGCTTTGACCACTATAGATGACTCTAGCTCTTCCTTCCGTGTAAATGGACATCGGGTACGTCTTTATCATAAACCACTCACAAAGGAGTCTTTTTTGCAACAAGTATGTGACGACCCCAGTATGGAAATTTTAGTTATAGGGAGTAATCACCTCACATATTTACTTTTGTGAAAATATGTTTCCTTTCAGTTGTAAATAATGTATATTTTTTTCTTACATTTGATTGTAATTTTCTGTTTTTTTTTAGATAACCATCACTTTTATTTATTTTGTGTGTTTAATATCTATTGTTCAATCAATTTAACAGTTTTTGTTCAATCAATTGAAAAATTTTTGTTCGATCAAATGAACAGACATGTTTTTGTGTGTTTAATAATTGTTATTCAATCAATTGAACAATTGTTGTTCAACCCATTGAACATATTTTGTTCGATCAAATGAAAATCCTCATTTTTATGTCTTTAATAATTATTGTTTAATCAATTGAACAGTTGTTGTTCAACGGGCATTGAATAGTTTTTGTTCGATCAAATGAACAATTTTGGTTTTGTGTGTTTAATAATTTTTGTTCAATCAATTGAACAACTGTTGTTCAATCCATTGAACATCTACTGTTTGATCAAATGAACAACCACATTTTTGTGTATTTAATAATTGATGTTCAATAAAATGAATAGTTGTTTTTCAATCCATTGAACAATTGTTGTTCGATCAAATGAACAATCATGTTTTTGTGTGTTTAATAATTGTTGTTCAATGAATTGAACAACTTCTGTTTAATCCATTGAATAGTTGTTATTCGATTAAATGAACAACCACATTTTTTATGTTTAATAATTTTTTTTCAATCAATTGAATAGTTGTTGTTCAATTCATTGAATAATTATTGTTTGATCAAATGAAAAGCTGAATTTTTTGTATTTAATAATTGATGTTCAATAAATTAAACAAATATTTTTCAATCCATTAAACATTTGTTGTTTGATCAAATGAACAACCGCGTTTTTGTGTGTTTAATAATTGTTGTTTAGTAAAATGAACTTTTGTGATTTTTGTTTCCATTTGATCTTAAATTTTCATACATTTTGCCATGAAAACCATATTGTTAGATTGGGAATGTGTACATGGGATTTTGTTGGCCCATTCAATCTACCATCAAACCAAAAATCCTACATAGTGGTTGCTACATACTATGTAACAAAGTGGGTTGAAATAGTAGCATTGCCAAGAGCTACAAAAGAATTTGTTATTAATTTTATTTTTGAGATATTTGTGTGGTATGGTTTACCCAGGGAAGTGATAACAAATGGAGGAGCGCATTTTGTAGGGCATAATATCACAGCCGCTCTACGAAACCACCAAATCACGAATAGAATCACTTCTCTATATTATCTGTAAGCGAATGAGAAGGTCGAAAGTACCAATAAGGTCATTGAAGAAATTCTGACCAAGAAAATTTCGACACATCAGTGGGACTGGGCTACTAGAATTCCAAATTCCTTCTGGGCTTATCGCACAACTTAGTGAAATACTACTGGATATTCTCCGTACCAACTTGTATTTGGAAAGGAACCAATTTTTCCTATCGAATTTAAAATAAATACTCTTAGAACAACAGAATAAGTGGGACTAGACTTGATGGAGGCTCAAACTAAAAGACTTCAATAGAGAAACGAATTAGATGAAGCCTGGTTACTTTCTCTACAATGCACCGTAATTGTTCAGCAACAACGAGCTAAGTAGCATGACAACCTTACCAAAAAGAAGATGTTGCAGGAAGGAGACCATTAGGGGATTTTTGAGGTCTAAAATGGGCCTCCTAATGAAATAGTAAAATAATAGCTAAACCAATAAAATAATATTTATGAATTTGCAAATCAATTTTTGCACCAAAATCCATGTAACCATAGTTAAATTCAATTCAAAAGTTTTACCAAAATAAAATTAATAAATTTTTTTTTATTGATATTACTATAAATAAGAATGAGCTTTTCAAGAAAAGTCATTATCATTGAACAACTAATGCATTTGTCCTTTGTACTTAAATAACTTAAAATAAAATAGAAATAGAAATTTATAGATTCTTAATTATATTATATGCAATTAATTAAAATTTATATTATTTAAATTGTATAATAACATGTAATTAATATACTATATAAAAATAAAATAAAATAAAATAAAATAAAATGAAATAATATAATATAATATAATAAATGTATATAATATAAGATAATAAATGTACAGGGATATGCACTGTTTCTTTCAAGAAATATGAAATGAAAATAGTATTATTTTATTCAAAAATTTTGAAATGACATTTATTATGAGTACTTTACTTTAATTTTAGAAGTACTTAGAGCACTACCATGGTTAACCATGAGTTTTTATCCACCATTGAGAATGTGACAAGTAAGTACCTTTAACTCAAGTAATGCCACCTCAACCATTAGGGATGATGCCATCCCCTAAAATATGATTGGTTCTCATAAAGTGAATTTTGATTGTACATTTTCCTTAGGAGGCCCATTTTAGACCTCAAATTTCCCCTAATGTGGGCACTCCTCTACAATTCTAGATTTCAAGGCTTTTCAGGTAAATTACAAACAAGATGGATCGAACCATATGAAATTCAAGAAGTGCATAACAGTGAAACTCTCACTCTGACCACCATAGATCGGTCCAACTCTTCCTTCCATGTAAATGGACATCGGGTACGTATTTATCATAAACCACTCACAAAGGAGTATTTTTTCCAATAGGTATGTGATGACCCCACTATGAAAATTTCAGTCGTATGGAGTAATGACCCGACAAATTTATTTTCAAAAAAATATGTTCCCTTTCAGTTGTAAATAATGTATATTTTTTTTCTTACATTTGACTGTAATTTTCTGTTTTTTTTTTAGATAAGCATCACTATTATTTATTTTGTATTTTTAATATCTGTTGTTCAATCCATTGAACAACTGTTGTTCATCCAATTTAAAAAATTTTGTTCGATCAAATGAATAGACTTGTTTTTGTGTGTTTAATAATTTATGTTAAATCAATTGAACAATTGTTGTTCAACCCATTGAACAACTTTTGTTCGATCAAATGAACAAATTCATTTTTGTGTGTTTAATAATTGTTGTTCAATCAATTGAACAGTTGTTGTTCAACCCATTGAACAATTGTCGTTCGAAGAAATGAACAATTTCGGTTTTGTGTGTTTAATAATCGATGTTCAATAAATTGAACAGTTGTTGTTGAATCCATTAAACAACTGTTATTTGATCAAATGAACAACCGTGTTTTTGTGTGTTTAATAATTGATGTTCAATAAATTAAACATCTTCTGTTCAATCCATTGAACAATTGTTGTTCGATCAAATGGACAACCGCATTTTTGTATGTTTAATAATTATTTTTCAATCAATTGAATAGTTGTTGTTCAATCCATTGAATAAATTTTGTTCGATCAAATTAGCAAATGCATTTTTTTTGTTTAATAATTGATGTTCAGTCAATTGAACATCTATTGTTCAATCCATTAAACAGTTGTTGTTCGATCAAATGAACAACCACGTTTTTGTGTGTTTAATAAATTTTGTTCAGTAAAATGAACTTTTGTGATTTTTGTTTCCATTTGATCTCAAATTTTCATACATTTTTCCATGAAAACCATATTATTGGATTGGGAATGTGTACATGGGATAGATAAAAATAACGATACTAATAACATTATGATTTTTTTGAACCTTTGATGGGTATCTTTATTTTTTAAAATTGACATGGTTCATCTACATAATGGCTTGTTGAATATATCGTCTTCATACATATTATAAATGATTCATTATCTTAATACCATGTTGGTTTATCTATTTACACTCTCAATTGATGATTTTTTTTGGCATGCTGACTTAGTAATAAGGGCATAACTTTTATTGGCATTTTTTTTACTTCTCACACCACCCCTAACTCTTAAGGAATTAATGAGCCTCCCTCCATTTACGATGAAAAATGAGAAAATAATATGAAAATATTATTAGAGAGGATAGGGGGTATCATCATGATCCAACGTACCATGATCATAAGGAGGTAACAAGTGGCATTCCCATAATGGCCACCACACCAGTGAAATGACCTTCTAGACAAGTAAGAATTGCCTAAAGGATAGGAGGTCTCATCATGAGTTGGCCTGATCACTTTTTTAAACCCTTTTGAATAACATTGTGACTATCTGGCTACCATGCCAGCACAATGGTCTCTCTATAGGAATAAACAAATTATCTAAGTCCTAAATAGAGGATTCTAGCTCATTTTTGGGTTAAAAAGAAACCCTGTCGAGGCTATGGATGATTTCTGGCAGCAGTGGCTCTAATTGTGGTATTGGAGTTTTATGATGACATCCAATTATTCTATATTCCACTTACTTCCTATTGAATCATTCCCAAAGACGAATTTACCATTTGAACAACATTATCTTTATATAAACCAATATGCATGGCACAGTACACTTTCATATGAATTAAATTAATTATGTATGATCACTTGATAGTAGTAGTTGTTATCATTCATTACTTGTCATGCTTCTGTCATATCTTTCCATCAACGGAAAAATAATTTTCTCATAACAATTATTTCTCTGTTTTTCTCCCTTTTGGTCATGTCCCCACTATTTTTATGATTTTTGCTGATTTCACTGCTTTCGGCCATACGTACACTGGTCTAACTATTATTACACTACATTTTTGGATTCCCAACGCATTTCCTCTTTTCCTATTCTCTAAGGTCATGGACACCCTTCTCTAATTTCAGGGGGAAACGTAAACATTATGCACATCATGAGAACTACTTATTAAAATTAACTGAAACCTGCTAATGTGAAAAGAAAATATTATTACATTTACATTTTTAATAATAGTTTCAAATTGTTGCATGTAGTATTTTTGTTGTTCCAAACTAATGAAGCCAAGAGAAGTCCATGCAAAAGTGTGAATTTAGTCTCTGAAGTGCAGCAAATATGGGTGGGAGATCTGTCCACAACAAACCCACAGTCCTTAATATAACAGAGCAGGCTCACACTATTCTTCAACACGCTGCATGGCTTCCATATTTAGACAAGTTACATGGATTTCATACTAAGATAGCACTTGAATTCCTACAGAACCTGTAGGAGGGACGCACAATTGTAATGGGTAGAGATATAGCAGTATCAAAGGCAGTAAAAGCTGACATATCTATACTTCCAGTAGAAGGAACAAGGTGGAATGATAAGCACATCCTCTTACACGATGCAGTCATAGTATTTCATGATCCAGGCGAGCAATTGGTATGCAAAGGAAAAGGAATTCACCCTGAATCTTTGAAGGAGCCTTGGCAAGAACTGGAAATTGGTACACAAAGCAAAAGGAATTCGCCCTAAATATTTGAAGGAACTGACGAAAACTGAAACTATTAGCCATACTCAAACAGAAAATTTCAGTTAATTTGCCATTCTTTTCTAATTCCTTGTTGCATGACATTTCTAGTCAGGTTAGGAGGGCTCATTAGGGGAATTTTGCCTCCTAAGAAGAATGTACAACCAAAATAAACTTTATAAGAACCAATAGGATTCAATATGATGATGTCCATGATGGGGGATGATTTACCATTTTTTAAGTAAAAGGGTAAAAAGATTAAAAAATAATAAAATAATAAAACTACTTTTTTCAACTCATATTTTCAACTTATCTCCCAAAGTTTCTACTCAAATTTCGAGCGTGAGTACTCGTTGGATAGAAATTTAATTCCTCATCCAAGGAGTACCAATGTTGCATACTTTTGGCGGACCCTTCTACACGAAAAATGGGAAATACATGAAAAAACATGATTGCAATCACGGTTTTCATGTATTTCTCATTTTTCATATAACAGGGTCCATCAAAACTATGCAACATGGGTACTCCTTGGATGAGAAATTAAATTTTTCATCCAATGAGTATGCATGCTTGAAATTTGAGTAAAAAATTTGGGAGATAAGTTGAAAATACGAGTTGAAAAAGTAGTTTTTTCTTTTTTCCCTCTAAAATTTGATGATGTCATCAAATCTTATTTTATTATTTCCACTATTATTTTATAATTTCCTTAGGAGGCCCGTTTTAGACCTCAAAATTCCACTAATGTAAGAATCCACATACATTTATCAGATGTCATGGTCTGATAAAGTTTATTATCATTCATGAATTGACCAAGCATCAGTTAACTTGGGACAACTTTGTAAACCCTGCCCTAACCCCACCAAAAGAAAACCCTGATAACACATAGATTGAGCAACCAAGAATAGAAATATCAGTTCCATGATGTACTCTTAGCTAAAATGAGCGGGGGGGTGGGGGGGGGGGCGGTGAATTAGTTTAGTATATTTAGGGACATTTAAAACTCTTTTCATTCAACTCAATTACTCCTTTAGTTCATAAGAAACTTAATACATAATGAATCAACAAAATTAATGTATGTAGAGCAAGTAATTAAGCAGATTAAAACATCACATCAATACATAATCATCAAACACATAGATAGAAGATATAAGTGGAAACCCATAAACGAGAAAACCATGTCGTATTATTGTTGTGATGCAAAGGAAAGCTCAAACTCCCTCTCACCACTGATTTTCTGTAGGCTCCAACCTACAGGACGCTACTACCTCAAATTATATAAGGTACAACTTGCAAGGAAGCTCCAACTCCCATCTATTTTCTACGAGCTACAACCCACAAGAGGCTCCTACCTCAACCAGATCCAACTAAACATCTATCAAACTATAACTTGAAATGGAAGCACCAACTCCCATGTATTTTGCTACAGGATACAACCCACAAGAAGCTCCTACCTCAACCAGCTCCAACTCGACAGCTTTGAAGCTACAACTTGAAATGGAAGCACCAAATCCCATGTATTTTTATGCGGGCTACAACCCATAGGAGGCTCCTACCTCAACCAACTACAACTAGACATCTATCAATATACAACTTGAAATGGAAGCACCAACTCCCTGACACTACAATAAAATCATATGTTGATTTACTTGGATATCAGCTATGTTTTACTCCTTCTTCACTGCTGCCTTTTCAGCCTTCATATATGCTTCATATAATCTCTTGATATGCACAACATCTCTATCAGTCCTCTCTTATTCTTTCACTCTCCAACCTTCTGCATATTTCTTATATTCTTCTGCTCTCTTCCATTCTACTACTTTCTAACAATCTTCAACTCTCTTCAATTCTGTTGTACTCTCTCTCTCTCTCTCTCTCTCTCTCTCTCTCTCTCTCTCTCGTTGTAACCTTCTGCACATGGATATTACCTATTTTATACAGATAACTTCATGATTGTTTGCATTCTCTATGGGAATATGAATTGAATAGGCATTACTATTTTCCTTCCACCCATTCCATTCCTTACACCTCAGTTCAGGTTATTACATCATAAATAATCATTATAGCACTCATGGAGTTTTTCCTATGCTTATGGAAACTTTCCTTTGCATTAAAAAAAATATAAAATAATCAATGAATTAACATTGGTAGTTACAATAATATTTCAATTCAGCCCTTTCATCTTCTTGCTTTTATGTTTATCTTGTCTTCTATGCATGCTGTCCCTTTGTCTTCTCTGCCTGCTGTTATATTTCCAACTGTGCTGCAGCATTACTGTCTTAGCTCGACTTGACCTAGTCATTATGCTTCAAATAGTCCTATTATACCCTTGTTTTTCCCAACTCTACCTATTATATTTAACCGTAACATTCAAAATTCTCTGTACGCACTATCGGGTCTCTCTGCCCGAGTCCACTCTCTTGCATTCATCCTTTCCATTTAAATCATAGCTGCAACCACATAACACTATTTTGCACGAGCTTCGGGTCCTTTTTTATGTGTTCATACCTTTCCTTTGTAACCCGATTCGACCTTCATTTCCATGTTTTTCTTCATAAAACCAACACAAATACATTAAACCTTGGACCTGAAATATATTAATATTCACCTTTGAGTCGCATCACATCCGCTTCACAAACCGCACTTCGCACTTCGGTGTTCCATAGATTTTACGTTATAATATCCTTTTCCTCCTCCAATGGGAATTAACAAAGAAAAAGGTTTACATACGGATTTGAAATCCTTTGGATTTCGCTTTTGAAACTACATCGTATCGAGGCCTCTTTATCACACTTCACAACTTTATCAATTTACAGATTTCACAATACTTGCGATTCTATGATTTCGCAAATCGCAATGAACTCCTTATCGCACTTCGCACCTTAAAGCATATAACTTGTGAAGTCTTAACATATAACTATAAGAATCGCCGAATTCGATGTGCAGTATGTGAGTGGTTCCCACGCTGTACTTTAAATTCTCTAGACATTAGCTTTGAAACTCCATCACATGCGCTTCTCTTTATCGCACTTTGCAAGTTTGAGATTTTAGCAATAACAGGTATCTCTTACCTTTTGTGATATGTAATGTGTGGTATGTGGGCTAGATCCATGTCATCATGCCACGTCACCCTGCCATGTCACCATCACGTCACCTTTCCACGTAAACATATATTACCTATGATCTATGGGGTTAGGGCCACATCATCTACCACATCACTGCCAAGTCATATCCACCTCACTGCCATGTCATCTTGTCATCGCCCACACTTCACATCACAACTTAAATAACTTATCGTGCGAAGTATTATCACTAAACACAAAATTTTTTGATGTGCGATATAGTGCTAGGTCTGATTTAAGTTCCACCGTTGATCTCGCCCAAATCTAATGATCCTCACTTCTCCTTGGTTGATTTGCTTCACATCACAAATAAAATAGCTTACCATGTGGTGTCTTTAAACATAAACAATAAAATCTCCGAAGTGAAAAATACCGGTGGGTTTGCGATTTTATCTCCATCGTTGATCTATGCCCAGATCCAACAGTCCTCACTATATCTTTACTCTGGTTTTCTGACTTTTCTTATTTGGTTGTGCCTATTCATTTCTTTCTTGTTCTTCATAGAACACTTGACTCGTTCACGACTTTTCCCACATTCACCACTTGCCCCACTTATTGTTCATGACTTGACTTGCTTACTGTTCACAACTCTGTTGGCACGTTCACAACTCTGCCTTTGATGTTTTGTTGCATTTTCTCATTTTCTGCCCTAATTTCCTTTGTTGCCTTTGCTTCTTTGTTGCCTTTGCTTCTTTGTTGCCTTTGTTGCCTTTCCCTCTTTTTTGCCTTTGCTCCTTTGTTTCCTTTACTGCCTTTCCCTTTTTGTTGCCTTTGTTTCCTTTGCTCCTTTGCTCCATTAATTCTAAATTTTCTCCTCTCTTCTCCTTTGCCTTTGCTGATGGTCTAATGCTGCTCCTTCCCTCGCTGCTACTCTTTTGCCTCTCTTTTATAATTTCTTACTGCATTATTTCCTGATCTTCTTCTTTGCCTTATTGCTGCTACTTCTCTTCTCCTTTTCCTTAATGATAGTTTTCGTGTTGATCCTTTGTAATCCGTTGCCATCAATGAAAATATTTCCAATAGTCTCCCCCTTTGGCATTAATGGAAAAACTTCCTCCAACAGTCCAATACTTCCTCCAAGACTTCCTCCCCCTTTCATTCTGAGAAGTGTCTTTCTTCTTATGCTTTATTTTCCTCCCCCTTTGACATCAATGGAAAAGGGTTACATGTTTGGAATCAAAATTTCCATTACACCAAAACCCGCATGTGTTAGTCAACAATCGCATCGCCAGAGATAAGGATCCACGAGAGGTAGTTAGTCCATGTTGTGAAACACACAGAGAGCATTGGTATATCCAATGTCCAACATTACACATTTTTTCAGTGTAGTTTCCATCTTTGCATTACTTCTCTCTGATTTTTTCATAGGCCTTCTTCATTTTGTCTTTATACCTTGCTGCTCCAGGCTGGTGTATAAGACTTGTTGGGAGAACACTTTGAAAATCATTGAGATTGCATGAATATACACAACAAATTGATGCTATCCCAAACTCATGAGAATGTTGGAATGCATGTTACCATTGAATGTTCTTTATTTTTGTCCCCTACTACTTGATAGTGGTGATATGTGCTAGACTTATGAAGATATATCAATACAAGCCAAAATTTCTTGAAGCTTATGTGAACAATGAATCAAACCAAAACTTACAACTTATTGTAAGATTAGATAATATTTTTCAATAAAAGAGACCAGATGAATTTAATATTGTAGAAAGTATTTTCAAAACAAACCCTTGAGGCTAGATACATTCAGTGCACTGGTCAGTCTCACTTATCATGCAATTTTATTTATGACATAAGGGGGTATGTATGTCAATGATCATCCTCTCTGCAATGGTGAAATACCAACAATTCCTTTATGTTGAAGTAGGCTTTAGATGAACCAATAAAGGACTCTTGAGATTCATTAGTAATATTAACACAAGCAACTCTTCATACTTTAGATACTTCAATTGTTATATCATAATGATCTTCAGCAAATCATCTTCAATTTGTTTAATTGAAATCTCAACAAACTAACTTCACACAGTGTTATGAATGATCTTAAGAAAAAGGCCTTGAATATATATTCGTACTAACTTGAGGAAGGCATGCAGTTATATCCAAGAATAGATATTTCTTCAATGCTCAATATAACACTTCAAATGAAAACAAGATAATGATCCTTTGGATTTTTCATTGACCTTTCCATGCTTTAATAACGCAGCTCAAAGCAGCTCGACATTCTCCAATATTTACAATTAGAAAATATTTTTTAATAATCAGACCAGCCAGAGCTTAATCCACATATACTATAATGTTGATAATCATTGGGAATACTACCTTGATGTACTTCTGCCATAATACTCTGATCTTGAGGACCTCTACCATACCACTCCTCCACTAATAACACTTGGTATTCTACTGATAGGAAAGGTTCCTTATTCCAAATACTAATTGATACCAATTGATAATCCATGCAGTAGTTTCACTTCATCTCGCACATAAACCCATAGCTAAGACAACCTTCATAGTTTCTACTATTGAGCTCTCCACTATTCTCAATAGCGATAATAAATATACAAAATATGATTCTGGCATCATTAACTTTTTTCTTATTTTGTCATTTTGTTTTTAAAAGAATGTCACTACATATTTCTTTCTAGGACTACTCCAGAATCATTGCTGCTCTATATACAATTCAACTGTTATAACATAATAATATTCAGGAAGACATCTTCAATTTTTTTACTTGGAATCTAAAAGGGAAGAAAAATCATAGTTTTATCACTCATTTAACTAATTTCCTCCAAGGGGACCTTCTATTGATGAATGATGTAATGATATAATGATGATAAACATTTCTATTACTCATCCTTATTAAATTTGTTTCATTTTTAACATTGCAGTGTGATGGAAAGTGTGATCATCCTCTATGGATATTTCCAGTTCTATATATTAAAACATAATTTTTTGTGATTTTAACCATTCATCACTTAGTGTGTTGTTGTCCTCTTAGCTTACATGTTCATGGCTGATGTTCCCTCTATTGCCATGGATGCTTGTTTCCCTCTCTCCTTCCATTATCATGTTGGCTATTGAATTCTTTAGGTATCCTTATTCCCCTATAGTTCTCTTTTAGAGGAATTATCCTTTCCCTTCCTGAAATTTTAGCTATTCTTATTCCAAGGAGCTGTTCTTAGACTATTTTTATGGGGAATTTTTATGAACTTGTCTCCCCCCGGGATGTTGCTTCTTATATATTACTGGCTAGATATTTGCATTAATTCCTAGAGCAGCTCCCCTTGAGACTATGATGGATTCATTATGTTATTGAAGTAACATGATCCCCCTTTCTCATTTCCTTCCATTATTTATTGGTGTTCTTCATAATGTCTGCACTTATTTTTGATTCAAAGTTTTGTCTGATTTAATTGGATTCCATCATCTATCTATTTTTCATTAACGTATATGGTAGCTTACAGTATTTTTATTTTGACCAATATTGTGGCATACATAACATCTTATTTTACCAAGGTACGTTTGAGCTGATGTATAATATTTTGTGCTCCCTTTGGAACATAATTTACATTCAACAAATTTATGTCCAAAATCATTGCATGCATAATAGTAGCAATGGAAATGGTTTATGTACCTTGTGATAGATTGTCCTCTCCATTTGTTTTCTTGAGTTTTTATTTTCATTGGCTGCATCTTTAGTTGGTTGGACTAGATTTTCGTTGTCTTACAGTATGTCGTGGTATCTCTAGGTTTGTGGCAGTAAAAACAAGTGATACTTCTCACATGAGGAAGGAACCTCCTTTGAAATCTTCTGAATTTGTTCAATTCATCCTTAGGAGTGTATGAGGCTTTAGTAGTTGGCAGTTTCTTCCTCTCATTATCTGTCCTTTCATGTTGCTTCTTGCTTCTGTTTATTTCTTTACAAATCATGTTCTTGCTGGCTTCTACTTCTGTAGGAATATTTTGAGTATCTTCATTATCCTTTACAACTTTTACAAAAATGATATTCTTGTTATCCTCTACCTTGGACTTACTGGTTTCTCCTTCATAGCGTATCCCAAACTTTATGACAGGATACCTTTGAGCATTTGGAATCTGGTCCAACTGTCTAGAGATTTCCATTTGTGGAATATTTATAATTATTTCAATTTGGGCCTTATCTAATTTCATCCTCAGGCTTACTACCTCTTCTTCTAATCTTCCACATTCCAAAATTTTCTCTCTTATTTGTTGCAACAGAGTGTCTTCTACTTTCCTTACTTCTTCAATTTGTGCCTTCAGGCCAACAATATCTTTCGTATCTTCATGTTCTCTCTCATCAAATATTTGCACCAATGTCTTAAGGTTTTTGTTTTCATTCTTCAATCTTTCTGTTTCAGTAAAGGTTGTGTCAAGTTTGGATTTTTCCTCAACTGTAATTTCTTCATGGTACTCACATCCATTCACCCTAGCAAGTATCTCATTTGATTGACCTTTTTCCTTTTGAAAGGAATTTTTCTTCTTCTTCTTGTTTATCTTCTCCTTCTTGATAATGAATCCACTAATGTATCCTTCATGCATGAGATGCAATCTATTCCAGATTACTTTTGTAGAAGTTAAATCGATTATTGAATCAATATCCTTGTTATGAATACTGATATATATCACACATTTTTCCTTGGCATTCCACTGTTGTTCTTGCAAATAGGGAGAGTCTGTGTAGTAACCATCACATAAAAGCTTCCATACCTCAAGTTCATAAGCCATTAAATCTGTTTTAACCTTATCTCTCCTTTCAGGAAAGTTTATTGTATTCAACATGTGTACATTTTGATAGTCCATCACTCAACTAGATCTCCTTCAAGCTATTAGGCTTACACCAAAGGAACCGGCTCTTATACCAATTGATTAACTCTTACCTAAACTCAAGGGGGGGGGGGGGGGCGAGTGAATCAGTTTAGTACATTCATGGACATTTAAAACTCTTTTCATTCAATTCGATTACACCTTTAGTTCATAAGCAGCTTAATATAATGAATCAACAAACTTAATGTGTGTAGAGCAAGTAATTAAGCAGAAATAAACACCACATCAACACATAATCATCAAGAACATAGAAAATAGATATAAGTTGAAACCCATAAGGGAGAAAACCACATATTATTATTGTTTTGATGCAAAGGAAAGATCCAACTTAATCTCACCACCGATTTTCTGTAGGCTCCAACCTATAGGAGGCTACTACCTCAAATTATGCAAGCTACAACTTGCAAGGAAGCTCCAACTCCCATCTATTTTATGTTGGCTACAACCCACAGGAGTATCCTACCTTGACCAACTCCAATTGGACATCTATCAAGCTACAACTTGAAACATAATCACCAACTCCCATTTTTCTTTTTGCAGGCTACAACCCACATGAGGCTCATACCTCAACCAACTCCAACTGGACATATATCAAGTTACAACTTGAAATGGAAGCTCCAACTCCCATGTATTTTTCTACAGGCTACAACCCACGGGAGGCTCCTACCTCAACCAAATAAAATTGGACATCTATCAAGATACAACTTGATATGGAACCACTAACTCCCTCACAATACAATAAAATAATATGTTGATTTACTTGGATATCAGCTTTGTTTTACTCCTTCATCATTGCTTCCTTTTCAGCCTTCATATCTACTTCATATCAGCTCCTGATATGCACAACATCTCTATCAGTTCTCTCTTATTATTTCACTCTCCAACCTTCTGCACCTTTATTAATTTCTTATGCTCTCTTCCATTCTACATCTTTCTAACAATATTCAACTCTCTTCAATTCTGATGCATTCTCTCTCTCTCTCTCTCTCTCCCTCTCTCTCTCTCTCTCTCTCTCTTTTTGTAGCCTTCTGCACATGAATATTACCTATTTTATATGGATAGCTTCATGACTATTTGCATTCTCTATGGCAATATAAGGTGAATAGGCATGACTCTTTTCCTTCCACCCATTAAATTCCTTACACTTCAGTTAAGGTTATTGCATTAGAAATAATCATTACAACACTCATGGAGTTTTTCCTATGCCTACGGATACTTGAATTTGCATCACAAACAATATAAAATAATCAATGAATTTACATTTACATATATAGTTACAATAATATTTCAATTCAGTCCTTTCAGATTCTTTAATTTCTGTTCATCTTGTCTTCTCTGCCTGTTGTCCCTTTGTCTTCTCTGCCTGATGTTATATTTCAAACTGTCTTATAGCATTACTATCTTCGCTCGACTTGACCCATTTATTATGTTTAAAATAGTGCTACTATACCCTTATTTTTCTCGAATCTTCCTATTATATTTAACTACAGCATAACATTCTCTGTATGCACTGTCAGGTCTCTCTACCCGAGTCCATTCACTTGTGTTTAGCCTTTCCATTTAACTCACAGCCACAACCGCATAACACTTTTCTCCACGAACTCTGAGTCCTTTTTCATGTGTTCAGGACTTTCCTTTGTAACCCGATTCGACCTCCACTTCCATGGTTTTATTCATAAAACCAATGCAAACACATTAAACCTTGGACCTAAAATATATTAATATTCACCTCTGATCCGCATCACGTTCGCTTCACAAATTTCACTTCGCACTTTGACATTCTATATATTTTACGTTATAATCTCCTTTTCCTCCTTCGATGTGATTTAACACAGAAAAAGGTTTACATACATATTTGAAATCCTTTGGATTTCGCCTTTGAAACTACATCGCATCTGGGCCTCTTTATCGCACTTCGCAACTTTACCAAATTACAGATTTCACAACACTTGCGATTCTGCGATTTTCCAAATCGCAGTGAACTCCTTATCACATGTCACACCTTAAAACATATAACTTTTGAAGTATTAACATATAAATGTAAGGATCGATAATTGCAATGTGCGGTATGCTAGTCGGTCCCATGTCGGACTTTAAATTTTCTAGAATTTAGCTTTGAAGCTCCATCGTGTCCGCTCCTCTTTATCGCACTTCACAAGTTTTAGCTTTTAGCAATAATAAGTATCTCTTACCTTTTGCGATATGCGATGTGTGGTATGTAGGCTAGATCCACATCATCTCCACATCATCATGCCATGTCACTCTACCATGTCACCACCATGTCACCTTACCACGCCATCACAAATTACCTGCGATCTATAGGGTTGGTGCCACGTCATCTATCACGTCATCTTGTCGTTGTCTGCACTTCGCATCGCAACTTAAATAACTTATCGTGTGAAGTTTTATTTCTAAAAAAATAAATAGTCAATGTGTGATATACCGCTAGGTGCGATTTAGGTTACACCATTGGTGGGTGCGATTTAGGTTACACCGTTGGTCTCGCCCAAATCTAATGATCCTCAATAATCCTTTGCTGATCTACTTCACATCGCAAATAAAATATCTTACCATGTGGTGTCTTGAAACATAAACAATAAAATTGCTGAAGTGTGAAATACCGTTGGGTTTGCGATTTAATCTCTACCATTGATCTATGCCCAGATCCAATGATCCTTGGTGTATATTTACTCCGGTATTTCGAATTTTCTTATTTGGTTGTGCAAAGTCATTTCTTTCTTGTTTTTTGTAGAACACTTGATTCATTTACGAATTTTCCCACGTTCACGACTTGCCCCGCTTACCATTCATGACTTGACTCGCTTACCGTTCATGACTCTACCCAACATGTTCATGACTATGTTGTTGTTCTTTTGCTGCCTTTGCTCCTTTTATGCCTTAACTTCCTTTGTTTCCTTTGCATCTTTACGACCTTTTCCTTTTTGCTTCCTTTGCTCCTTTGCTTCCTCTGTTTCATTTTTTCCTTTTCTACCTTAACTACCTTTGCTGCCTTTTCTCCTTTGATTTTAAAGTTGCTCCTCTCTACTCCTTTGCCTTTGTTGATGGTCTAATGTTGCTCCTTGCCTCTGTGTTGCTCATTTTCCTCTCTTTTATGCTTTGTTACTACATTTTGCTGGAATCATGATTTTCGTTAGACCAAAACCCATAGGCTTTAGTCTCTGCTACACTTTCTAGAGTTAGGATCCGCGAGAGATGGTTAGTCCATGTCGCAAAACACACAGGGAAAGTTGAACCCAATATCCAAAATTCTCCCCCCCAACGCGATCCGGGTGAGTTTCGAACTCGAGACCTGTTTCTCTGCTACCAATTGTTGGAATCACGATTGTCGTTAGACCAAAATGAGCAGGATTTAGTCTGTTGTGTAACTAGCTCCAAAAATAGAAGAAAAGAGAAATCAACGCCTTAGAAATAAGCCACTTCAAGGGGGAAACCTCCAATACATTACATAAATGAACAATTCTTGGATGATACAATTTACAAAACCTCCTTTCTATATATATCAGTCCATGTGGCCATAATGTAATCCTAGTGGGCCACAATGTAATCCTAGCCAACCTAACAATAATAATTTAAGGGCACAATAATAACAAAATGGGGGTTACAAAGGTACAATAATAACAATAAGGCGGTTACACTAATAACAATAAGGAACTATACTAGTAATATAGGGACCTAACATGCCCCTCTCCTTCAAAAAAGTGTTGTCCTCAATGCTTGAGTAGCTCTGGGTGCTTCTGTATAAACTTCTCATCCTCCCATGTAGAATCTTCAGTGGTTAAGTTCTTCCACTTGATGAGATACTCTGAAATTGATCGATTCCGTAGCTGTCGAGTTCTTTTTTCCATGACTGCTTCAGGTTCCAATATGATTTTTCCTTCCTCATCAAGTTCTGGAAATATTGTTTGAACTGGAAGATTTTCACCTATAACCTTCTTTAAGCATGAAACATGGAAAATTGGATGCACTCACGAAGAAGCAGGAAGCTCCAATTTGTATGCCATAGTACCAATATTTTGCAACACCTTGTAAGGACCATAGTACTTTGGCGATAATTTATTATCCTTCTTAGCTTGCTTGAGGGACATTTTTTTGTATGGTTGTAGCCATAAAAATACCCAATCTCCTACAACAAAACTTCTCTCGCTGCGATGTTGATCTGCCTGTTGTTTCATTCGATTTTGTGCCAAATTCAGGTTATCCTTTAAGAGTTGGAGAACTTCTTGCTGATGCTCGATGTGATCTTCCACTGCTTGAACCTTCGAATTTTCCGTTAAATATGATGTGATGGATGGTGGATGATATCCATAAAGTGCCATAAATGGGGTCATTTTTGCTGCAGTATGGAAGGAAGTGTTATACCACCATTCAGCAAGAGGTAACCACTTGACCCATTGTGTTTGTTTATCAGATACAAAACAACGAAGATATCCTTCCAAACATTTATTTACTATCTCGGTTTGACCATCAGATTGAGGATGATAAGATGAGCTATGAGCTAATTGAGTACCCAAACAAGAAAATAACTCCGTCCAAAAATTTCCGGTAAAAATGGGATCTCTGTCGCTCACAATAACCCTTGGGCTTCCATGTAGCTTTTGAATTCTGTCCATAAATGTAGTAGCAACTGTACTTGCTTTAAATGGATGAGATAATCCACAAAAGTGTGCATACTTGGTAAGTCTATCAACTACCACCATGATGACACTCTTTCCTTCGGACTTAGGTAAACCTGTGATAAAATCCATTGAAATCTCCTCCTAACGTTGACTTGGAATGGATAAAGGTTGTAGAAGTCCTGGGGTCTTAATTGTTTCCACTTTATTCTGCTGGCAAACCAAACATTCCGCCACAAACTTTTGAATATCGGATTTAAGGCCATCCCAAAAAAATTCTTTCTTCACCCTGTGGTAAGTTTTTAAAAATCCTGAGTGTCCTCCTAAAGGAGAAGTGTGCAATTCCAGAAGAATCTTTTGTTTTAGTTGGGAATTCTTACAAAGATATAAGCGATCTTTGTACCATAAGGAATCATTTTTCCAACTAAATGTATCGGATGTACTAGGATCTTGCTGCAACTTTTGAATGAGTGTCCATACTTCTTTGTCCTTCTTCCATTCATCTCTTGCTTCGGTTATCCAATCTGGTTGGATAATAGAAATGGCACAAAGCAATGCTTCCACCTCTTCATTCTTTCTTGAGAGTGCATCTGGAACAACATTAAGCTTTCCTTTTTTGTAGATTATTTCAAAGTCATAACCCAACATCTTTGTGACCCATTTTTGCTGCTCTTCTGAAGATAGTCTTTGTTCCAAAAGTGTTTAAGACTATCATGATCAGTTTTTACCTTGAAGTGTCTTCCCATTAGGTAAGTTCGCCATTTCTTTAGTGCATGTAGTATTGCTAACATTTCCTTCTCATAAATAGGTTTCTGTAAATACTTTCCTTTGATTTGACGACTTTCAAAAGCAATGGGTCTTCCTTCTTGCATTAAAACTGCACCAATTCCATTTCCTGAGGCATCACATTCCACAATAAAGGTTTTTGTGAAGTCTGGTGTAGCTAAGACCGGTGCTAGGTACATTGCCTCTTTAAGACGTTCAAAGGCCTTAGTTGCTTCAGGAGTCCATGAAAATGCATCTTTCTTCAATAATGTTGTTAGAGGTGCTGCTATTCTCCCATAATTCTTAACAAACTTGCGATAATACCCTGTTAAACCGAGAAATCCTCGCAACTGCTTTATGGTTGTGGGGACTTTCCATTCCTTAATGGCTTTAATTTTGTTAGGGTCTACTTTAACACCCTCGTGAGATACAATATGACCCAGATATTCCACCTCTTGTACTCCAAAGAAACATTTTGATGTTTTTGCATATAATTGTTTCTCCTACAATAGTTTGAGCACCCTGTCAACATGTTGAACATGATCCTTCCAAGACCTGTTGTAGATTAGTATATCATCAAAAAATACTAGCAAAAATTTTCTAAGGAAGGGTTTGAAAATGGAGTTCATCAACCCTTGAAATGTAGAAGGTGCATTGGTAAGGCCAAAAGGCATGACCAAAAATTCACAATGACCCTCATGAGTTCGAAATGTTGTTTTTGGAATATCTTCAGTCTTCATTCTAATTTGATGATATCCTAAACGAAGATCCAACTTGGTAAAATAAATTGTCCCATGTAATTCATCAATCACAGGAATGGGAAATTTATCTTTAATGGTGAGATTATTGAGCTCCCTATAATCCGGACACATTCGCCATGATCCATCGTTCTTGTGTACCAACACTACAGGAGCGGAGAAAGAACTTTGACTAGGTTTAATTATACCTGCCTCTAACATTTCTGTAATCATACGTTCAATTTCGCTCTTTTGGACGTACGGATATCTATAAGGCCTGATGTTTGGAGGAACACTTCCTGGAATCAAATTATTAGCATGATCATGATCACAAATAGGTGGGATTCCTTTGGGAGTTTCAAACACCTTCGAATGATTGTCCAAGACTTGTTGGAGATTTCCAGAAATAAATGATTTTGATGTTGGAACTTTTAGTGAGCATAATTGTGCAATTATGCCTCGTTGTTCTTTCTTTAGAATATTTTTCATGACATTAGAGCTTATTATCTTTCCTGGCTTCCCTGCAATACCCCGTAATTCAACTTCCTTTCCTTCAGAAAAAAATTTCAGGAAAATTTCTTGAAAATTAAAAGCTACCATCCCCAAAGATTGTAACCATTGTACTCCTAGTACAACATCAGCACCTCCCGTAGGAATGGAAAGCATTGGAATAGTCAATACATATTCCCCCATGGTTAGCTTGATATTATGGCATTTTCCAGAAAAATTTATAGTTCCTCCATTTGCAACCATCACTTGACATTCTGATGCTGGGTATAGGAAGTAATTTAATTCCTTGGCTACCTTACAATGAATAAAATTATGGGTGCTACCTGAATCAATCAACACTATTACCTTTTTCTTCTTGATATGTCCTTCTATCTTGAGAGTTTGAGGAGTGGTAATTCCTACCAATGCATTACACGATATGGTCGGACTCATTTCTTCCTCTTCTAGGGCTGGTTCCTTGTGTATATCCTCTTCTTGTTCATTTTCTTCTTCCTCTTCACAATATATGTAAAATAATTTCTTCTCAGCACACTTATGACCTTTAGTGTATTTTCTATCACAACTGTAGCAAAGCCCTTTTGCTCTTTTTTCTTCCAATTGTTGTGGTGTCAACCTTGTAGTTTGTGGAAATCTAGGCGTAGCAACACTTCCTTCTTTATAGAATTGAGTGGTAGGCTTCCTTGTCGCCATTATTTTACATTCAACTTTTCTTGCCAACCTGAATGCCTTCTCCAACGAATCCAGTTCCAAAACGTGAAATTCATGTTTGATGTTATCCTTTAAAGTGCCTATGAAGAGATCGATACTATGTTCCTCTGGAATATCCGTTACCCTTATATTCAATTTTTGGAAGTACTCAATGTGTTGCCCCATGAAACCATTTTGTTTGAGATTTATCAATTGGCTAAAGAAGGTGTTGCTCTTTGTATCCTCATAATGTGCTATTATTTCTTCCGTAAAAATTGACCAAGTGACAATTTTTTTACGGGAGCAAAGCCATCGATACCATACAAATGTATTTTTTTCTAAATGTAAAGTTTCAATGCATACCTTTTGTGTGTTTTGCACATTATGGAGATAAAAATATTGCTCCATCTGTAGTATCCATGTTACAGGATCCTTTCCATCAAACTTCCTCATATCCATTTTTGGAATATGGTGGTTCTTCCCACCAACATTAGATATTATGAAATCACGATTAACATTTATTTTGTTCTCATCATGAGGTTCTTCTACTATCTTTTCACCATTAGGAAGAATTTCTTGTATCAACTTTGTCAAACCTTTGATGTCTGCTTTTAGATCATTCTTCATGTTTTCCATGTTTTCTTTTATGTCATCCATCTTATCTTCCATGCCAACTTCCATGCCATCCATCTTAGCTTCCATTCCTTTCTTCAAAATGTCCATCTTCGTTTCCACACCTTTCTTCAAAACTTCCATTTCATTTTTTGTTGCTCTTTGAGAGAGTGAAATTTGTTGCACTTGATCCTTTAATTTTGATAGACCATGTTTCAATTCTTCATTTTCATGAGTCATAGTAGAGCCTTCTGAAGGCTTAATGGGTGTTGAATTATTTTTACAGGGCATATTTTAGAACCCAATACTGATATCTATTCTACAATATGCCCTTAGAATCAATTCAAATTGATTCTTCAAACAAGACTTATGCAATTTGGAAAAAAAATACACACCTTTTTCTTTCTTTTGAGGAGCTCGGTATTGAAATTGTATTATCTCTATTATTGCAACACTTAAATATTTGAATTTTGGTATCGACGTAGCCCTTTGAATTATCTTTTGAATGCCACAGGTCTGACCTAATTTGGATTCTCCAAGACAAAGTTGTGTCCAATCTCCCACAATGACTTAATTATGGACTGGTTCAGTAGAGCGAACTTGTATGACTTGACACGTGTCACTTTTTTATCCTTCGCCTCTGAAATTGATAGCCAAGAAATGAAATTCCGTTTAATTGCAACCACTTTTTGCAGCACTCCAATCCGATGCCCAGAGAGAGAGTTATTGAAATTTTCCCACGATCACCTCTTTGAGATGAAATTCAGGAGCCTGAGAAAGCCCTACCTTCCATAGATCATATCTCCAAACATGTTGTGAAAAAAGCTCTGAAATTTTGTGATGAGTTTCCTTACGATTTCCACTTCACACCCTAAAAATTTCAGATTCCAAACCTTCGTAGAAAACAATTTACAGCACAAATTCCACGATGACCTGTTTAGGAGCCTGAGAAAATACCTAACTTCCACAGATCATATCTCCGAAAATATTGCGAACCAAGATCTGAAATTTTTAGATGATCTTCCTCAGGATTTTGGCTTCACACCCTAAAAATTTCAGCTTCTGAAACTTTGTATAAAAAAATTTATAGCAAAAATTCCACGATGACCTGTTTGGAGCAGCGTAACCCTAGAATCCAAAGCTTTGATACCAAATGTTGTGTAACCAGCTCCAAAAATAGAGGAAAAGAGATATCAATGCCTTAGAAATAAGCCACTTCGAGGGGGAAACCTCCAATACATTACATAAATGAACAATTCTTGGATGATACAATTTACAAAACCTCCTTTCTATATATAGGAGTCCATGGGCCATAATGTAATCCTAGTGGGCCACAATGTAATCCTAGCCGACCTAACAATAATAATTTAAGGGCACAATAATAACAAAATGGTGGTTACAAAGGTACAATAATAATAATAAGGGGGTTACACTAATAAAAATAAGGAACTATACTAGTAATATAGGGACCTAACATATTCTCTACTACAATCGCCAGAGTTAGGATCCATGAGAGGCAGTTAGTCCATATTCTAAAACACATGGGGAGCATTGAACCCAATGTCCAAAAATTATTGCTTGATCTTCTTATTTTCCTTATTACTGTGACTTCTCTATTCCTTTTCCTTAATGATGGTTCTGGTGCTACTCCTTTTTTCTCCTTTTCCATCAATGACAATATTTCCAACATTCTAAAGAGGGAAAGAAAAAAAAGGACTTGTCCCTCAGCCTTGGGACTGGTAAAAAAAATACGCTCTGAAAGGTTAAGTTCATGGCAAGATATGTGAACCTTGGTAGATGAGGCTGAGCCATCCCATACACCCCTTCTAACCATGCAAATGAGTTCCTACAGGAATATGAGGAAGAAATGACCCATGTGTTAGAAAAAATGGGTGCATTTCGTGAGGAAAGAAATCCCTCTAGGAATTCTAAGGGACAGAGTTTCCCCTGGACCAGTCTGCCTCTGCTGGAAATTCTGGCCACACTGAAATATTACCTTCTACCAAATAATTGTGGGATTCAAGGGATTCATTTCACTTTGGCAATGAATATTTGGAAGAAGAAACCCATAGAAAGAGAGCTCCTGAATCTGAAAACCAGTCGGGAGATACTGTTCCCTTAGATCAGGATACCGATGTCGGCACAACCCCCCTGGTGCCTGAAGAAAAAGATGACCCACTAGATCATGGCCTTGAATTTTGCACAACTCCTCTTATACCTAAAAAATATAATGTGCCCTCTCCTACTCAAAACCCTATAGAGAGGAAAAAATTAGTTAGGACTAAGCTAAGAAACTAGCGCAAGAAATAAAAAAAATTGAAGAGAACAGTCAAACAATTAAGGGAATGGCTAGAGGAGGTAGATAAGTCTTGGAAACCTAAAATGGAATCATACACTGTTGGGACCCAAACAGAACAATGCTTCACTAAATATTTGGGGTCCCAAATAGAACAATTCTCTACTAAATATTTAGGGACCTAAACAGAACCGTGTCATACAGAAAAAACTAGGAATCAAACTTAACAGCCATGTGTTCATTTGATAGAGAACAAAATGGAATTTGTTATGGAAACATTATATGTTTTTGTTCAAACAGATTTTGAGGAAACTATTCAGGAAGATTACTACATTTCCCAAGAGATAGTTGAAACTTTTTTGCAAACTAATCTGATGCCAACATATGATAGGAAAATATAGACAAAGGAAACACCTTGTTATACCCCTTTGATAAAATAAGTTTTTATTTTGAGGCTTCAAAACGAATTGACATGGAGCCAACAGAAGTTGGCCAAATATAATAAGGAAGTGGTGCCCTTACAGGTACATCAGGAGCTGTTGAAGAAACTCAACCCACTTGCTGCAACCGAAGATGAAACTTTCTCCAACCTCAGAGGTGAGCAAGAGAAAGTAAAGAAAGCACAAGCTCAACTTGAGGAAGCCATGAAGCAAACCAATATTATTTTATCTCTTTACTCAAATTTTTTATCTTGCAGATCACATGTTACTAATTATGCCTTTCTTTTATTAGAGAGATATATGTTGCTAAAATTGAAATCCATTAGAGCTGGAAAACCAACTGAATTTAAGACCACTGCAAAATTCATCTAGTGTTGTGGGGAATAGAATGAGAAGGTTCATCGCCTTCTATGTGAATTTTATTTACAAAATTTATTTTGGGAAGATGAGCGAGTTAGTAACCCTAGCCCCTTCATTGGGGACATCTAATTTCAATAATTCCATTCTTTTGTTGATAATCAGATTAAATGGGCTAAGGCCTATAATATCTTTTAGAAAAGTGAACATGGTTTGGATCTTTGGGTTAGAGGGGAACCCAAGGAACCCTTGCATATCTTAACCCAACATAAGAGATTCATGAAATAGAAATGGGTTGTAGCTAAATATGGGCCACTTCACAAAAACATTTTACAAGCAGGGAAAGAGTATTTTCTGGATATCAGGGAGACACTTTATTGGAAGCAAATAAAAGATGACATTCTTCCACTAATAACATCAAAAATCAGGAGCCATTTAGTTACAAAAACTTCAAAGCAGTCGTTGTTCATTTTAACATGTACAACAACATAATTCTATGCATGGGTCCTACATGGATAGGGTACCGCTACAGATGCCATATTATATGGTATCCTCCCAAAGGCTATCACCATGAGTGCCATCTACCAGAGGGTCATGTAACCCAGTCTTTGGAAAAAATTAAACAAAGACATGGTTTTAGATGATATAAGGAGGAATTATATCTTTCTTATTCCTTGATGCAATTACACCTCAACCATCTCATTGCATGAGGACATGCAACAATGTAAGTAATGGATTCTGTTGGGCCATGAAAAAGGTACATTTTACCCTCATAATTAGCTCAATTTATTACTATATTTTATATGTTTACCATCACTTTGGAAATAAATCTAGAAGAAACAATTGTGAAAGAATGGTAAAACTAATTATCAACAAACTATGTGATTAGTGGCATAAAAACTAACTTTCATTATTTTTATGTGCAGGAAATCTGAACCAAATGGCTGATATTCAAACAACTGAACAACAACGGCCAAGAAAAGGAAAATATTGTATCATGTTCATTCCAACTAGAGAAAGATGAGGATAATCGCGCCTATTTTATAATTTATTCTGCTAGAAAACTACGAAATACTCAGGATCTCCTGATCCTGAGGATTCGCTATTATCCATTTTTTTTTCCATAGGTTAAAAAAAACTGATAGGTGAAATAGAACGAGAGATATTTTTCCCGTATGCTGTAATTTTACATTATTCACATTTATTCAAGACAGAGTTTTCACACTCAATGATGTTGTACCTTTACTACTGAATTTAAGGAAAAATATAGTGGTTCCTTCATAATTATGTTATGAATATCTTCTGGCAGAGACTTCTGGAGGCTCTGGGCGTGGTCACTAGGAGCTCTACTTATTTTCTCTGTTATATTCTCATGTTCTCATTTTTTAAATTAATTATTGATGCATTTCAGAGAATTGCAATTAATTCAATTACCGTCAGCGTCGAGTGATTTGTTTTTCATTGATTTGAAGTCTTAGTCGCTTTTACCTTTCCACCTGAGTGTTATTATTTCACTTACCATATTTATTCAAGCATTTGTGAAGGATTGTTTTTTGCTATGACTGATTTTATTTGGTTAACCATTTATTTTGATTTTCAATTGCAAAGCATGAGTGATTTACTTGTTGTTCAATTGCTGCAGTATTCCCTTTCTGATTAACATACTGCTATAGACGTCAGTTAAGGATTCTAGTTAAGTGTGGATTCTTTAATTATCTCATTTCAAGTTGCTTCTTGGATATATTTAATCAGGATTAAGTTAAGTTGATTGGTTGAAATTATTTTAAAGTTGTTTTCATAATTGTTTTGATTGAACTTCGAGAGTTGAATATTACTTCTTGCAACGATTTAGAATTGTTAACCTTTGATTTCACTTGCATAAAATTTTATAAACACTCTTGAAATAAAAAAAATTACCCTAGGTTGATAATTAATGTAGGTACTAGGATTACTTTTAAATGGTTGCTTTAATGCACCAACAGAGATGAGTCTATTTGAGCATGTGGAAGATTCGAACAATGAGTTCATTTAGGTTGAACTCTTGAACCCGAGGTAACGAAACGGTAAAAGATCAGAAAATTGCAAAAAATACTTGTTAACGTTGTGTTGTAGCCACTACAACACCACCCAAAATTTTGGCCATATTAAAAATTTTGGGTCCCCCTCCGCTCACTTAGCCATTAGGGTTTTGACCTGACCTTCAGTCAGTGAGACCTCCGTGACCTATTCCCGCCAAACCTCGTCACTGCGCTCACTCATAAAATGCACGCCACACCCTCTTGTCTTGTCACCTTAGGGTAGGTTGTTGTTTTCGGGAGTTATATTGCCATCAATCTACCTGTACATCAGTGTTCGCCCACCGCCCACATTGTGCATGCATTCTCACACTCTACATTAATTTGAGGTTTGTAATTTGGTGGTCCTCTACACATGTTAAAACACCTACGTGATCATAGCCATGAATCAAAGGTTAAAGCCTTGCCCTCTCAATTGTCACTTTGGCGCATCATAACCTGCTATCTCTCCACCGGATTTGAAAGAATCTTTTCGGTCACACACATGAGCATTATTTTACCAAGCTAATGTTTGTTCATATGAGAAAATTAAACCTCGAAGGCTGATCATTGTGTTTAATATGTTAATATTGGAGGATTATTTATCATTCAAGAACGAGTCACGTTGGTTTGTAAAAGTTCACTCACTAATCCCTAGTTCACTTAGGTTGGAGTTAACTTGATCACGCTCGACAAAGCCCTATTCAATGTGTGATTAAAAGTGTGTTATTTAATAACCTCTCCGTTATTAATATTTGAATTTTGTATGTTGAGGCTCATATATTCTTGAAATATGGCATGTAGGTCCAACCATAACTTTTCGGATCAGAGTATGCCATAGAATCGAGGGTGATGCAAGAAAGAATAAAAGGATTGAAAAATGTGGACGTAATAAGTATAATGAGAGGGAGGCCATGTGTGTATGGTAAATTGTGCGTTGATTTGAACATGATGCCAGTTGTGCTCCTAAAAAAAAAATACTTTGGTAAGCCACATGGTTTAGTAATGGCCCTTGCACAAACAAGAAACCGCCCACACCGAGCGAGATCAAAGTGTAAAGTGATATAAAGCTGTTCTGAAAGGGTCCAATCTCATCCAGGGTCATGCAGGTTTGGGAAGGAGGATGGAACGATCCATCATAAAACATATGTGCCTCAGTGAGGAATGCATGTCATCCTGAAGATCAACATTGGAAGAATCAAATTTCCAAATCTTCGAATCTACTCTACTTTCTGCCGATGGCTCAAATCGATCTAGCAACAGGAACTTGTACTAACAGTGCTCGGATAGGAAAGAGAAAAATTGAAAACACTTTTCGAGTTTCATCAATGCTGAAATAACATTGACATGCTCATTTCCTATCACTTTTCCTACCGTTAAAAAAATGAATGCAGTTTATGGTTTCGGTTGGTGCAAGTCACAATTTTCCCATTGCAAGAATGATTCTGAAGCCCTCGAATGAGAAAATAGTGATCGCAAGTCTGTGGCCGTGGGGAAATGTGTCTGACCATTGTTATCACAACCATGACAGGAAATGACACTAACTTGAAAAACACGCCATTAGTTGGAAGTGCGACTGGACTCAAGGTGTTAAACTACACATTTTTCGACAATGTTTCCAAAGAGGAAGTTAAAATATTCCATTCGAAAATTCCTCGTGTCAGGGTGGTGCATTTTATTCCAGTGACAAAAGGTGAATGACTATTCACTGCATGAATAGAACGCTGGGAATGTTTAAACACCACCATCATGTGAATAGTTTGGGAACACGACTATGCGAACTCCATATGAGTTGCAAAGTCCCAGTTCAGATCCTTGAGGAAGTGAGCGAAATATGTGACTCCTCTAAAGGACAACCACGCAAAATTCGCAAGTCACAGCCTCTCCTTGAATGCATAGTCACAACTGTTTTCTCAGGACTCCAAAAATGCGGCTTGACCAAGGTTGCTGGGTGCTTACTATCAATTTCTATCTGAATTTGATATATGGACATCGAAAAAGGGAGGCTGGGACAAAATCACATCGCTATCCTTTGAAATAAACTGACATGTCGTAATTTCTTTATGTTGGTGAAGGGTGTAACTTGTACGCCAGAAAATTGCACGAGAAGGCAGGCCTCACGCAGATAAATTGTAAGCGCATGCATGGTCGCGAAAGTGAACTTCACAGGCCTCAAGTCGCAAAGTCGCAATGTTTGTGTCTGGTCAGGAGGTGCGACCCAACTCCCATGCAATTGTGCGACCTCTCCGAGGTCGCAAGGCAAAATAGCGTGTCCAAGAGAGACTGCAGCCGGTGAAATTCGACGACTATGCGACCTCCACTCCATAAGTGCAACCTCCCTCAAAGGAAACACTCATGCCCATACAGATGCAGAATTGAACTCTTAAATAGGGTGGGCACACATTTATATTATAGGAGGTTGGTCACATTTAATTTTCCTTACAATCTGAGGCTCACACAAGCCACGTCTGAGTATGATCCTCACAGTTCATAATGAGGCTTTTAAAGAAGAAAGCCCAGAGATCTGATCCTTGTGGGAAGCTTGAATTGGAGAAGGTTATAGGTTTGACAACAAGAAATTGTAGTGGCTTTGATTCCAATGTTTCAAATGGATATTTTACCTATCTTGTTGATTATGTCGTTGTCATGTAAAATGTTGATGAAAATTGAAAATTCCAGTTCCTGATGGCCTCTAAAACCCCAAAGGCATTGAATTTCTTGACATATTCACGCAATGGGGCCAAGTTTATTACAACTAGAGTATTAGGGCATAAACCAGCCGCAATAATTTGGGATTCTCTGACTGGCTCTTATATTGCTGAGTTGAAATCACATAAGTACAGAGTTTCATGTGTGGATTTTTCACCAAATTGGAAGTATCCTATATCTGTTGGTTTTCCTCTTGATGGATTGATTTGTCTTTGGGACTGGCAAAATGGAACATTAGCTGCTAAAACCAGATTAACCACAGAAATTTCACCAATCACAAATAGGAACCTTGGTGATTGAAGGGAAGTCCGTGAGTCTTGGTAGTCAAAGAGAAATCTCATTTGTGTAAATATCTTCTGCATCGTACATTAAAAATGCATGCGCTCCCGTAGGCCTGCCAAAAGAAACACCTCAGCCTTTTTATGCCTTAACAACTGCTGGTATCCTCTGCCTTCTACATTTTGGTGTTGCAATTACAAAATGGTTTGATTTGAAGGTACAATGAGGTTATGGGCTTGTTGTTTCAGGGTCGCTTATTGTGTGTGCATGTGGCAATGGTGTTGTCTACCTATTCATGAAAGAAAAAAATTTCTATGTCGGAACATTTCCCAAGCCATCACCACATGGGTACCATGGGGTAGCTGTTGAGAAATTTCTTTCAAGTTTCCATGTTGCACATAACTTATCAGACTTTAAATTTCTAGATGCCATGGCTTGTAGCTTTTTAGCTTCCCAAAAACTTCTTGTTATATATGAAGAACACAACCTTTATGGGTGGGATGTACATAATTTATCAAATATTTCTAGGGTCTGTGCATACTTTTCACACAATTCCTGTATATGGGCTATTTCTAATCCTCTACCAAATCAAAAGCTAGAAACTAGAAACTCATTAGATTCTATGGGAGATGGCACTAGCAGAGGGTCTTTTGTGACATGTTCTGTAGATGGTACAACAAGGCTATGGGATCTTGCTTTAGGGATGGACACAAATGAAATTCATCACAAAGCCCCTGCATTAGATTCGAAATCGACTAATATTTATTGCAAGGACACACTTGGTGTCATATATTCAGAGATAAGTGGGGATCCTATCAAGAAACAGTTGGAGTCAGAAAAATCTGTTGATCTAGCTCAAGGTTTTGGTTCAGTAGCTATTAGTGGAGATGGAGACTACCTGGAAGTTGGTGATTGCAGTGGAAATCTACATGTAAAGGTAGTCGTTTCGCAGAGCCAAAGCTAGGGTCTTCTCTAGCATGTGAGGTGGATCCTTCCAAAGCTCGAGAAAACCTCACTTTAAGCTCAAAAACACCCAGTCACGGGGCAGATACGTAGGAAAATGAATCTTTCTGTGAAATGCAAAGATCACCAAAAGAAGGCCACAGTTCGCAAGTAACCCCAGGTCACAAGTCGTAGATTGCTCAGGGTCGCAGGTTACAAATGGCATAGGTCGCAATCCAACCCAATATTCAGGAAGACCAAGAGTCAAGGGAAACTCAAGATTCATATCACCCTATATGTACAACTTCAGGAAAAGATCCAGGGGGGGACTTTTAGCTCGACAATGAAAGCTAGTAGGATAGAGGAATTGTTGGTAGAGAGCTAAAGGCACTCAGCCCTTGGTACCAAGTATAGATAGAGGTAGTGAGGCTATGGTTTTGCATCATGCATTGAGATTAATAGCCCATGTTCCACTATTGGGTTTTGATGAGTTGTAACATGTATTTGACGTCGGAGCAGCATTAATAATATATTATCCTTTCCGGCACTGATTCACGTTCTTGTTTGTGGTGATAGTACTAGTTTTCTAATACTTCATTATGTTGTATGTCTGCTTTTGATGCATGCCATTGGTTATGAACTATTTCTAAGTGGTTGAATGTATGTCTGCTTTTGGATTAGTGTTCATTTTTCCTTGCCATGATGGTCATCTATTGTGAACTACTTTGCAATTAACTTCCGGCGTGTTTTCTTTCACATATGTTTGACTGGTTTTTGGCTCACTACTCCCAGTCACGGCATGCCCCTCTTTTAATTTTTCTGCTTAGACTTGATTGTATCTATGTTTATGGTTCGTTAATCTTGGGTTGATTTTTCTTCACTGATTCGTAATTTCATCTTCGCCTCTGCCCCATCATCTTCTCATCCAACAAATAAGAGTGGAAACAACTATGGTGGCAGCCGGACCAACATACCAAATGGGGCTCCTATCCTAAACGGTGTGAGTTTTGATTGGGACCTTTCACCGGGGAGACCCCCCTTGTTGTCGGCAGTACAATTTTTCTCGTCAAAAAATTAGCGCTAGAAGGAGGGCCATATGAAAATCTGAGCCCTTAGAGCCTACAGTTAGTCTCATATCTATAATGGCTCATCCCTAAATCATTCTCCCGATATGTTTGTTGGATTTATCTGGTTCTCAATGTTCAATCCCCGATGAACCTCTCTATCACTAGTCCCAATTAAAATTTGATGGTGAAAACGGAGTTTCCATAACTGAACAACTTTCAGATTTATATGACTTTTTTGAGTGTTATGAAATTGATAATGAAGATTTGGCTTGTGTGCTTTTCTCCCTCACTCTCGAAGGTCACATTAATAAATTGTGCCTCACATTGCCAATAGTTTCCATCCATTCATTTGAGCAACTCTCTAGTGAAATACAACAAGCTTTTGAGAGGTACGATTTTCAAAATGTATTAATAAAGTTAAATGACATCAGAATGGAACCTTCATAATCTCTAGAGGAGTTCTCTATTAGATTTGTTCATTATTGTTTTGAGTTCCCTGAAAGTGAGGTTGATTGGAAATATTTAGTTGAACAGTTTTGGCAAGTGGTTTTCATTTCCCTTGAACAATTTCAATCGGCAACCAAGCCTGATCCTAGTGTTTTCTATGATGACCCTCAAGTTTCCAGCTGTTCAGACTTTGTCCTTAATGTTTCCTTGTCTATCTCCCTAAGTCTAGAGCACATTCAAGCCTCCAAGAAGAGTATTGCTATTTGTGATATTGCTATTCCTCCTCCTAAGTTTCCATGTAGTGGAGTTGTGACCGCAAATGTTCTAAGTGATGATAGACATGTGCAGGAAAATAAAACCTTTCGTATCACCTATGAATCTTTCACGCACCTTTTTAAATTAGAGCTTGAAAACCATATTGGCCCAAAATATTTCTTGATTAATGAAACCTATCTTGAGTCCTCTGAATTTTTCCCTGGGCACAGTCCTATATCTTATTCGCATACTGATAATAAATTGATTCTTGTCTCGGATAAGGTTGATTTCCTTACAAAATCATTGGACTGTGATAGGCATGCAGGATCATTGCTCTCTCTGGATGACATTCATTTGTGAGATGAAATTCCTTTTACAGTTGATACCCCCACATTTGAATCATTTCATTCATTATTCCTTGATTTATTTCATGATTCTGCCACACTAGTAGTTTCCTCAAGACATTCAAAATTTTCGTATACTAGTATTGGCGACAATCATAAGTAAGCGGGTGGTGTTTCACAATCACATTACAAAATTGATGAATATCTTTTGTCTAATCCTTTTCATCGGAAATATTTAAACAGCCAAAGGAGTGACTTCCTATCTGGGAAACCTCAAGATGTTTATTTTATTGATCCATCCCAATTGTTAACCCCCGGGGAGCCTAACGTGCTAGGTACCCAACCTCATAAAATTAATGGATCTAATGATCACTACTTATCTGAAAACATATTCACTTATGCCTTTGAGAACTGTCATTCATATCTATCTGTCGACCATATGAAGCCACCGAAGTTCGATGATCCCCCTTGTGGTTATTCAGGGACCCATTAGGAAATCGAAGCAATTCAGCTTCTGTTGTTTGTTATCTAAGTTCTCAAAAACCTGATGAGAACCCTAAAACAACTCGAACTAGGGTTTCTCGAAGTAGGGTTTCTGAAATTATGGTTCCCATGTATCACATTCCTCTCGGCATAACCACATCAGATGTCAGCTCATCTGGGAAAATTTTCCATTCGAGTGATGTTTCTCTGGGCACATGTTTCTATCCCCTAACAACTAGTACGCAACAACTGATATACCCTAATTTATTCACTGGAAGGAAAACACCGGACATTGTCTCCAATATTCTTGGTTGTTGCCCAGCCAGTACCAGTTGCATTATTGCCTAGCCAGTACCAGTTGCACTTGGGCACAAGAATGTGATGTTTGGCAAACCTCCCTCCTGCCTAATTTTTTTTTGGTCAATTCATCACATCCTGGGAGGTCTAAAGAATATAATACATTGGATTATCAATCTGTCAGTACGCAAAAATTTGGACGAATCGATAATAAGCCCACTGACGGTTGTCCAATCATCACAAACAATGATCACATCCATTCGCCGATTAATCTCACAAAACCATCGATGTTTGGAAGCCCCCCGCTCGAAGGTCCAGAGTTTTTCCAGGACAGTGAGGCATTTCAGCCTTCGCTGATAGTTACTTCAGATTCTCACGTTCTCGATGAAACCCAGGGACAACTTCAAACTAGGGTTTTCAAAATTAAGGTTTTTGCACTCGAATTCAGGAGCACCTCAAATTCGCCTCACGGATGCCTTTTTTTCCATTCCATCAAGTTGATCCTCCTCAACACCATGATGAGATTCTCGGCGGGTTTGAAAAACCCTATTAAATGGATATACCTACAAATAGGCAATGTCTTTCCCCATTTCTGTCAGACCTAGGGTTGTGCCTTGAGGGATGTGTGTCATTTCTAGATGATTTTAGGTTTCAAGAAAATATTTCTGTGTATCAGAATGAAAGTGAAATCTAGCTTGAACAATCCATTCTGGCACATTCTCTGGTAAGTAGCCATGACCTTATTATTGTTGCAAATTCTCTTTAGGTAAGTCTTGTTGTTGGTGTGCATTTTTTTATGCTGGCTCTAACTGCGAACACTGTTGTTATTGCAGGATGAGAACTAATGAGGTGGCTGCACTGGAAAGTTGATTTCACCTAACCCGACCGCCTCTTTGGTTAAACTAGGGTTTTTGTGGTTTAGGCTAGCTAGGATTTGTTAATAAAAGTTTGCTAGTTCAAGTTGCTAATTAGGTTTACTTGTGAAAGTTTTGATTTAGGTCAGTATTTTATGCATTATAATTTTCCATTTATTTTTTGCACTCGTGATTTTTCAGTTTGCTTGTTGCTACATAATATTCAGATAGTCATTGCATGTACTTTGCCTTGTTTTTTCACCTAAAAATAGTTGATCTTTCTCAAACATGGCAGTGCATTTTGTCATAATCCTTTTCTGTTGCATTGCGTTGTGCACTTTCTTCCTCGCATCATTTGCATTGGTTATTAACATGGCTTGGAAAATTTCCATACATTACATGCCACTGCATAAGCCCTCATTAAAACTGGAGCCTTCAATCCCTCGGTGCCCTGACTAGCCTCCTTATGTCTCCTTGTATATGTCTGAAGCTAGGTGGGTTGCCTTCACCTCTCTACATGCATCAAAACCCTAATGATCTTTCACGTTTTCCTGATCATAACTATTGAAATAATAACTCCATTGTTTGCGTGAGGTTGCGATGGTTACCTCAAGAGGCAACTTCTCTCAGAACAAGTCATCAAAGTTGCATTCTCAATGTAAATCCTATGAGTTTAAATTCATTAGGCAAGGAGATATGAGATGGTTTCTTGTGGGGAACCCTAACGAAATTGAATGGCCTATACCCATAACCTGATCCTTGTGCCCACCATGGTCTCGAACATCTTAATGATTTGTTTTGCATGTTTCACCTGTGAGTGGTAGACAATATGTGAAGGCTTGGCATGAGGGAAAACCCAAATTAGAATATCTTTCAGTTTCTGTCAAACAAGAAACAACCTCTCTTTCCCGTAAAATAAGTCAGGATCCCTCATTCACCCATGCAAAATAAGTGCCATGAGCACATGAAAATAAGTGCTACAAGCACATGAAAAAAATAAGGGTAAAGGATTGAGAAAGGCTTCCTATGTAGAGAGGTAATGCAATGACTCTGCTGGGGTACTGACTGGGCTCGGCGACAGCAGAGCAATGTTTGTGATTTCTTGAGGTGACTCCAACGGGGTACTTTCCAGGCCTACTAGCAGCGGAGCAACACCGGAAACTTATTTTAAAATTCTGAATATAATAATCCCATTGCCTTTCTCTTTACATCATCAACAAACCACTGGCATCAGCGAACTTCCACTTGTGTTCTGATTAATGAGGCCTAGCTGAGGCACAAGGATTGGGCATATCTGTAAAGGTCAAAGTAATACAGAGGGTACCCATAGAACATGTTCAATATTCCCTTGCATCACTATCCAGACTCAACATATTGTTGGGACGTTGACAGATATGCTGGATTCTACCAGTGGTTTGCCAATTGTTGTAGCCGCTACAACACCACCCAAAATTTTGGGTATATTAAAAATTTTGGGTCCCCCTCCGCTCACTTAGCCATTAGGGTTTTGACCTGACCTTTAGTCAGTGACACCTTTGTGACCTATTCCCATAAAACCCCATCACTGCGCTCACTCATACAATGCATGTTGCACCCTATTGTCTTTTCACCTTAGGGCAGGTTGTTGTTTTTGGGAGTTATATTTCCATCAATCTACCTTTGCATCAGTGTTCGCCCACCACCCATATTGTGCCTGCAATCTCACACTCTACATTAATTTGAGGTTTGTAATTTGATGGTCCTCTACACATGTTAAAACACCTATGAGATCATAGCCATGAATCAAAGGTTAAAGCCTTGCTCTCTCAATTGTCACTTTGGCTCATCATAAACTACTATGCCTCCACCAGGTTTGAAAGAATATTTTCAGTCACACACATGAGCATTATGTTTCCAAGCTAAGATTTTTTCATATGATAAAAGTAAGCCTCAAAGGCCAAACATTGTGTTTGATATGTTAATATTGGAGGATTATTTATCATTCAAGAAAGAGTCACTTTGGTTTGTAGGAGGTCACTCACTAATCCCTAGTTCACTTAGGTTGGAGTTAACTTGATCATGCTTGACAAAGCCCTACTCAATGTGTGATTAAAGGTGTGCTATTTAATAACCTCTCCGTTATTAATATTTTAATTTTGTATGTTGAGGCTCATATCTTCTTGAAATATGGCATGCAAGTCCAACCATAACTTATTGGATCGGAGTATGTCGTAGAATTGAGGGTGATGTGAGAAAGAATAAAAGGCTTGAAAAATGCGGATGTAATAAGTATAATGAGAGCGAGGCCATGTGTGTAAGGGAAATTGTGCGTTGAGTTGAACATGATGCCAGTTGTGCTCATAAAAACAAAAAAACTTTTATAAGCCACATGGTTTAGTAATGGCCCTTGCACAAACAAGAAACTGCCCACACTAAGCCGGATCATAGCATAAAGTGATATAAAATTATTTTGAAAGGGTGCGATGTCATCCAGGGTATATAAAATTATTCTGAAAGGGTGCGATGTCATCCAGGGTCATGCAGGTCTGGGAAGGAGGATGGAACGATATACCCTAAAACATATGTGCGTCAGTGAGGAATGCATGCCATCCTGAAGATCAACATTGGAAGCATCAAATTTCCCAACCTTCGAATCTACTCTACTTTTTTCCGATGGCTCAAATTGATATAGCAACAGGAACTTCTACTATTAGTGCTCGGATAGGAAAGAGAAAAACTGAAAACTCTTTTTGAGTTCCATCAATGCTGAAATAACATTGACATGCTCGTTTCTTATCACTTTTCCTACCGTTAAAAAAATGAATGCAGGTTATAGTTTCGGTTGGTGCAAGTCACAATTTACCCATTGTAGGAATGATGTCGAAACCCTTGGATGAGAAAATAGTGATTGCGATTCTGTGGTCGTGGGGAAAAGTGTCCGACCGTTCTTATCGCAGCCATGACAGGAAATGACACTAACTTGAAAAACACGACCATTAGTTGGAAGTGCGACTGGACTCAAGGTGTTAAACTACACATTTGTCGACAATGTTTCCGAAGAGGAAGTTAAAAAATGACATTAAAAAATGCCTCGTTTCAGGGTGGTGCGATTTATTCCAGTGGCAAAAGGTGAATGACTATTCACCGCATCAATGAAACACTGTGAATTTTTAAACACTGCCATAATGCAACTAGTTTAGGAATACGACTATGCGACCTCCATATGAGTCGCAAAGTCATAGTTCAGATCCTTCAAGAAGTGAGTGAAATATGTGACCTTCACAAGTCGCAGCCTCTCCTTGATCGCATAGTCATAAATGTTTTCTTAGGACTCAAGAAATTTGGCTTGACTGAGGTTGTTGGGTGCTAACTATTAATTTCTGTCTGAGTCTGATATATGGACATCGACAAACGGAGGCCGGGACAAAATCACATTGCTATATTTTGAAATAAACTGACATGTTGTGCTTTCTTTATGGTGGCGAAGGGTGGAAATCGTATGCCAGTAAATTGCATGAGAAGGCAGGCCTTACGCAAATAAAATGTAAGAGCATGCATGGTCACGAAAGGGAACTTCACAGGCCTTAGGTCACAAAGTAACAATGTTTGCATCTGGTCAAGAGGTGCGACCCAACTCCCATGTGACTATGCAACCTCTCTGAGGTCACAAGGTCGCAAAATAGTGTGTCCAAGGGAGACCGCGACCAATAAAATTCCCCGACTATGCAACCTCCTCTCCATAAGTGTGACCTCCCTCAAAGGAAACACCCATGCCCATACAGATGTGTAATTAAACTCAGAAATAGGGTGGGCACACATTTATATTACAGGAGGCTGGTCACATTTCATTTTCCTTACAATTTGAGGCTCACACAAGTCACGTCTGAGTAAGATCCTCACAGTTCAAAATGAGGCTTTTAAAGAAGAAAGCCTGGAGATTTGATCCTTGTGGGAAGCTTGAATTGGAGAAGGTTATAGGTTTGAAAAAAATAAACTGTAGTGGCTTTGCTTCCAGTGTTTCAAATGGAGATTTTTCCTATCTTGTTGATTGTGTCCTTGTCGCGTACAATGTTGATGCAAATCGCAAAGTCTGGTTCCTGATGGCCTCTAGAACCCCGAAGTCATTAAATTGCCTGGCATATTCACGCAATGGGGCCAAGTTTATTGCAGCTAGAGAGTCAGGGCATAAACCAGCCGCAATAATTTGGGATTATTTTACTGCCACTTGTATTGTTGAGTTGAAAGCGCATAAGTACGGAGTTTCATGTGTGGAGTTCTCACCAAATGGGAAGTATCCTGTATCTATTGGTTTTCCTCATGATGGCTTTCTTTGTCTTTGGGACTGGCGAAATGGAACATTAGCTTCTATAACCAGATTAACCACAGTGATTTCACCAATCACAAATAGGAACCTTGGAAATTTAAGGGAAGCCTGTGAGTCTTGGTAGTCAAAGAGAAATCTCATTTGTGTCAATATCTTCTGCATCGTACATTAAAAATGCATGCGCTCTTGCAGGCCTGCCAATAGAAATAGCTTAGCCTTTTTATGCCTAAACAACTGCTGCTATCCTCTGCCTTCTACATTTTGGTGTTGCAATTAGAAAATGGGTTGATTTGAAGGTATAAAAATGTTATGGCCTCGCTATTTCATAGTCTCTTATTGTGTGTGCATGTGGAAATGGTGTTGTTCACCTATTCATGCAAGAAACTCTTTTCTATGCAGGAACATTACCGAAGCCAGCACCACATGGGTACCATGGGGTAACTGCTGAAAAATTTTGTTCAAGTTTCCATGTGGCACATAACCCAGTAGGCTTTAACTTTCTAGATGCCATGGCTTGTAGCTTTTCAGCTTCCCAAAAACTTGTTGTTATATATGGAGAACACAGCCTTTATGGGTGGGATGTACATAATTTATCAAAGATTTCTAGGGTATGTGCATACTTTTCACACAATTCCTATATATGGGATATTTCTAATCCTCTACCAAATCAAAAGTTGGAAAATAGAAAATCATTACATCCTATGGGAGATGGCACCAGCAAAGGGTCTTTTGTGACAGGTTCTGCAGATGGTACAACAAGGCTATGTGATCTTGCTTTAGGGATGGACACAAAAGAAATTCATCATGAAGCCCCTGCATTAGATTCAAAATCGACTAATATTTATTGCAAGGACACACTTGGTGTCATATATTCAGAGATAAGTGGGGATCCTATCAAGAAACAGTTGGATTCAGAAAATTTTTTTGATCTAGCTCAAGTTTTTCGTTCATTTGCTGTTAGTGGAGATGAAGACAACCTGGTAGCTGGTGATTGCAGTGGAAATCTACATGTATAGGTAGTCATTGCATAGAGCCGAAGCTAAGGTCTTCTCTGGCATGCAAGGTGGATTCTTTCAAAGCTTGAGAAAACCTCACTTTAAGCTCAAGGGCACCCAGTCACAGGGTGGAGATGTAGGAAAAGGAATATTGCTGTGAAATCCAAATATCACTGAAATAAGGTCGCAGTTCGCAAGTAACCCCAAGTCATAGGTCGCAGATTGCTCAGGGTTCTAGGTCACAGATTTCCCAAGGTTTCAAGTCACAGATTGCTCAAGGTCGCTGGTTGCACACAACCCTAGGTCGCAAATCGCAAATGGCCTAGGTTGCAAGCCAACCCAACAGTCGGGAAGACCAAGAGTCAAGGGAAACTCAACGGTCATCTCAGCCTATATGTACAACTTCAGGAAAAGATCTGGAGGGGACTTTCAGCTCAATAATGAAATCTAGTAGGATAGAGGAATTGTTGCTAGAGAGCTAAAGCCACTCAGCTCTTGGTATCAAGTATAGAGAGAGGTAGCGAGGCTTGTGTTTTGCATCATGCATTGAGATTAATAGCCCATGTTCCACTATTTGGTTTTGACGAGTTGTAACATGTATTTGATGTTGCATCAGCATTAATAATATATTCTCCTTTCTGGCACTGATTCACGTGCTTGTTTGTGGTGATAGTACTAGTTGTCTAATACTTCAGTATGTTGTATGTATGCTTTCATGCATGCCATTGGTTATGAACTATTTCCTAGTGGTTGCATGTATGTTTGCTTTTGGATTAGTGTTTATTTTTCCTTGCCACGGTGGTGATCTATTGTGAACTACTTTGTAGTTAACTTCCAGCGTGTTTTCTTTCACTTATGTTTGACTGGTTTTCGGCTCAATGATCCCAGTCATGGCATACCCCCCTTTTATTTTTTATGCTTAGACTTGCTTGTATATTTTTTTATGGTTCATTAATCTTTGGCTGATTTTTCTTCACTGATTGGTCATTTCAACTTCGCCTCTGCTCCATCATCTTCTCATCCGACAACCAAGAGCAGAAAAAACTATGGTGGCAGTCGGGCCTACATATCGGATGGGGATCCTATCCCAAACGGTGTGAGTTCAGATTCAGACCTTTCACAGGGGAGACCCCCCTTGTTGTTGGAAGTAGATTTTTTCTCGTCAATAGGTTGATAGGTTTTTTTTATATATTATGAAATTCATGTTGGATATTCTCACTCCATGCGATTTTGTTCATATTTTGATCATAACCACACAAATTCATCTCTATCACACAATAGGCATTATTAGTTTCCCAACATTAACTTAGAATGGATGGATTTTGTTAAATAATATTGTCCCTAGCGATTCGATATCAGTCTCAGCTTCTGAAAATTGTGGCTTTGTGCGTGATTTTTTTTTTTGGACATCTTTTGTCGATAGGAATATTTCACTACAGTTTGATCCGGTTTCTTTTAACTATGCTATGGGAGCTATGCCTTTCTTTAATGCTCTCTTTTCCTACCTGGTGACCTTTAAACGTGAGGTGTGGGTAACTTATGCCACATTGGTTCCAAACGAGGTGCAGCAAGAGGTGTTGGACTACGTTGGGTATAGGCAACGATTTAGAGAATTTCACGACGCTCCTGAAACTATATTTTTTTGACCACTGCATCCTCTAGCACATAATAAGCTTCTTGTCTTTATTTTTGCACAAAATTAAAGGTATTTTGATCATTTTCTATTGAATTGATTCTTATGATGGGCCTCTTCTCTTGAGTTTCCTCCACAAGATGGAAGTAATTATACTTTCCATACCACTCTTCAAGTTTGAGGGGATAAGTAATTTATATTTTTTGGTGTGAAAAATATAAAGAAAGGTAGAGGGAGCCATAAATCTCGGGTCTTATTATTTTTAGTGGTTAAACATCTTTTAATCCCCATTTTTTTTAAATTTTTTTATGCACCCTTTCATTTAACCTTGTGGTTGTGGGTTCGTGTCCCACATTGGGTGTCCAATTTTTCAGTTAATCTCCTTGACTATATATCTATCTATTTTATTTTAGCGCCCATGTGAAGGAATATCTATTTTTTTTAATATTATTTTATATATTATTTTAAAAAATAAATAAATAAGGGAAGCGCCCACTTCGAATCCATTAACAAAAGATTTTATGATATTTATAAGAGAAAAAAAGGGAGCTTATATATTTTAAACTGCGGTTTTTTTTTTAGTGGTTGAACCTTTGAAGGCTTTGGAAGTGTCCTTGAAAAGAATTGGGAGAATATGGAAAATATATTGATAGAGACATACCTAAATGAAGAAAATAAATTGGATGGAATTAACTACGTCAACTAGAAATTCAAGTCGCAAACATTGTTGGAAGGTTATGGAGCGTGAACCATCATGAAGGAAGAAGAAGTGAAACCTGTTGCAGGCTCAACAACTATATCAATTTAGGACTCAGGGAAAAAGGAGAACACAGAAAAGGTATTATTAAGGATGTATGTTAAAGATAATGTAATCCCTTATATTCATGATTTTCATACCTCCAATGCGACCATAAATGCATTAAAGGAGTTGTATGAAAGTAAGAACACAAATTGAGTCTTGTTTTTGAAGAATAAGCTCTTGTATATTAATATGGAAGAGAATGAATCTGAAAGTTCCTTTATTGCCATAATAAAATATTTGAAGGATAGGTTGGTAGATATATGAGAATTAGTATCTGCTACTAATCTTGTGACAATCACTTTAAATGGAATGTGAGAGAATTACCAGATTTTTATTATAGGTCATGCAACAAGGGAGAAAGCACCAAATTTTAAGGAATTGATAGGTATATTTTTGTAGGAATAAGAGAGGCACAAGAACATGAAGCCTCAGAATCCATATTTGGCACTTCTAGCGAAGAATACATTTTTCAAATGGAAATAAGGAGGAACAAACAAAGGTAGAATCTCATCTCAGAAAAATCCATTCCCAAAATCAAATCAAGATATGTCATCAAGAACAAAATTATTTTTTTGTGGTAGAAGTGGGAATATTTCCAAAGAATTATATAAGAATAAAAATGATGAATCTAAGCATAAACATAGAATACGGTTAGGACATTTTGCAAGAGAATCCTTATTCTCAAAAATATCAAGCTATTTGTGTCTAATGTTTTGTTTTCTACTGAAATGATAATGCTAATACATGGTTTTTGGACTGTGGAGCTTCGATTCATATGATATGTAATAAGCAATGGTATGATAGTTTCAATGAGGTGTCCAATGGTGCTAATATTTATCTTGGAGAGGATCACCCACATAATTTTAAGGGACGTGGGGATATTATTGTAACATTGTGAAATGGAAATGTAAGGCACATTCTCATTGTTATGTATGTCCCTGGGATCAAGAAAAAAATGATATTTATGTATAAAATTACAGATAAGAACATGAAGGTTTAATTCTTAAAAACACATTTCATAGTGAAAGATTTGTTGGATCACTGCAAACCTTTTTCTTCAAGAGTCAGAGTTAGAGGCCTATACAAGCTTTATGTTACCAAAAAAAGTCATGAAGCAATGACTTCTACAACTATGTCAATAGAAATTCTTTTGCATCAGAGGTATGGTCACATCAATTATCATGATCTATTGTTTCTATGGAAACAAAGTATGGTTGAAGGTCTCCCTACGTTAAATAATGAATATGCTTCTTGTGAAGGCTATGCATTAGGTAAAATTCACATAGATGAATTCCCCTCTAATTATGATATGAGAAGAAGAGATGTATTAGAACTTGTACAATCTAATGTTTTTGGACCAATGCAAACCAAATCCATCAAAGGAACCTATTATTTTATATTATTTATTAATGATTGCATAAGGTACAATTGGGTGTACTTCCTCGGGAAAAAGAGTGATGTTTTTCAGTATTTCAAAGAATTCAAAAGCATGGAAGAAAATAAGTCAGGGAATTTTAAATATCATCTATTCAGATCAAGGGGGAGAATACAGATTAGGGAACTTCGTCAAGTATTGAAAGGATCATGGAATAATGAAAAATTTCACGGTACCCTACACTCGAGAGTAGAACGGTGTTGCAGCAGGGAAAAATAGGACATTGGTGGAGTGTGCACGAAGTATGATCAAAGGAAAGAACCTCTCAAATGATTTTTGGACATAAGCCATTAACATTGTTGTTTATTTAAAGAATAGAAGTCCAACAAAGTACATTGATTTCAAGACCTCATTCGAAGCCTTGTATGTTTTTAAACTAGAATTCATCATTTGAGGATATTTGGGTGTAAGACCTTTGCACATATTCCAAAGGAGAATAAAAAGAAACGTTAGGCTAAATTTATCAAATGTACTTTTGTAGGATATCGTTATTCATTTAAAGCATATAAATTTTTTATCCATATACTCCCAAAGTATTTGAGAGTAGAGATGTGATTTTCCATGAAGAGGAAGATGAAGGAAACAAGAATAAAAACTACGAAAGATAGCACAGTCTTACTAAATTTGAATACAATAAAGTAGAAGCAAAAGCAGAAGAAAATGAGCAAAAAAATATCGGTGAAGAATCTAGTGATGTGGACATCATCAAAAGTCAAATCCCAATCAGAAGTTGATAAGTACTTTACACAACAAAGATGAAAGTAGTGAAGCAAGAAGAAGATCTACACAGTAAATTCCACTACCTGAAAGGTAAAACGACTATGCTCTCATGAATAGTGTTTTTAATGTCACAAAACCCATGAAATTTAATGAAGAGAATGAATATAAAGAGTGGAGAAAGTCTGTGGAGGAAGAATATGAATCTATAATTAAAAATAAAACCTCGAAATTGAGTGAATTACCTAAAGGAAGAGAGCTCATAGGATGCAAACCCAAGTATAAAATAGATTGCAACATAGATAAATATAAAGATATATTGGTGGCAAAATGGTACTCAAAGAGGGTATTGATTATGAAGAAAAATTTGCACCTGTAGCTAAATTGTAATTCCCTAGTTGATCCTATAAGGAAAATTTTGATTAGGGTTTAATTAATCTGTAAATAATGACTTATAATTTTTGAGTAATATCTACACTTGTGAATTTGTAATTTTAATTTATTTTTACTGATATGAATTTTATTATTTTTTAATTTCATTACCAATATGTCTTCTCAAATCAGTTTTTAGAAAAGCTATAGTCTTCTCTCAACTATTCCTAGATCAAATATCTAGATTTTATATACTCAATATGTCTTCTCAAATAATTTTTTAGATAAAGTATTGTCCTCTCTCATTTATTTCTAAATCAAATATCTAGATTCATATCTACTTTTGGATAATATATGGTAAGAAATTCAAGTTTAATAAATTAAAAGGATGAGGTGTTAGTCATGGAAGTAATGGTAAGTAGTTGAGGTGAATGAGAGGAATATATATAAAAGGGAAGGAGGATGAGAGGAGAGGGGAAATCCTTGGTCTTTGTTTTGGAATTGGAGGAATTTATTTTTGGGGAGAAATGTGGGGAAAGAGGAGGGAGAGAATGGAGAGAAAATGATCTATTCGAGGATGTTGATTCTAATTTGGACACACTACAGCTGGTTGTAATTGGGCTTGTAAGGCTAGGGAGCCTATGGAGGTTGGAGGTAAATCTAATCGAGTATCCTAGTAGGAGCCTCTCAACAGAATTAAGACCATCTTGACCCTCGAGTATCCTAGTAGGAGCCTCTCAACAGAATTAAGAGCATCTTAACCCAACTATTGATACAGGTATTCTTCGATTGTTGATTACTTATTTAAATTGTTGGAATGAAATTTCTTAATTGTTTAATATGTTGTGTTTAATTGAATGATAATTCTAAGTTTATTTAAAATATCTAGGTTAAGTCTTCACACATGGTATTAGAGCATGGTTTAAACCCTGGTTACCTCTAGGAATAACATTTAAATTATTACTACAAGATATAATTAGATCTATTATTGTTATTCTATAACTACTTAGATCTAATTAGAATTAAATAAAATTTTAAAAAAAGGCCTTTGAAAGGGTAATAAATACAAATAGATGCTTAAACAATTTATATTCCGGCTCTTTATTTTTCCGCTTTGTTATTGTGATGTAAATCTTCTTTTCCAAAATCATCTATAGCCTATAAATTATTGGTGTGATATAAGATATGAATTCTATTAAATTAAAATCTCACAAAATAATATTAAAAATTAAAAAGTTTGAGAAAAGTGTTAAGGTTGTGCAATGTTGTTTACATCATTGGATTCTTGAAATTGAAGTGTATAACTACATTATTTTAATAAGTATATGTTATTAATTTAATTAAATAATAATGATATATATATATATATATATATATATATATATATATATATATATATATATATATATATATATATAATTTATTATCTTTTAGTGTTTATATATAATAACTATAAATAACATATAATATATATTTAAAGTATTATGAAATAAATTATGAAGTCTTCGCAAGGACTAGATTGTTATTATTATTTAAATTTTTTGAAGTAGTGTTTCATATGGTCCAGTAGAAATTCTACTAATATTAAGACGTGTTTTGATATCCCTCATGGAAATTGAGGAATTTCTGTTGATTTAAAAGGGTAAGATCTACAACTCATTCCTGCTCATTGAGAATATTGCAGCTATTCATTTCTACAATTTTTTTTCCTGCATCCTCCATGAGAGGTAGGTACCATTAACAAATCGATATCGACATTGAGGTAGTAGTTGTGCCCTGAACTTCCCTGGATGTCCACCTCATTAAGATCCAGAGGATTAATCTGAAGCACTCTACACGCTAAGCTAGTAATTATTGTGCTTTGCTGGACTCTGTGTCGGCGTGGAACTACTCAGTAGGTGCAGGTTTATTAATTTTAGGTCACAACCAGGGTTCATATAATTGCTTTTTACCATATTTTTTTTATGATGTAGGTGACTCCCAGATTTCATTGTAGTTGGTTTACAATGTTCAAAATCTACGCTGATGACTTACTCCTTTCCCCTATTTTTTCGATTGTGAACATGTTTTCTTGTTTTGTTTGTAATTTTCGTTAGTTATTTTTTATTTATATATTTCTGGTTTTCTGGTTTACTCATCTTTTCACTAATAAAACTGGTGGATTAGGGATGAAGCGAGACATTTACAATCAATATAGTTTAATGTAATTAACCTAGGTGAAAATCCACTCTATTAAAAAAAATATTTATCGTGTGAGATTGTTTATAATCAATTTTTTTCAACCAACTTAGCGGGGCCTAATAATTTTGTGAGGATGAGAAAGATCGATTTAGGGAGAAAAACAAAATTTGCTTTTATAGGGCTAAAGTATTTCAAGGACATTTTTCTTATCATCTTAAACTTATTTTTTGGATTTTGTTTATTTTTATATATATTAAGTATTATTGGGAAGGGATTTTTAGTAAATAAAAAAAAAAAAATGGAACTATGCTGTAAATATATATAATTTAATTTATTTTTAAATAAATTAATTGCAAATATTAATCTTATCAAAATTATTTAAAAAAAAAAGAGGATTGCAATTAATAGCCCATGGTATTGGCCCATGGTATTGTAACAAATCCTATTTACAAGTTAATGATATCCGTGGTAAAATAGTGGTGAACATCCATGGTTTACCATCCCAGTATATTTTATATTGTATATTATGTTTTAATTTGAATAATGTTATAAAATTAAATTAAGTGAAAATATACATTATGTTTTATTGTTTTTTTTATATTTTTTTGAAATGAGTTATGATTTTGGTTATGTGGTATTGATAAGCCCATGGTATTGTAATAATGTCCATGGTAAAATGGGGGGTGAATATTCATATTAAATTTTTATGTGCTTATTAATGAAATTTAAGTATGGTTAGGGATTATTATTTTAATTTATATAGTAAAATAGATATAAATCTATAACTACTATTTATATATATTATGATTTTATTTTATCTAAAAAGAAAAGTATTCAAAATAAAATTGTAAGTACACCACTTACGAAAGAAAAACATGTCACTCAAGACAATACTTAATGTAGAGAAGTAAAAAATAACTTTTTATATATTCCATACGAAAATACATTTATGAAAAACAAAAAGGAAATATCTTCTAAACCTTTAAGATCCAAGCTCCATTGCACTACAGAAAACATAATTTTGTTTTTATTTTACTAGATTTTAGTTCTCTTAAAGTACATATGTTTATAAAAGAGAAATCCAACATGTCGATACATTAAAGTAGTCAAAGGATAATAACAATTGATTGGTATGTTAGAACCAATTTTAAGAAAATATATTGTATTGTTAACTTCAAACATGTAGCACTATCCATTATGTATACATCAATTGGATAGTATATATCTAACCATAATGACAATATTGAGTTGATTGCGACCGTTAGGCACATACTTTGAAAACACAAAGATACTTAAAATAACTATGGGATCTCCAAAAGACATCTAGTTATAATAATGTGATTAAAAATGGTAATTTAGTGTTTATGTGAATGCTCAAAATATATAATATTGATTTAGGATGATTGTTTACGTACATCTAAAGGTAATTGATAATGACTAGTGGTGCATCTCAACACCTTCTTAGCTAGTGATGAGAGAGCATTTAGTATATCCATGATGATATTATTAGTATTAGTAACACACGTTTATAATCATACTAAAAAGAGAACCTACACCTATCATTTCGCAAAACATGCGTGAGCCAATAAATAATTTGACAAGGTCCTAAGTTACGCTGATAAGTCTTCTGTGTCATATAGAGATTTGGACAATTCGAAATGGTGAGGAAACGAGCAAATAGAGGTCAAGGAAAGTCATCACAAGGACCTCCTACAAGTAACCCATTTCCATTTCCATAGTTGGATCTTATCTTATGATCCCTAGAAGGAATTAATGAGACTTTAAGAGGGCTCCAAAAAATTGAGGTGGAAGTGGAGCACCCTCCATCAAGGTTGGGAAATCTTGAGGGATCAAGAGACTCAAATAGAGGACCTCCAATCGAGGACATTACTAGAGAGCTCCAAAATATTAAGCTCCCAAAGTTTGCTGGAGGTCGTGCTAGTGAACGAGAAGAAGCCTAGTTAGAGGGAATGAGAAGGTTCTTTGCACTAAGAGATTATAATTCCAATTCAAAAGATAAAATAGTGATATTCCAGCTCAGAAATAGTGCCTTGAACTGATGGGGTAGCTTAGAGCATCAACTATAGCTCACTCCTAACAAAATTACCTGGGAATTATTTGAAGAGAGATTCATGAAAAAATACCTACCAACATTTTATGAATAACAACAAGTAGGAGCCTTCCATGCTTTGGTACAAGAAAACTGCACAATAGAGGAATATGAGATTAGATTCATGGAATTGATCAATTATGTCTCCTACATGGAAAATAATCATCGCCAAGCAGATCATTTCATTTATGGATTGAACCCTAATATTAGGGAAATGGTACAAATGTGGAAACCATACTCGGTTGCAGAAGTTGTTGAACATGCTCATTATGTTGAAGAGCACTTAGACTTAAAAGGTGGAAACAAAATCATTTTTCCACGAAAACCAAGTTTTATGGGGAAGGCCCCTCATACCTTCTACAGGGGAGGAAGTTTGAGGCAACCTCTATATGGAAATAGGGTTGTGCCCAGAACACCGAAAATGGGGATTTCAATGGTTGTCAGTATAGCTTCAATGACAGCTTCAAGGACTCATGAAAATCACAGTCAGACATGAGGAGCCATGAGTAGGGGTAGGGGTCTAAGGGGAAGGAGCTCTTTCCAAAGAACTCCACAAAATTATGTTCGGAATCTACCTTGCATGACTTGTTGGGGATTAGGGGGACCTCATTACCAGAATGATTTTCCTGAGTTACAAATAGGTAAAAATCGTAGAGAAGGAAAAGCACCAATGGGGGAAGAAAGTAACCACCATCAAATCTATGTAGTAGTTGATAAACATCAATTTTGTAACACCCCTAGTTTATGTTTTTCTTTCAAAGCTAGACATTTGAACTTAAATCCTGAGGGGAGTGGACCCCAAATGGAAAAGTATTTTGTGGATGGAATTAAATATTTAATTATGAAAAATAAATAAAATAATTCTGTGCAGATTGACCAAAATGGGAATTTTGAGATCACTTTCTAATTCCATGAGGATGGAAAGAGGCAAATAATTCCCCATATTCTTTCAAAAAAATCCTTGAAAGAATTTATTTCCAAATTAGATTTTGAGGAAAATCTAGTTTCTCCAATGATGTGGAGAGTAGCTGGGAAGAGGTAAAAAGTTGGGAAAAGCAGAAAGCAGCTTTAAAAATCCCTAAATAAGGGAAGCCTAGGAAAACAGGAAGAAAATCATCCTGATATTCTGGACGTAGAATTAGAAACAGGCTTTGGGGAGCAACAGCTTAAATAAGCTAATCCTGAACAGATTAGGGGTTGGTCTGTTCTGGAGGAGGATCTCAGCTCGGGGGTGAGTTCTGGAGATAGAGGGACTCTACGATTGGGAGGACTGGTCAAGTACCAAAGTGGTATGCTCACATTATTATGAATGATTAAACTATTTTTTGTTACAATGTTATGATTTGTGTTGTTGTTCCATACATTTACAGAATAGTAGAGTAATTAAACTCTATCAGTTCTGCATAGTTGTAGCAACCATGAATATGAGAACAAATCAGCAAGAAACTCTGAACCAGTCCCTGGTCCAAATCTGGAGATTATGTTAGCTCATAATTTATAATTTGTAACTTTAATCTGTTTATGTTTTAAATAGAATTAATTCAGTGAATATTAGGGAAATTCAGAAACCTGTTTGAAAGAAGAATGAGGTACAAATAGAGCAGATTGATGGATTTGTTGAATTAACTAAATGAAGGACAGACATATAGTTTCTAAAATAACAGTGACTGGTTAATTATCAAATTCCTTCTATTATAATGACATAATGGAAGAATATTTATTCTAGTACCATGGACCTCTTCAGATAGCAAAGAAATAGGAATTAGAAATGATTGCTAGGCTTGTAAATAATTATGAACTGAGCATTATGTATAAAACTGTGGGACAAATATCCCTTACAAAGGAAGGTTCTAACTAAATGCTTATTGGAAAAATAAGATGTACATGGAACCTTATATAAATTTCCTGCAAACTATATTACTTGTGAAAAATAACAGTTCATTGTTACCAGTCCCATAAAATATAAAACTGCTAGTTTAAACTCTAGATACACAGGAACTATGATACTATGAAAACAAAAACAATTTAAAAGAATATTATTACAGAGAATGTGTTGCTTCACATAAGCAACTCTTACAGCAGATTTCCAACCCATGTATAAAGAGAGTCCACAGTAGGATTCCTATAAATTATATAAAATTATAGATCCTGTGAGACTCACAACTATTCGTTCATTGAACTATTGTAAGCTTAAAAGCTCTTGTTATAGAGAGATGTATATTACCTAATACTATTCTTGTGGAGAACAACAGAAAATAATTTATATATATATAAAGTATTCCAAATTGAAGCAGAAAATTGTTGGATAAAAACCAATATATAGTGAACCCTTATAGGGAATAGAAAGATGGACACTATATGTTATTTATAACAGAGAAAAATTCGAGATAAAAACATGTGCGACACTCTGAAAACCAATTATGGAATTATGCTGGTATGGTTTCATGATAATATCTCAGCACTTAATTATTTCTGGGATATCGATGCTCAAATTAAAAATTTTAAGAGTCCCAGTCTCTGGAAACGAGTAATTACTACAATAGAAACTTTATTACCAAAAAAAAAAAAAAAAAATTAAATTAAATTGTCTGAACAAGTTTGTATAAAAATGAGAAGGAGTCTGGTCCCAATTCGACTGAGGATGCGTCGATACTGACCTGAAAGCCCAGATCATACGGGCGTCAATTTGATTAGATTACAAATTTACCCAGTATCCAATAAGGGAAACCCTCAGGAGATTCGAGTCTACCTGCAATCAACCCGAGAGCGAAGTGAGATATCGTTATTACAAGGCGCTAGGAGATTTCTTTCGAAAAGGATATATTCGAATTAAAAACGAGAACAAGGGTTACCTTTGAATATTGGAAGGTTTTGTCTCCAATATGACCTGTAGAATGAAGATAAAAGTATTTGAAAAACATTCATCTGAGCGAAAAGGAAACACAGGACAGAATACTTCCAACCGAAATAACCTCTTACCTGAATAGTAAACTCTCACTTCAAGCCAGAACCATTTGATAAATGCAATTAACATGGTCTCCATTCCCTATTCACCGAGGGTTTAACATTAGTATCGAAGCGTAATAAGCCATGTTAAACAAAATCCACTAAATAACGATAGAATCACACTCTAAGACGCCTTAGCAGAATGATAAGCAACTGGAGGTTGAGTTGTAGGCGACTGAGATGGCATTGTAAGTTAAACGAAAAGAAAAATTCAAAGGAAACCATATGAGAAATGAAAATGGCCAGTATTCCATACCTGAAGACCGATAAAATGGAAAAATGATCACGCTCAAGAAGAAAGAGGAGTCTGACGTTCGTATGCACCAGGGTAGCAGAGTTAGATACTCGACTTCGGCGAAGACAAATGGAGGGAAAAAGAAAAATCCCCTTGACAATTGCAGAAGAAATATTTTCCATTCGATCGAAACGAAAAATTAACCCTATCAAACCTAGAACATCTCCACCGTCCAAATGTCAACCGATCCACGATATGCACTCGGATCGATTTGGGGAGAAATCGAAATCCAGCGATAGTATTTCAGAATAAATGCGAATCCAGAGTAATAATTTCACAATACTCCAAATCATAGCACCGGATCAGTGTGATTAATGAATCGCGAGAAGTGAGAAATATAAAATGTGAACTACGAAAACCATTGTGTATACATATAACTACTATGCGTTGAGAAATACCAACTCAAAACATTAAACCCACAAAATGTCATTCACTTCAACCGACATGGCAGGGTCAACAAATTTCCAACTGCTATCCATACTAAATCACAGTTGGCTAGTATATACAAAATAGGTACAACGATTTTAATGTCGACTACCACACTGAAACATCGTCACAGTGGGAAGTACACGAGGAAGTCACGGTGGCATGGGTACAATAAGTATAAAATTGAACCATGGCAATACAGCTGAATGAACCCCATTAAACGATACCCGAGAAATAGACCTAAGTAAATACCCTGAATTTGAAAATATGATTCGTCACAATACTTAGCTTCATAGCCTAGTCACTATGCCACTAATATAAGAATGACCACGAAGCCTAAGGCCTGAGTGTAATAAATGCGATAAAGGAGTATGAGAAAAACGTTGAGTACGTAGGAAAAGTCATAACCCTAATCGCTGGGGGGTGTAAATTTTAAATATATGTATTGACATATATATGAATATAATGATGTCTACTTGTGACATATATCACTCAATTAATTAATAAATGATATACCTATGAATAAGGTTGTGGTAAGAGAAGAAAAATAATAATGTGACGATATAGCAATATAGTTAACATAAGCCAAAACATTAGTGACAGAGAATAAAAGAATGACACCCGCAAGGGTAATAGAAGAAATCAGTACTCTTATTCCAAAATGGATCATGATCGCCAAATTCGAAAATAGAAGAGAATAGCTGTGATTAGTAGAAGCACAAAAACAAACTATAAATAGAAAAAAAAAAAAAATTGGTATGGAAGGAAAGGATGTGACAAATTTGAACTTCAGTTTGCTGTGGTAGAAACCGCAGGTATGATAAACAATGTAAAAGTTAAAATTTTGTTTGATTCTGGTGCTATAGATAGTTTCATTTCACGAGTTGCACTAGAAAAATGTGGGTTGCAATCATATGAGCACGATGACTTTAAACAAGTCGAAACTGATTGATAAAACAAGAAGTAAGACCTAATGTTAACCAAATTCAAGTGAATCTCGGGGTATGTATAACTAAGTTGAAGGCATACGTCACAACATTGGGCATATACAATGTAATCATCAGAATGGACTTGCTAGAATCTCATCAAGCTTTGGTAGATTGTTTCGAAAATAAGTTGGTTTTTTTAGATGATGAAGTTAGGTCAATTGTGATTTGTGGTACCAAGAGAGGAGTGTCCCTACTATTCATCTCCATAATGAAGGTAAAACATTATCTCCAACAAGGTCGTAAACTATATGTGCTTGAGATTGTAAGTGACCAAAAAGGACTCTTCCTAGATCAGTACCCAGTTTTTTCAAAATTTGAGGATTCTTTCCCTAAGTTATTGCCTGGATTATCACCCATTAGGGAGATCTATTTCACAATTGACCTAAAACCTGGTGTAGAACCAATATCCAAGACACCCTATAGGATGATAGCCCTGGAACTTTGTGAGTTGTTGATGCAGTTAAAAGAGATTTTAGAGTTAAGATTTATTAGACCTATTATTTCACAATGAGGTGCACCAGTGATTTTCGTTAAGAATAAGGATCTTTCCTTAAGGCTATGCATAGATTATAGGGACTTGAATCGAGGCACCATAAATAATAGATACCCAACACCTAGAATAGATGACATAATTTACCAAATAAATGGAGAAACAATTTTCTCAAAGATCGATCTATGATCTGGATACCACCAATTGAGTATTAAGGAAGGTTACATCCCAAAAATTTCCTTTTAGAATCAGTTTGGGCACTACGAGTTAATATTTGTACCATTTTGTTTGACCAATTCACCAACAGTATTCATGAGTCTCATGAATGGTATGGTCACGAGATATTTGGACCAATGTCTGTAAGTATTTCTAGATGATATTCTGGTGTATTACAAGAATGAAAAGGAGCATGAAGAGCATCTAAGGGTTATGCTAACCTGCTTAAGGGAAAATTAATTGTATGCAAAATTGTCAAAATGTTCCTCCTTCCAAAAGAAAATTCATTATCTTGGGCACATCATTTCAGGAGAAGGAATTTGAGTTGACCCAGAAAACGTAAAGGCCATAATGTATTGACCAATGCTGAAAAATTCTCATGAGGTGCATAGCTTCATGGGGCTAGCAAGTTATTATCACAGATTTGTGGAAGGGTTTTCAAATATTGCAAATCCCATCACCACATTACAAAAAAAATGGGTTAGGTATGAATGGACATATGAATGTAACAGTGCATTCACCAAACTAAAGAGGTTACTAACTAGTGTGTCGATCCTTCGAGTGCCTGACATAGAAAGGGACTTCATTACATGCACACATGCTTTAAATCAAGGATTGGGAGTAATGTTGATGCAATAAGGTGGAGTAATATCTTACACATCCAGAAAGTTGAAGAAACATTAATAATTGTATGCTACACATTATTTATAATTAGTAGCAGTGATGTTAGCTTTAAAACTATGGAGACATTACCTCATTGGGAAAATATTTGAGTTAAGAACTAATCATCAAATCTTGAAGTACCTCTTCACTCAGATAGATTCGAACACTAGGTAGAGCTGGTAGAGTGAATTCATGAGTGAGTATGATTTTGGGATCTCATACATTAAGGGAAAGCAGAATGTGGTGGTTGATGGACTAAGCAGTAGGCCATGAAACTTCTCTAGTACCCTTGAGGGTTAATTTGAGGGAACGTGTGTTAGAAAAACTATTTGAAGATAGTTGGTATCTAAAGTTTATAATAGCACTCCAGAGTGGGAAGCAGCTAGAACCAAAGTTTATGGGAGGTCATTTATATGGATTTTGTTGTAGGTTTTCCACTCACTTCATAGAGACACAATGCTACATTGGTTGTAGTTGATAAATTAACAAAAATTTCCAATTTCATCCCGGTGAGAGATAATTATGATGTTACTAATGTGGCACGAGTTTTTATAAGTGAAGTTATTTGACTATACGGTTTACCCACAAAGATCATTTCCGATAGAGACTCTCGTTTTAAATCTAGGTTTTGGACAAGTTTGCAGTGAGCATTGGGGACTCAATTGAACCTGAGTACTTCATATTATCTAGAAATAGACAGAAAAACTGAAAGAGTAAAGCAATTTATGGAAGACATGCTAAGAATGTACGTCATGGATAATCAGACTCAGTAGGAAAGGTACTTACCATTGGGAGAGTTTTCCTATAATAATAGTTACCACATTTCCATTGGGATGAATCCTTATCAAGCTGTATATGGGAGGCCATGCAGTACACCATTGAGTTGGGAAAAGTTAGAGGACCTAGTAATAATTGAGTCAGAATTGGTACAAGAAATGGAGTAACAGGTAATACAAATCTGAGAAAGGTTAAAGGAAGCACAAGATAAAAAAAATATTTATTTCAATGCACATAGGACTGATCATAGTTATGAGGTAGGAGACCAAGTTTTTATTCGTATTCCACCCAACAAAAGCACCATACAGTTTTGGAAATGGACAAAATTGTCACCTCGGTTTATAGGAACTTTTAGAATCAAGGAGAAGATTGGACCAGTTGCCTATCGTTTTGTACTGCCACCCCATTTGCATAAAAAACATGATGGTTTTCATGTATCTATTTTACGAAATTATGTTTCTGATGAATCTCACAAGCTATATTGGAGGGAATTGCAGGTCTAGGACGTGGGAACCATAATGGTCAAACCATTATGCATATAATACTGTAGGATTCGACATCTTAGATGTCGCATCATGGACCAAGTTAAGGTCCAGTGGGACAAGTATAGCCTAGGAACTACTACCTGGGAGGATTCAGAGACTATACGTTGTGACTATCCCACTTTTCGAGCATCTGTGATGCCCATTTTGACTTAGATAGCTACCTATGCTAAGACTCTATTTGTAGTTCCATATTATTTTATTTATGAACGCTATTCAATATTGTTACATTTTAGTTGGATTGATAAAACTACATATATAAATCATTAGATATATTAGGTATTTTTGATTAAAATATTTTATGTATGATGTATTTGATGTATGATTTACCTGATGTACGAATTACTTGGTTATGATTTATCTAGTGTATAGCTTCTAAGAGTTACTTTTGTTTGATGTATGGCTTAACGGGATATGATTTATCTAATGTAATATTTATTTCCAGTATGTTTTTATAAGTGAAAGATTGAGACATGGATGTTGGACTTACAACATGAGGATTAAGATCACTTATCTACATATGTTTTTGTTGATATGTATATGCATGAATGATAACTCAGCTGCAGATTGGAAAGAACTATATGATAACCAAGATCTATGCTTTTGATGGTAATTGTTGAGATATCTAACGAGGAATGGTATGATGTGTGTTTTCTATTACATTTTGTATCTACTTGATATGCACTATTATGTCATGAGTAAAGTGTAAATGATACAGGTGACAAGACTACCTGGATGGATTATTCAATGATAAGTATCCAACCAGATTCGTAGTGTGGCTCATATTAGGGTGTTGACCCTATTTTTGAGGAGGGGTGAAGGCATTTCCCACCGTGTAACCTCCAACCTTGGAATCATGTGAGGGAAGTGATGGACACACTCCCCTAGACATGTAATGGTGATTGCCAGTTTTCTTCTAGGGAATTTAGGTCGATATAGTCGACGCTTCCACCGTATTGGTTTTATCAATGGTTAGATCTCTATAGTTGATGCCATAGTATATTGCAACAAAGGAAAGATAGGATGTGAGTAGAAGTAGGTTAGGAAGGATAGGAGGTTATAAGTTAGATTGGAGACTCTTTATAGGAGGTCGTATCATTTCCTGACTTAATTTGAATACTATATCTCTCTCTATTTTATTATGCCTTATTTTCAAACTTATTTCAAACTCCTTGTGTCATTTTCACTCTAACTTCGGGACGAAGTTTCCTAAAGGAGGAGTGTATGTAATGCCCCACTTGATCCTATAAGGAAAAGTTTTATTAGTATTTAATTAATCTGTAAATAATGACTTATATTTTTTGAGAAATATCTACACTTTTTAATTTGTAATTTTATTTTATTTTTACTAATATAAATTTCATTATTTGTTATTTCATTTCCAATATGTATTCTCAAATATTTTTTTAGAAAAGGTATAGTCTTCTCCCATTTATTCCTAAATCAAATATCTAGATTTTGTATACCCAATATACCTTTGCAAATCATTTTTTAGATATGGTATTGTCTTCTCTTATTTATTTCTAAATCAAATATCTCGATTCATATCTACTTTTGGATAATATATGGTAAGAAATTCAAGGTTAATAAATTAAAAGGATGACGTGTTAGTCATAGAATGAATGGTAAGTAGTTGAGATGGATGAGAGGAAGAGATATAAAAGGGAAGGAGGATGAGAGGAGAGGGGGAATCCTTGGTACTTGTTTTGAAATTGGGGAATTTATTTTGGAGGATAAATGTGGGGAAAGAGGAGGGAGAGAATAGAGAGAAAAATTTCTATTAGAGTATGTTGATTCTAACTTGGATACACTAAAGCTGGTTGGACTTGGGCTCGGAGGGCTAGGGAGCCTGTGGAGGTTCCCTGGGCTAGGAAATCATTCCTAGTTGGCTGGGAGGTAAATATAGTCGAGTAGCCCAGCAGGAGCGTCTCAACAGAATCAGGAGCATCTTAACCCAGCTATTGATACAAGTATTCTTTGATTGTTGATTACTTATTTAAATTGCTGCAATGAAATTTCTTAATTGTTTAATATGTTGCAAATCAATTTTACTTGTATGTTATCATCAAATAAATGTTGAGCTAGAAATAGACTATTTTCCTTCTTATTGTGTTTAATTGAAATGATAATTCTAGGTTTATTTAAACTATCTAGGTTAGGTCTTCAAATAAATTGAACACTATTAGATTGTTAATTGGTGACAAAATCATGCTTTCAGAATGGTGACTTAAAGTAGGAGGTTTATTTGACACAATCTAAAGGGTTTTTGAAAAAGGGGCAGGAACATTTAGTTTGTAGATCAAAGAGAGATTTTTATGGGCTGAAACAAACACCTAATTCATGGTATGAAGTTAATTAATGGAATTAAGATGCACATGTTACAAGTATTCAAGATGAAATATCTTGGGGAATTGCATTATTGTTTAGGTCTTGAAGTTTGGCAATATGTTAGTCAAAATTTTGTTTCTCAGGGTAATTATGTCAAATAAGTGCCTTAAAAATTTAATATGGATCAGTGCAGCGATGCCTTTGTTCCTATGCAACAAAATGTGAAGCTCCATTTTAATGATGGTTCAAAAGAGGTTGGTGGTATATTTTACAGATAGCTAGTTAGAAGTCTGGATTATCTTACTGCTAGTAGACCTAACATTCCATATTTTTTTAGTGTGTTGAGACAATTTATGACAAAACCTCTATAAATCCATTAGAGAGCAGTGAAATAAGTACTCAGATATCTTAAAGGTACAATTGATTTTGGTCTTAAATATATTGATTCATTTGATGTTGAGCTGACAGTTTACTTAGATTCAGATTGGGTCGGTAATCCAGCTGATAGAAGATCTACTATAGGTTATGCATTCAGTATTGGATCCAGGATTGTTTCATGGAGCAACGAGAAGCAACCTACTCTATCATTTTCATATACAGAGGCATAGCATAAAGCTTTGAGTGTAGAAACTTGTGAATTTGTTTGGTTGAGGCGAGTTATTCAAGACGTTGGAGAAGAACAAAATAAGGCTACAATGATCAAGTGTGACAGCCAGAGCTCAATCAAGTTTGAAAATAAACCAAACTTTCATGCAAGGAAAAAGCATGTTGATTCATAGTTTCATTTTATTAGAGAGAAGATATAGTGTAAGGAATTTTTTATTGAATATTGTAATACTTGTGAAAATGTTGCTAGCATTTTCACAAAACCCTTTGGGAAGATAAATTTGATTTTTTTAGAGAGATGCTATGTTTGGAAATCAATCATTTCTCCATTAAGAGGAGAAATTGAAAATAATGGAGAAACAAATAGTTGTTTGGTTATATGCTACAATTAAGAATTAGTTCATGATTTTGTGGAATTAGTTATAACTATCCTAATTCTATGAATCTTTATAAGGTTGTAATCGATTGTTGTTAATTCAATGAAGAAATTCAACATTGTGGACAACTTCAAGGACTTCTCACCCAACAACTAGTGATTGTAGTCATTTTTTGTTGTCCTATATTTTTCATTTTTACTTTTGTATGTGGTTTGATTCAGTTAGGTGCTTTTTTTGTTTTTGTATTTGGTATTTTATTTTATATGTAAACAAAATTTCCTTAGCTTTTATCATCAGAAAACCTATAATAAAACCAAAAAGTTAATGGGGGCGATTGCATAACTATAATTCATTATAATAAACCAAAGAAACATTTTTTATCATACCTAAAATTTGGATCTGAGTAGCATAATTAAAAATTAGATATGAGTGCAAAATTTATCCTAATACTGAAACATTTCAGGAGGCACCTTTTGGATTTGCATATATTCAAAAAGTGCATAAATGTACAAGAGAAAGTAAGTATAGATGGGCACAAAGCATGCTTTGTATGATAAGAAAAATGATTATAACATATAATGAAAAACAGAGTTCTTCTATTAAAATTCAATTATGATTTATATTTAATTAAAAATATGCTTTATATAATAAGAAAATCAGTAGAGCATATAATGAAAAAAAGAGTTCATAGATTCAAAAAGTGTATAAATGTAAAAGGGAAAGTAAATATAGATAGACACAAAGCATGTTTGGTATGATAAGAAAAATGATTACAAAATATAATGAAAAACAAAGTTCCTCTGTTAAAATTCAATCATGATTTATATTTAATTAAAAACATGCTTTATATAATCAGAAAAATCACTAAACATATAATGAAAAAAAAAGTTACTCTCAATATTCAATCATGATGTAGATATTTAGCAATACATTAGTTAAGGGCTAGATAAAAGGATAAGACACAAAATACTTACAATGTTTTACTATTAACATCTTTCTTAAAATTTTAAAAAAATAGATTTTTTTGAAATATTATAATAGTAATTAGATTGGTTATTTAGTTTAATTTAAATATGGTCGGAAGAAATAATATTATTTTAGCTATCTTAATTCAATATTTATATGTGATATATTAGGTTTTTTTAATGAAATTATTAGAATGATTTTAATATTTATATGTGATGTATTAAGTTTTTTAATGAAATTATTAGAATGATTTCCAATTAGAGGAAGAGTTTAAATTTAGTGAAATAACAAAAAAATATTTTATTAATTTGATGAAAGTGGTATTATTAAATATTTCCATATATATCATTATAAGTGTGTCTATTTATTATAGTATTTATTATTAGTTGGTTAAATTAAATGATTGATAAATGATATTATTATAAACATCAAAACACATACTTCATCATACATCTCATATTGCTAAAATAAAAATAATCATATAAACTTACTGAAATATAACTTTATTTTAAATAATAATTATTATTATTAATTATAAAAAATTAAATGTATATGTTAAACATATATATATTTAAAAAAACATAATATGATTTTTAATTAAGGAAATTTATCTTCACTTTAGCATAGAGATTCTTAATTTTTAAATAAGCTTTGTTACAATTTAATGGGTCAATATATGGATTATCAATTCCACACACCCAAAATATCATAACTCATTTCACCTGAGACGTGTTCATATGACATTTTTTTTTTATTTGTATAATAATTATTATTAATTATAAAAATAAATATATATGTTAAACACATAAACATTTAACAAATGAGAATAAAATTCTCAGTTAAGGAGATTTACCCTCACTTTACTATAGAGATTCTTAATATCTAAATAAACTTTGTTACAATATTATGGTCCAACATCATAGATTATCAATTCCACATGTCCAAAATATCATAACTCGCTCACATAACATGTTTATATAAAAATAAATTTATTAATCAATTTAAAAAAAAAACATAACTACTTTAAATATAAATGTCAAACTTAAATTTATCCCTATTATTCAAAATATTTTAAAATATTCCATAAAAAATAAATAACAATAATTCACTTACTAATTATTAATAATTTAATTAAAATACTTAAAAGTACTATTCCGACGCTTCTAATATTGTAATAAATCAGTATCCCGCTGAGACCTCTGGTGCAGCAATTTTCTCAACCGGATCGAAGGTCTTGTTTTGTGTGGGGGCTGAGTTGGGTTGAACCCAAGGGTCAAGATAGGCACTCCAAAGGATTGGCTGGACAGCTAACAATTATGCGGTGGCAGTGCAATTCATAGGGATCTGTTTTAGCATGTGGTGCTACCGACCTTTCAAGACCCACGCAGAATCTCCGGTGAATATCATTAAGTAGGAACACTAATCAACTTATATAAACAACTCTAATTATTACTTCCAACAATGAGTTCCGTTGTTCTGCATTCAATCTTAAATCTAATAATGCAAATGTAATGGATGGCTTTAGTTTTTCTCTATAACTATTAGTTCAATAAAACTACTTACCACTTTTTCCATCCACATTAGACTGGATAACTTTGTTTCATCCATTTGTCTTCAAATATCAGGTACCTTCTTGGAATCTAATTTTTGTGTCGCAGGTAGTGAATATTTTGGCCAAATGGTTTTTGCAGTTGAACTTCCTATCAACATGTAACTAATGAACAAATTTGTGTTCCACGTTTATGACAACCACATTATTCTATATATCGATAAAAGTATATTGAACAACTTTATTTTGAAAACGCAGTTGTTCTTAAACTCAAAATAGCTTATTCTGCTTTATGGCGTTGCTTTATTCCGTGGTGTTCGGACATTTAGTACATTTAGTTTCGAAAGTGGTCAAGTCATTGGTTCAAAAGTTGCCAAGAGTTTGTTTCTCTGATGATTTCTTAGCCCGGTAATGCCAGCATACATTGATGTGACTTTTTTTCCATCAAAATAAACTGATATAGTGTGAGATCCGCACGGTCATATTTCTTCCAACTTAATAAATTCAGTGACATCTCCCATCTGAGTTCATGCAAAAACAGTCACCCTTTCATTCCATCCATTGCCCACTTTTTGAGTATTTGTTCAGTCTTTCCTGAGTAAATTGGTGATGGGTAATATTCAAATTTTAATGGCCATAGTTCATGGGTGAATTGATAGTGACCAATGAATGAAAATGTTTTTAATATTAAGAAAAAAATGTGAAATCATGACGCTGGAAGTATAAACCATGAAATGTTAACGCTTCAGTTGGCAAACACCATTAAGATTATTCCTCACTTAATGGACCAGTCATTTCAAAATTTTCAAAGAAAGGTATTCATGACTAATTTCAAAATGGTGTTGGCACTTTATTGTTATTGTGTCTACTTATTTCCATAGCTATTAATCAATTTCAAATGATTTCATCATTATTATTTCATCACTAAGTTTTCTTTTGTCCAGTATTCAATTTGAAATAAGTGTCTTATGATCTTTTTTATTATTATGTTTTTGTCTAATATTCAATTTGAAATAAGCGTCTCATGATATTTTTTATTATTTTGACTTTATTGATCTTATTACATGGATTTTTGACAAATTTTCCACTTTTTCTATGAAAAGAAAATGATTACCATCAATTATTTGAAATAAGATATTAAAAATTTAATTACTGTCAATTATTTGAAATGTGATATTAAAAATCTAATACTAAAACTAACATAAATATGAACATAAAATTCATTATTCGCTCCACAAGTTCATATCATAGTGTCCCTGTAGACATGGGATAGTGTCCATGTAGACATGGTCAACTATTCATCACTAATGCTTAAATTTTCTCTACCTCCAACCTTCAATGTAGCTGACATAGTTCTTATTTGTATGATCTCTTCATGTTCTATTGAATCACAATGGATTTTTCATGTTTTATTGAATAAGAAGGGATTTTTCAAGATCCCTAAACTTTTTGGAAGGAGATTCATGTGGAGCAAGTATCTCGTTAAATATAATATATATTTCTTATGAGACGATCTAATTGGATTCACCTTAACACTGAGAAAATGTCCAATAAAATGTGAAATAGTTTAATATATTTCACCTATTTCCTTTTCACTCATTTGATCTCACATGAATTTCTATATAGTAAGCTACCTTTAAATGAAGTTATCTTAGAGCTCATATCTATCATAAATGAAGTTATCTTAGAGTTCATATTTATCATCAATAAATATTTGTTGGGCCATCCAATACAATGTTTTATTACAATATCATGAACTATTTCATTCCATAAATTCAAAATATCATAACTCATTTCACATAAAAACTTCTTTATATAACATTTCTTTTAATTAATCAATTTAGTTAGAAAAAAAACATAAATACTTTAAACATCAATCTCATTTTTTAATATAAAAATACTATTAAAAATATTTTAAAATATACCATTAAAAAAAAATGTAATTCTAAAACTATCATTCCAACCCCTCCAATATTCTAATAAACCAGCATCCCGCTTGAGTTCTGGTGCAGTGATTTTCTCAAGAGGGTCCAACGTCTTGTTATGTGTGGGGCTGACTTGGGTAGAACCCGTAATACGAAACAGTAAACAAGGCTCAAGATAGGCACGCCAAAGGATTGGCTGGACAGCTGACAATTATGTGGTCGCAGTGCAATACATAGGGATCTGTTCTAGCATTGCGCTGCTACGGTGCTACGTACCTGTCGACACTCATGCGGTGAATATCATTAAGTAGAACACTAACCAACTTATATAAACACCTCTAATTATTACTTCCAACAACGAGTTCATTGTCCTGCATTAAATCATAAATCTAATAATGCAAATGTAATGGATGGTTCTAGTTTTTCTCTGTACCTATTAGTCCAATAGAACTACTTACCACTTTTTCCATTCACATTGATAAATATCCAATCAGGAAACAGAATAAACTCTACTTTTAAGACTGGATAACTTTGTTTCATCCATTTGTCTTGAAATATCAGGTACCTTCTTAGAATCTACTTTTTGTGTCGCAGGTAGTGAATATTTTGGCCAAATGGTTTTGGCAGTTGAACTTCCTATAAATATGCACCTAATGAAGAAATTTGTGTGCCACGTTTATGAAAACCACCCTATTCTATATATCGATAAATGTGTATCGAACAACTTTATTTCGAAAATGCAGTTGTCCTTAAACTCAAAATAGCTTATTCTGCCTAGGACGTAGCCTTATTCCGTGGTGTTCAACCCCAAAATAAACTGATATAGTGTGAGATCCGCACGGTCATATTTCTTCCAAGTGAGTAAATTCAATGACATCTGCTATCTGGGATCATGCAAAGACAGTCACCCTTTCATTCATCCATCACCCACTTTTTGAGTATTTGTTGAGTCTTTTATAAGTAAATTGAGGAGGGGTGATATGCAAATTGTAATGCCCGTAGTTCAGGCTGAATTGATAGTGGCCAATGAATGGAAATGTTTCTAACAAAAAAATTATGAAAAATGAAAAATTTGAAATCATGACGCTGGAAGTTTAATCCATGAAATCTTAACACTTCATTTTCCATACACCATTAAGATTAGTCCTCCTTTAAAAAACCAGCTTATTCATTTCAATTTTTTTACTGAAACGGATCCATGACGAATTTTAAAAGGCAAAGGCTTAGTTTAATTAGATTATTTTTTTTGCCTTGATAATTATGGAAATTTTGGTGAGATTTTAAGAAAATTTGGCAATGATTTTTGTAAATCCAAGTTATAGCTATAAATTTCAATATTTTGGATGCCTTAGAAATTTTTGATGGTGCTGAATCCATTTCCACCATCTTCAAACACTACTACTAAAAGATTTCTTAAAAATTTTTACCCAAATTCCAACCACTTTTAACCATCGAGAGAATTCCTCTACCTAAATAAATAACTCCATCTCAAAATAGTATTGCCACTTGTTCCGTTCGTTCATTAGCAGAAGGGGTTAAACGACTAGTTTTATGGCTTCGACTTTACCACTTTTCCCATGTTTTGATATCTTGGTACCTGTTATGGACTTTATACAGTAATCTGCTTCTCACAGAATTAGATTTATTGCGAGAGAGACGGATTATCCGTTAGATATTGTTTTAACTTCAAGATCTTGTTGGCTCTTCTGATGTTGGTAAATAATTTTCTTAGAAGAGGTGTAGAAGATTCCTTTGATACAGGGTATGGTCTTTGATAAAAGGAGACAGCAGAGAATTGCGGAGATCATAGCGACATTTCATATTATTTATTGAAGGAGAAATGTATATTTATACAAGTCATAAACAGTTATGTAGAAACTGAATCTGGAAACTGATTACTAACTAATTTAGAACTAATTCTAAACTAAGTGAATTATTAATTCTTTAACATTCTCCCTTAATCTTGAAAGTTACATTGTTTTATTCCTAACTTTTGACATTGAAATTAATTCTATATATCCAAAGTTAGAGAGAAGTCTCTTGACTTTCAACTAGATTTGGTTTTCTTCTTTTTTTCTTCCAAATTCTGTAGCCTCTAAATTGTTTCATCATTTTCGTCTCATTGTATTCTTCAAACCTTAGAATTTTCATTTGCTGGTGCAGGTCTTTTACTATTCCAGGTTGTCTAAGCATGTCCTAGACATCTTCAAGAAATGTGGGTTGATGCCACATATTGTCTTCTGTAGTGTGTTTTTCATGATCAATCCGTTGCAACATAATATTAGAATAATATCTTATTTCTTCAAAACTCCAATGCATGAAAATTACATTGACATGTTCATCATGCATGTCATCTTCAACATTCATACCTACATCTTCTGTGTAGATCTCATGCAGACATGGTGTTGCAAGCAATGTTTCAATAAACTTTAACTTTTCTCCATAATCAATCTGTGTACCTAAACACTTGAAATTAATGTTAGAATTACAAATATTTGCAGAACGACATTCGTTCTGGTCTTTCTGCTCTGCAATGAGAGCTTTCTCTTATAGTGTTTCCTTTTCTGCTTCTGCCTCTATCTCTGTTTTTTCTTTCCCTTTGCAGACTTCTTTCTTTGCTTCTGTCTTTGCTTCTATCTATATTTCTTCCTTCTCTGCCTCTTTCTCTTCTTGACTAACATTTAATGCTGTAAACAGGTTGTCTTCCACTGTTTGAAGTGGGGTTATCTCACCAAATAACATCATGTCAATATCATGTTTTTGTTGCATCATCTGCAACCAGTGATCATTAGTTAATAAATATTCTTTATCAAATTTTACATCAGCAAGTTTCATTGCTCGATTCAGCATATCATTATCAGCAAACTCTGTTGCTGGTATCACCAAGTTTTCATCATCAGCAAGCTTTGTTGCTGGTATCATCAAATCTTTGTCAGCAAGCTTTGTTGTTGGAATCAACAAATAAATAAATAAAAATATACATTTCTCCTTCAATAAATGATATGAAGTGCCGCTGTGCTCTCTACAATTCTCTGCTGTCTCCTTTTGTCAATTTTTCATGGTATCAGAGCTAGCTTGTATAACCCTCCCTAGAGAGTAGCAACAGAGCCAAGTTGGAGCAGTAGAGAAGAAGCACGAGCCTGCATAAGACTAACGCAAGAGCCAAGAGCATAGGGTCGTGTTAATTCCAATTACTTGCACGCATTTTGAAGTGGCGCGGGACCAGACTGTAATTAGCTGCGTTCAGGCAAACACAGGTTCGGAGCTAGAGAACTGCGTTAATGTCATTTACAAAAGAAAATTCATACGAAGGTATTTTTTTCATAAACTGGGTTCAGCCATGGAGCAATTGCGTTAATGTCATTCACAAAAAAAAAAACTCAATGCGTATGAGCTACTTTGATTTCTTTAATGCTTCATATGATTTATATTTATACTCATGTAAGTTTTCCACATGATTTTCAAAAGGAGTTAGCCCTTTTATATAAAAAAATTTCTTTTTTTTTAGTTTTTTTTTTTTTAAACAAAAAAAACTTCAAAATTTCCAAGGTTTTTTAAAGGGTCTCGTAAAATAAAAGGGTTTTAATGTAAAAGGGTTTTGAAAAGTTAAAAGGGAAGAAGCCCATTTTTTTTAAAAAGGGATTTTAATTTTTTTTATGGCATGATTTTTTTTTTTTAGAACTTGAAATTGTGAGAAAGTGAAACTATGAAAGCCTTGTCAAAGTATTCTCGTTTGTTTGTGGAAGTCAAGCAACGAGGTCATGGGAAAATCCAAGAGGCTAAAGCAAAAACAAAAGATGTTCGAGATCTTTTTAGATCTGGAAATAAAGAGGCAAAAAGACGCTTATGCGTTAAAATGCATAAAAGAATCAGTCGATGAAAATATACTTTCCTTGATTCCAGATGCCAAGATAGCCAAGGAGGCTTGGGTTACCCTTGAGAGATGTTTTGGTACAAGGGGGGGCATTGATGTTGAAGATGAAGGTGCATCTGTAGCAGCATATATAAAGTGAGATGAAGATTTTGTTGACTCCCATTGTGCTTAGTCACATGTGGATGATGTCTGCGAAGAAAGTGCAGACACGGCAGAGAGAGAGCATGAAGATGCTTGTGAACCCCACTGTACACAGCTACAAGTGGACGAATATTTGATGATACCAGCAACATGGATTGCTGACGAAGATTTGGTGATTCCAACAACAGAGCTTGCTGACGAAGGTTTGATGATTCGAGCAACACAATTTGCTGATGATGATTTGTTGATTCCAGCAACGGAGCTTGCTGACGAAGATTTGATGATACCAGCAATAGAGCTTGCTCATGATGAAAACTTGGTGATACCAGCAACAGAGTTTGCTGATAATGATATGATGAATCAAGCAATACAAATTGCTGATGTAAACTTTGATAAAGAATATTTGTTGACTAATGATGACTGGTTGGAGATTATGCAAAAAAAACATGATATTGACATGATGTTATTTGGTGAGATAACCCCACTTCAAAGAGTGGAAGACAACCTGTTTGCAACATTACAGGTTAGTAGAGAAGAGAAAGAGGAAGAGAAGGAAGAAACAGAGAAAGAAGCAGAGATAGCGGCAGAAGAAGAGAAGGAAACACAACAGGAGAAAGCTCTCATTGCAGAGTAGAAAGACCAGAACAAATGTCGTTATGCAAATATTTTTAATTCTAACATTAATTTCAAGTGTGTAGGTACACAGATTGATTATGGAGAAGAGTTAAAGTCTATTGAAACATGGCTTGCAACCCCATGTCTGGATGAGATCTACACAGAAGATGTAGATATGAATGTTGAAGATGACATGCATGATGAACATGTCAATGTAATTTTAATGCATTGGAGTTTTGAAGAAATAAGATATTATTCTAATATTATGTTGCAGCAAATTGATCATGAAAAGTGCACTACAGAAGACAATATGTGGCAGCAACCCACATTTCTTGAAGATGTCCAGGACGTGCTTAGACAACGTGGAAAAGTAAAAGACCTACACCTACAAATGAAAAATATGAGGTTTGAAGAATACAATGAGACAAAAATGATGAAACAATTTAGAGACTATAGAATTTGAAAGAAGAGAAGAAGAAAACCAAATCTAGTTGAAAGTCAAGAGACTTCTCTCTGACTTCGGATATATAGAATGAATTTCAATGTCAAAAGTTAGGAATAAAACAATGTAACCCTCAAGATTAAGGGGGAGTGTTAAAGAATTAATCGTTTGGTTAATTTAGAATTAGTTCTAAATTAGTTAGTAATCAGTTTTGAGATTCAATTTTTGCATAACTGTCTCTGACTTGTATAAATATACATTTCTCCTTCAATAAATGATATGGATTGTCGTTGTGCTCTCTGCAATTCTCTGAAGTAGCAGAGTGAGAGCACGAAGATGCTTGTGAACCCCACTGTACACAGCTACAAGTGGACGAAGATTTGATGATACTAGCAAACTGTGTTGCTGGAATCATCAAACCTTCGTCAGCAAGTTCTGTTGCTGGAATCACTTAATCTTCGTTAGCAATCCATGTTGCGAGTATCATAAAATATTCATCCACTTATAGTTGTGTACACTAGGGTTCACAAGCATCTTCGTGCTCTCTTTCTACTGCTTCTACACTTTCTTCACAAACATCATCCACATGTGACTGGGCATGGGATTCAACAAACTCTTCATTTCGTTTTAGATCTGCTGCTACAGATCTACCTTCATCTTCAACGTCAATGCTCCCCCTTATACCAAAACAGCTCTCAAGGGTATCCCAAGCCTCCTTGGTTGTCTTGGCATCTGAAATCAAGGGAAGTATACATTCATCAACTGATTTTTTATGCATTTTAACGCATAGGCGTCTTTTTGCCTCTTTATTTCCAGATCTAAAAATATCTTGAACATCTTCTGTTTTTTCTTTAGCCTCTTGGCTTTTCTTATGACCTCATTGCTTGACTTCCACAAACAAATGAGTGCATCAAATACCTTGCTTCCAAAAACTTCCAAAATTTCTGTACTAAGACAATACTTTGACAAGGCTTTCACACTTTCACCTTCTCACAATTTCAAGATTTTCATGCCATAAAAAATTAAAATCCCTTTTAAAAAATGGTCTTCTTCCCTTTTAACTCTTCAAAACCCTTTTCCATTAAAACCCTTTTCTTATACGAGCCCCTTTAAAAAACCTTGGAAATTTTGAAGTTTTTTTTGTTTTCTAAAAAAAAAACTTTAAAAAAAAAATATTCTTTATATAAAAGGGCTAACTCCTTTTTCAAAACACGTAGAAAAATTACATGAGCATATGTATAAATCATATAAAGCATTAAATAAATCGAAGTAGCTCATATGCATTGAGATTTTTTTTTGTGTGTGAATGACATTAACGCAATTGCTCCATGGTTGAACCCAGTTTCTAAAAAAAAAAATACCTTCGTATGAATTTTCTTTTGTAAATGACATTAACGCGGTGCTCCAGTTCCGAACCCGTGTTTACCTTAATGCAGCTAATTGCAGTCTGGTCCCGCGCCACTTCAAAATGCATGCAAGTAATTGGAATTACCACGACCGTATGCTCTTGGCTCTTGTGTTAGTCTTATGCAGGCTCGCCTCTCCACTCTATTGCACCAACTTGGCTCTGTTGCTTCTCTCTGGGGAGGCTTATGCAAGCTAGCTCGGATACCATGACAAATTGACAAAAAGGGACAACAGAAAATTGCAGAGAGCACAACGACATTCCATATCATTTATTGAAGGATAAATGTATATTTATACAAGTCAGAAACAGTTATGCAGAAACTAAATCTGGAAACTGATTACTAACTAATTTAGAACTAATTCTAAACTAACCGAACGATTAATTATTTAATAGCCTTTGCAGGAGTGGTTCTAAATCAGATTGTAAATCACATATATTTCCTTGAGGTTGCAACATGGTATTCTACTTCCATTACTAGCATCCACAGAGACTAAATACTCTGCAGCATGTAATAGTCAACTAATTTATGCCCTTATTGTAATGTTCTAGATGAACTTATTTTTCCTTCGGAAATTTCAAGATGAACAAAGGTTGAAAGAGGCACCTAGACTTGCAAAGGCATATGGTGCAATTACATCCACCAAAAAAGGTGCAAAAAGGTGCAATCGTGTCACTCCCTCACAAATCAACACTAGCTAGGGGATCACTATGATCAAACTATTTTTTTATGAATTCAAGATCAAAGAGGCACAATCCCCATTTGTTGAATATTGCAACAAGAAATAGTGAAGGAGGCATCCTGAAACATCATTCCTGATCCTAGTTGGAAAATAATCACCTGAACTAGGTGGGGCCCACACAGGTGATTTTTGTCGCAAAATCTATTTTTAGACATGTCGATCATATTCTATTAGTTGCAGGATGTTATTTGTGGATGGTTGGTCAAGTTGGAAAAATAGATGGACTTCTATTTTTAGACATATTGGGCGGAGTCTATTTTTAGACTGCCTGTCTAAAAATAGATATGTCGAATATTATTAGCTCTTAATAATATTTGGACTATAAACATTATCTTATTCTCTTGGAGCACTTCAGTTAAGTGCACAGATGTGGCACAGCAGTTGACAGAAGGAATTACGCTCTTCCTAAGGGTTTACTGGAGCTATTGCATGGAGGACTTCAATTAGAACTCATCTGACAGAGTTTGGTGGAGTTGTAGAAGTAGTTGGTGGAGTTGTGATCAGTTTAACTCAGTTAGACTCAGTTGAGCTAGTTGTATCTAGTCTAACTGATTGATACACTAGTGACAGTGGTGTGAATTAATTAATAATTAATTCACTAAATATTAACTCATTAATCAACTGAAGAATACATCAGTTAACTACAGTGCATGGATAGTTTCAATGGAGACCACTGGAGAGGTAGGTGAAAGAGCAAGTGTGACTATACTGTTGCATTGTTTGCACCACAAATTTAGTGGAGATGCCTTTAAGGATTGCGTGAGCAAGGCTAGAGCAATTCGAGTTCATTTAGAGCCATTCTTCAGCAATGATTGCACAGTAGAGGAAGGCTAAAGGCTAGCAAAGATCGGTGCATGGATTTGCAAGATCAGGGGCTGATTAGTGTGTAGCGATTGGATTGTACTGAGAGCTTGTGAGAAGCTTTGTATGAGGATTGTTACATGATCTCTATGACATATATTATATACAGATAATTGGGGTTTTTAGCTTCAGGATTTCCCATGAAAACAACTGTGTTAATGTGTGTGAATTTTTATGGTTTCATGTGTTCATTGCAATTGTGTTTATTTCCGCATGTGATGATCAATGGTGGAATATATTTTGTATTGTGCATGAAGTTAAAATAGTGTGTGACCAGGAGAATCTTGGACATATGCATGCATAGTGCATATAATTTCTACACCATTAGTAACTCCCTCACAAATCAACTCTACCTAGGGAATCACTATGATTAAACTATTTTTTTCATAAATCAACACTGCCTAGGGGGTCACTATGATCGAATTCCTTTTTTTTATGAATTCAAGATGAAAGAGGCACAATCCCCCCACCAGTAACTCCCTCACAAATCAACACTGCCTAGAGGATCACTATAATTAATTTTTTTTTTTATGAATTCAAGATTAAAGAGGCACAATCTTCACTCATACTAGTTATTTAAGAATATTTATTGAATTAGTACAAAGCCATTACAACAATATTTATGAAAGCATTATAGTAATGGTGAGGTTGCAAAGTGTGAGTGTTATAACTAATTTATACCCTTATTGTAAAATTCTAGATATTTTTTTTTTTTTTAAAAGCATTTTCAAAATGAACATAAGTTGAAATAGGCACCTAGACTTGCAAAGGCATATGATCCAATTACATCAACCAGAAAAACATAAAAAAGAAAAGAAAAAGAAAAGTGCAATCATGTCACTCCCTCATAAATCAACACTGCTTAGGGGATTAGTATGATTAAACTATTTTTTTATGAATTCAAGATTAAAAAAAGCACAATCTATGGTGGTTTAAGAGAGGTTACCCATTAATATGAGTTATTTAAAAGTATTTATAAAGCCATTACAAAATCATTACAATATTTATGAAAACATTATAGTAATGGGGATTTGAATTCAGTGGAAAAAATAATAACACTAATAAATACAACAACGGTTGAATTCTAAATCAGTGGGGAAGAAGAAAGGGCCGAAGCCTCTCTATCTGCTCTGCCCTCAATCCAAATCCATACATGAACAAAATATAAAGTCAATGCAGTAATATTTATGAAAGCATTATAGTAATGGGGATTTGAATCCAGTGGAAAAGATAATCGCACTAATAAATACAACGGTCCAATTCTAAATCAGTGGGGAACAAGAAACGGTCACGAGATTCGTCGAAGCCTCCATAACTGCTCTGCCCTCAATCCGATTCCCTACATGAACAAAGAAAGCACCACCTTATTAAATGAAAAGGCGGGGCCCCAGTCCATATCTTATTTTTTTGAAGTAGGAGCGAGAGAAACATGGAAAGATAGAGGGAGTTCACGGTTTGGGCGACGAAGTATTTATGATAGATTAGCAATAAATATATTTCTAATGTCGTATGTTCGTGTTCTTATTTTTAAATTTTTGAATTTTCTGAGTAGCTTTCAGATGGTGATACTAATGAATGATATTGTTCAGTACTGATGGATTGAATTAAATATTGAAGTTTGATGTGTCTCGTCAGACTTGCAGGGCGATGTTCTTGTCTGTCTGTGTTTAAATCATCAACACAGTGAACGTGATCGTTTCATTTACTTTTTCATATCAATGTCGCTTAGGTATAAAAGACGTCGAGGTTCATACTAACGCCAAAGTTCTATCCATGTCCATCGTGTCACACACCTGTCGCCACAAAACTAATATCTCTGATCATATATCCGTTCGTCTTTTACAAGCTCTTGGATGTTTAAATATAAGTGACACACCTGTCGCCACTAGACTAATATCTCTGATCATATATCTGTTCGTCTTTTACAAGCTCTTGGATGTTTAAAATATATTGCTTATAGGCTTACTTTTTGCTTATAAAAGAAAAATCAGCCTTGACTCTTTTCAAATATTTGAGCAGTCACGGTAAAGAATAGTTATCAAATTGGAATTCAAATTCGGTACAGTAAAAATTAGTATGAAAAAATTTAATTGGAAAAATTAGAGAATTTACATTTTTTATAAAAATACAATCTTTTTTTAGAGTGCAAGTTTTTGTGATCCTTAACATTTTATTCTAAATCTTCCGGGAAATCACATGAGAAATTTTGGAACGCGTCGGTTCCAAAATTTCTCATGTGATTTCCGAGAAGATTTAGAATAAAACAATCTCTTTTGTTAAGTGTTTCTAAAATCTTTCTATCTCTCACAAGTTTTATATTTTACCTAAAATCCTTTTATATTTTATATATATTTAAAAATTAAATATTTAATTTGAAAACTAAACCTCTTTTTAATTTCAAATTTTGTAGATATATATTTGAAAAAAAAAAAAAAATTTAAGACTTATTTTTATAAGATTCATTTGAATATAAACCTATTTAAAAATTCAATTATTTTTATAAAATTTATTAAATTCACTTATTTTTATAATTATCTTATCAACTTCTATATTCAAGTAAAAATATTTCCCTATAATATAATATAATATAAAATAAAATAAAATAAAATAATTTAAAACTTCCCCATTCACAATTAATTTGTATTTCTACCTATCACCCCAAGAGCGTTTACAGTTCACTTACCATTCAAAATACACTAACTACGATCTCTGTGTGACCGGATTCACTACCATGAACCGAACCAACTCGAATTCTAATCGAATAATTCGATGTACGGATCGAATTATCGAATTTCCGTATTTTATTTCATAATTGAACATATTAGGTAACTATGCCGTAAAGCAGGTCATCTATTTGAATACCTTACCAAAGTCTTTGTAATCTTGTATGAATTTCTTGATACTGAAGGAAGGGTTGATTTAGGAGGGAAACCTAAAATAAAACAAGTGGTGTATGACAGCTTAGTCATTGCCACTGAAAAAAAAAATATGAAAAGTGATATGATTTAATTATTAATTTAAATTTAGTGAAAATAAGAACATTTAATTTAATTTTTGTATGGATTTATATGAATACAATTTTTATGACTTTAATGATTTTGTGTTTGATTTTCAAATAATTATATGAACTTGAACAATAAGTGATATAAGAATTGCTTATAGAATTATCATGATAGCTTAGTGAAACATGCAATCCAAATATTTACACTTTGATCCATGTATGATAAGTATTATACAAAAATGATTGCTCTATTGCTTCATTCAAAGATTTCATTTTTGTATGTTTTTTCTTACATTCCACTTATATTCCTTGCTAATTAAAAATTAAAAAATCAATTATATTTCTTCTGAATTAACAACTTCATTATCAACTATGGTACTATGTTACTTATGCTTCCATGATATGTGGTTTCTATTACATTACATGTAGCTGATTTTGACTTAGCTCCATCAAATGATAAAATAGTTTGTATTTTTTTTATTAATTAAATTATGGATTAATTAAAAAGAGGAATATGTTTTACAAATAATTATTTTCACTTTTAATAAATTATTAAATACAGTTTTTAGATTCTTGAAAGTATATGAAATTACTTAAATTAAGATGATGGTGAAGGTGGGTGATTTTAGATGACTGTTACAAACTTGGAGACCACTAATCTTAGCTAAGTTTCTAGAAAATAGTTCAACAATAACTTAAAAAATATTGTCCATAAAACCTTTGTAAATTCTATATGCTATTATAAGAAATCAAAAGTTTATTTTCTAGACTAATCATATTTAAAAAAAAAAATTATCAAGAGTTTGGTTAAAACATTTTATCAATGCGTTACTTAACTTAAATGAATAAGATGTGTCCTTTTCAAAAGTTTGCAAAGTTTATAATATTAAAAACAATTATGCTCTAAGAAATATAATCCTTCTAAAGTAAATTATGTAAATTTTTGAAATATTTTCTTTTTGGAAACTTTGTTCATAAAATTTTTTATTCTTCTAAATTTTTATTTATTTTCATAAATTAAATGGTGCAAAAATTTTCTTTTCCATAAAATATCTCTTTATAAGTTAAATATATCTTTAGATATCAACAATTTCAATTTTTATTTCATTGATCCTCATTCAAAATATACTTAAATTATTCATAAATTAATTGAAATGTCAATTAGAATTACATAGTTTTTATAACACTTCTGCTATATATTAGCATCAAGTTAAGTGAAAGAATCCTCAACCCTCAACGTGAAACTATGGTGAAGCAAATCATTGGCTTTTCAAACATTCATGAAAAAAAAAAAATTATTATAATTAAAATATGTTTTTCTTGAACCACTTCTATTAGAATCTTTTGATTGCAACTAATGGTTGCAAAATTACTTTAAACATATATCATATAAGTATATTATACATGTAGATTTTTTTTTTAATATGTCTTTGTCCATTTAATGAAGATTTCTAAAATGGTATGCTTGAATACTATAATTTCCCAATATATATTCAAAACCGTCATTTAAAAAATGAAAAATAATAATTTCATAAAAAGAATTCAACATCACATTCAAAAAAAATAAAAGCACAATTCAAAATATACAAAATAAAATATAACAGATATACCAATAGTAAAATATACAAAAACTTAAAAATCTAAACTACACCATAAAATTCTAATGACTATGCAATGATGCACCTATATTGAACAAACACCATTATATTATGTGATCCACATCAACACCCATCATAAAAACTACTCCACTATTTTCATTGTTACAATATTCTATTCCATTATCACATTTTATTTTAAAACAAAAATGAAATTCTAACTATTTTCATTGTTACAATATTCTACTCCGTCATCTATTCTCTATATATGAAATTTTAAATTGTTTTCCATAAGAAAGAAATAATTCATTTTAACTTATCAATATTTTTTCAAGGGGATGGAAGGTTCGTGGAGTTCGACCATGGCAATGTGTATTTGCTCTGGCATCCTTATAATCCACATTGAATGCGACACCTTCCAATGAAAACATCCCTCGACCCTACACTAACTTTATTACAAAACGCCTACTCAGTTTCACGTCCCTCCACTAACTTTATTACAAAACGCCTACTCAGTTTCAGCGACTTTCTCACATTCAGCAAATACCTACAAAGTAATTAATAATAACAAAAATCGCTCAGTTTCTTCATTAGATTTATAGGCTAATTTATAGACTGCAGATTTGTTAATTTACTACCTCAAACTTCCCATATAATTTTCATCACTTATTGGCTTGAATTCCCTCTCCAGTAGGAAAATAAGAATTAGTAAATTATGTACAAAAAAATGAATACGTTTAATTAAGTTCTTTCTTGAGTATTTGAATTAGTAAATTATGTATAAAAAATTAAATGCGTTTAATTAAGTTCCTTATTGAGTTTTTTCTTATGGTTATGTGATTCTGTTAATTTATTACTTTCTAGAATTCGTTGACAGTTGAGTAGAAATGGATGGAAAGAAAACACTAAAATAATGATAATGAAAAAAGATGCATAAATATTTTTTAATTAAGATATTTTCTTTATAGTAAAAAAATATGTTAATTCAACATAATCATATTAGCATTATTTTATGTTTATATTTACAATTAGTTAATAAAAATAGTTAAAGTTTTGACTTCATGCATTTATTTACTTTAAATATGTATAGCTATTTAAACTTAAATAGACATTATGTTATTATTTAGATATTAGCTTTTAGAATCGTGTGACTATTTTTTTCTTAATTTTGTTAAAATAGTTTTATTTGTACATTGTTACTAATTTTTAGGATCTTTTATTTCAAATTTGTTTTATTTACATATAGCTTTTATAATTAATAATTATTATAATATTTAGTTATTAATTTTTAGAATCTTGTGAGCATTTCCTTCCTAATTTTATTAAAAAAATTATTTATATATCCTAACTAATTTTTAGGATTTAATAAATATATGTTAACTCAGCACAACCATATTAATATAATGTTATGTTCATATTTGCAATTAGTCAATATAAATAGTTAATTAATAAAAAATAACTTGAATTATTAGTTTGTTTTATATTGATTAAAATATGCCAACAATGATTCCCATGAAAATTAACAAATTTTCAATGTTTTTTCTTTAGTAACATTATCTTGATATTCACAATTAGTTATTTATATGAAATATAATTTTTCATGGCTCATAAAGATTATTACTATACAATTTCACAATATCATCTATAACTTCATGTATTTATTTACTTTAAAAGGCATCATCATTATGTTATTGGTTTATAATTACAATTTTTTTAAGCTATTCTTTATCTAATTTAACTTTAATCAAAATAATATGCACTAATTTAATTTAAATAAATAACATATATTTTTAAATTAAACACAATCATATTAACATTATGTTATATTACTATTTACAATTAGTCAATACAAAGAGTTAGTTAATAAAAATTGGTTTGAATTATTGATTTGTTTTATTTTGATTACAAATACTCTCCATGTGCAATATCTTTAATTTTTTGCTTTTATTTTAGGCAATTAAAATCTCTAAAGGTCAAATGGACCTCTAGGAAAATTATTTGTGGACATAAGTTAAAGTTGAAATTAATGAATGTGAAAATTAATCATTGTGCAAAGACTAAACTAAATTAGAGATTAGGAATCCAAGTCCATGAGGATCGATAAGGTTCCAAAGGCTTTGCTAGTTATCCAAAAATACTTGGAAAAAAAAATTAAAATTTATTATTAGATTGGACAAAAACAACTAAAAAGATTCCCCAGTAAAGAGGAAAGTTACTGAAAAGAAAGAGGAAAAAGCTAGTTTTAAAGTACTTTTATGGAAAAAAAAAATGAAAGCTTAGGTAAAAAGGAAAACAATATCCTGATTAACTGGACACAATTATGGAAACAAGCTGAGGGGAAAGAAGACTTAAATAAGCCATTCCTGGGTAGACAAGAGATTGTCTACACCTTGGAGGAAGAGATCTATACTTGGGGTATTTGTGGAGAGAAATCTCAAGGTTGGGTAAAAATAGTCATACCTTAAGTGGTATGCACAGTTAAATTAATTCTAGATTAGTATTCTGCTTTTATGAATTGAATGATAAATTTGAGGAATGTTGTTTATGCAGAAAGATAAGTGAAAAAATATATATGCGGAGTAGTTATATTAATTTAACAGTTTATAGTCGATGTATTTAACATAACCTAACCATTGTGAAAATAATTTAGTTTTGTATGGTTACATCAATAGATTTAATTAGAAACCAATAGAAAGAAATTCTAAACCCAATTATGAGAGTTTAAATATGTTGTTAGGTTATGAGAAATTTTATGTTCAATTCAGAAATTTTATTATGTGAATTAGAACAGATGAGAATGGAGTTAATTAACAAACCTTAGACCATTAATGATTTTGCAAATTTGGGATAGTAGTTGTGTTAGAATACATGCACCTGTTGGATGCAGTAAGAAGCCAAATTGCTGGCCATTCTTCAGACAGGGGTTAACTGGATAACTTTCTTCCATAATTAGTTGGTGCCACACTCATATCCGAACTCAGGTTCCGAATTCGAAGGTCCTCTGTCACTCCTGTACCCTTATATTTTCTCCTGCGATTTTCCGCATCTATCTTCAAAGGTTCCTAAGCCCTCAACCATCGTTTAGCTCGTTTTCTGGTTGGGATTTTCGAATGAACATAAACAGTCTTTTATGGTGGAGTTTGATCCAGTTCAACATGAACCACCCTAACAGCTTCAAATGTGGTCCTTGGGATAGCACTAACAAGTCTGCGTCCCTCTGTCATCTGGACAGAAACTCTAACCCTTTGTATAGGTTACTGCTTTTGAATCGTAGGAGCTACTCCCATTCCACTTCTAAAAATAGAATTTATGAAGGAAATTGAATCAATGGGTTCATCTGCATTACTGTTCCAACTTGTATGTATGTTCTCCTAAATAGGAACATTCTCATTATGGGGAACCGTCGCTTACGCTCTGAACCGGCTAAGGGAAAGCAGAAGGTTCAGCAGGAACATGCGCCAAAGAAACGCGGTAGAAAAACTAACCAGGAGCACTTGGAGAACCTTGTAGTTAACTACATACTGGGAAATTCCTCACCAGCCCATAATCAAATTCGTGAATGGGAAAGAGATATTCAGACAGACCCTAAAGACAATGAAACAAAAGCTGAAATTCTAGATTTCATCCAGGACCCTAGCAACACCCGTGGTCGTCTTACCCTATTTAACCAAACCATTCACACTTATTGGTTAGTGAAATGTCTTCTTGCAAAAGCTATACAAAGTTTTCAGCCTGCCCAGGGCAAAGCAGGACAGCCAAAGACCGAACTGCACCTAACAGATCTGTTGGAAAATATTCAAAGCCAGCTGCAGCATATTAAAATTACACAATATCAAGCAACCGACCGCATTCAGATAATGGATGACAGGATAGGCCGCATGGAGAAGCTGCTCCAGCAGATGCAGCAAGTAGACATGCCTGGGTCTAATGTGAAGGACCCAGCTCCAGTTTCCTCTTCAGATGGTTAGATTTTATAGTATCTTGGTTTTATGTATTTTTTGAAATTATGTGAACTTATTCTACGTTAAATGCTTGAACATAATGCAGTAGTAGGACAGATAGTTAATGCGAAATATAGAAGGAAGAGACAATTTCAATTTTGGCATGCTTTCCACGCACTCAGATGGCCAACAGACCTAGTTTCCTACGGGCAGGTTGAGGCCATAGTAAGAATTTTATATATTGTAGCCTGTCCTTTAATCATAAATAGAAAATAGAAAGGTCCCACCTAATTTACAAAAAAAAACAAAACTATTGTGCAAACCAAAATGAATTAAAAACCTGTGTATACCCAGAAATATCAAAAAACCTAGAAGCAACATGATTTTAAATCTCTATTTTATTTTCATCTCGCACATCATTATGTCTAATCATTAATAATTAAATGGGAAAATGATAAATTAAATCTCATAAGTTAATTCAATACTAAAATATAATATGAGTATACACAAAAATTTAAGAGACCTTCTCATGGAAATTCCCTAGGAAATACGGATAAATTGTATTAAGATATAATGTTCATAGTATATGAGCTGCATAAAATTAATCTATATATTATGTACAAAATTACATAGTAATCATTGTCCTGGAATTCACTGGATGGAATTCACTCAGGTTATAGACCAACCTATACATCGGAGGAATAAAACTGACATAATTACATAGTAATCATTGTCGTGGAATTCACTGGATGGAATTCACTCAGGTTATAGACCAACTTGTACATCGAAGGAATAAAACCAACTATCAAAAAACTGACTATCAATGCCCGAGGGAGGAACACTCAAATTGATTTAAAATAATTTATTCAAGGAAAATTATTTGTACAATAAACCAAAAAACAATTGGTTATAATTGAATTACGAGGATAATTAAATTCATTATGTGAAATCTGAGGAAACTATAAGAAAGTAAATAGTAAATTACCTTACTAGTTAAAGGGAAATGGCACAAAAATTCTTCTATCCAAATTAGGAATTAAATCAAAATACAAGGGCATAAATATACCAATGGATATATTGTCAATAAATATAAGTATAGAAACACATGGGAGTGAAATTACCTTTGAGAGGACAACGTGAAACCTGAATGGCCATTATTGGTTTTAGAAGGTTAAAATAATATTCTGCAAAATAAATCATTTTCATTTTGAGCAAATAATTAAAATTCTTAGTACTTCATAAAGGAAGAATTTCGAAAATTATATAAATCTAGTTCTCATTCTAGATATTATTATAAAAATTGGAATTAACTAAATATGTAGGAATTTTTCCTACTATAAAACCTAGAACATACAATTGTAATTTCTATATATTACTCTCAGGAATTTAATTCCTCATATCTTTGAGATGGATTCAGTATTGGTGGGACTGAGAAGTACCCTTTACACATACTTGCGAAGAAATTATTAATAAATTTAATAACTCTAATCTCCAAGCGAAATTGACGTAAAATGAAATCTAATTAATAAGAATTATCTGAGTCAAGAAAGACTCTATGGCGAAGGTTACCCCATTCAACAGAAATCGTAATAGAGTGAGATATGTGAATTAAAAATTTAAATTAACATGAGAAATGATGCTCATGTACCCAGTAGAGAATTCCCGATAACCTTATATTCAAACCCTGAAAAGTCAAATTGGATATTTAGAAATTTTCTGTTTGAATAAGCTGAGGAAATTTAATGCAGAAAATTCCCCAACAGAAGAGAGGAACCGAAGCAGGAAAAATAAACAATAGAATTACAAATTCTGTAAAAGCTTAGACTTCTAAAAATAATAAATTTTGGGGGAAAATATGTAAGCGTGGAAACACAGAGACGTTGATGGGATACATCAACCATTTCTATACCGTCATGATTTTCTCAACGACAAAAAATGGGAAATTGAAAATGGGAGGAACTCCTAGATTTAAATAGAATTAAAGTGCACATTTTAAATTAACGCATCCCTAGGGAGTGATACGTAAGCTCACCCCTCTACAAGGAAGGGATTTCACAAAAAAAAAACGAGTTGGAAAAAGTAAATTTTCTTACCTACGGTCTGTCGAAAGAGCCCAATCCGACATTCGTTCACCTACAACAGAATTTCACCATTAGGCAATGCCTTAAGAAAGGAATTATGAAACACCAAACTCGTAGAGAAAAATTGGAGTTCTAATGGTTTAATAAAACAAAACTCCTTACCTGTAGGAAATGATAAACTGGTGGACAAGGGTTATCATCTATTCCTAAAAAACATGCAACTAGTAGCAATAATAACTACCGTTAACGTCAAAGAATAATTTATGAGAAACCATAATCAATGAAAACGTAAACTAGAATGGATGGAATCATAGTGCATATTATAAACGAAATGGCTGGGTAACGTAAGTGTAGAGAAGCGTTGGCCTTGCCTGAACCAGAGTTCATTGGCATGAAGCATGACGGTGGTGGGTAGTATTATCGTGAATGGATTTCGTGATCTCCTCTAGGACAAGCTAAGTTGCAGAGCCGAATAAAAGATAGTAAAAATGAAAATTGGAAGAATCAACTTTTGGTTACATTGTCGAAAAAAAACCTCTAGAGAATCAGATTTAATCCACATTGTCGACGTGGCTTGCATGGAAGAGCAGAAGGACGAGAAGCCATGTGGATTAAATGGTGGAAATGTACAGGATAAATTAGTGAAATCTCGAGGTTGAATGGTAAGTACAAGTATTAATGAGAAACTTAAATAACTATACCTAAATCATATATACGAAGCCTCTTTGATTTACATATGACAAAGACATATATTAATGATGAACTGAGATGTGAGGTGACATCAGTTCCAACCGTAATGATATAATAGAATTTGAACGTAAACCAAATTAGTCACAGTGAATAATGTTATGGTGGAATAAGGATATTTGAGTTTGAATACGTAAGCCGTAACCAGAGTATTAACCTTTGAAATCGTTATATGGGATACAAAAGCAAATATTAATGGTGTAATATAAAATACGGTTATAGTGGAGAGCTTTAGTATGGAAGGGTAGTTCCAAATTTCGTGGTAGGAATTCAAATGAATTCTTAACCACAGTAATGGGTTATAATTCATAAATATTATAAAGATATAGGGGTGTATTCTATTAGTATATATTTCATAGTTTTATGTTGTATTATGTAATCTGAAAGGAGTTACATCATAATTGCTATGGTATCCTTAACATCGGACATTAATACTCGAAATTTATCATACGAGAAATAAGCATATAGTATTATTCAAATGTAATGTTTTCCTAAATTCTATACTGTAATAAACCCAATTGGAGAACTTGAATATCGATTGTAAATTTAACTATAGTAGGAGGGATTTGATCAAACTCCTATCGAATATTGTAATGAGAATAATTCATATAGTGCATAAAGTTCTACATTAAAATCTATGATAATAAGGAAGGGAAATCCTTTAGATAGACAAAAAAATGATCTCATAAGTATGAGCCTAAGTGTATTAGTTAGCAAATGATCGAATATGTAAGATAGATAATTGAAATGTAATAATGAGGAATTCTTATTACTGCATTGATGCACAATTAAGGTTATAGAGATGATAAGATGAGTCTAAATCATATGAGGATAAGGAAGATCAAATTTAATCAAGAAGAAGTGATGGTTATGTAAATTAAAAAATACCAAAATGTTTAACCCCAGAATTATTCTAAGCATGACGATAGTTTTAAATTAAGTTCGTCGAAAATTCACGAAATAGTGAGGAAAGGATAAGAACAGAATTCGTCAATGAGGAATGATAGAGTCACAAAGTGACTAATTATACTATAATTATATATAAAGAAAAATTAGTGGTAAGTGGATTTGTTACAGATCATATCAGAGCCCATATTGAAACATTAGGCCTATATGTGTCCTCACACCATAAATTATAAATTTCAAGATTATGCTGCTGAATTGTTTTTTGAAAAATTTTACGCTAATTTCATTCTGTGTACAGTGAATTAGTAAAAAAAAGTACAGATAAAACTATAAACAAAGGGGATGAGATGTATGTATATTTATGTGGTGCAGAACATCCACCAAATCAAAATACTCCATTGTTGGCTATGATGCAGGAAAGGCAAGGATAAATTTTTCAGCTGAGAACCAATAATGAAAGATTGTTGCAAGCCAGAAAAGGGCAAGAGAGGTTGATTTAGGAAGTCACCTCAAGGTATAGTCATGAGAGTGAAGACCTAGAACAAAGAGAATAGGAGCTAAAACCACTCAAAAGGATCTAAAGATGGTAAAACAACTAGACCTGATCCCCAAAAAAAAGGGGGGGAGATGGATGAGGAATCCCTTCTCCTGAACTTATAATAACACATTTTTTTTTACTAAATAAAGTGAAAAATAAAAATTTTGAAATCTACTAATTGCAGGGTAAGTTAACTGTGGTAGGCACAAACCAGAATGATACAAGTGTGCTATGGAAAAATCCACTAGCTGAAAATATTCTCAATCAAATTTCAAGTTTATATACTTGAATGATAGAGGTAATAATAATAAAACAAGGAAATAAAAGAATCATTAAAGTGTCGAGGTGCTAAGGAATATCACCAGACTGCCCACATAGGACAATTAAGCGGTTGAAGAGGCAGAAAACGACAAGGCACGAAAAATTTTGAGGATCAATGCAGCCTTAGCAAAACAACCGACTGAATAACAAATCAATCATAATAAAAAGTGGAAAGTAGGAATTTTGAATGAATTATCATTGATTTAATACTTCTAGAAATAGAACTTGATCAAGTAAGTTTAAAAATAGCAGTAATTTGTAAACAAAAATGCAGCCAACCATGGTTAGTATAGTAACCATAAGGAAGGGAGAGAGGCAAAAATATGAAACTGTAGAAAAATTTAGAGGAATACGAAATAGAATTCAATTGAAAACATTTTATCAATAGAATGATATAACCTGTTAGTAGGAAAGGGAGGCTAGAAAATTTTGAAAATCAAGGTATGATTGCTAAACAACCTGGTTCTGTTTGAAAGAATTCAGTAGAAAAGTTAAGATATATAAGTCCACAGATGGTGGGAAGGTGCAAATTAACATCAGAAAGAAAATTTTCAGCAAGCATGGTTAGTTCAATTAGCTACTAAAAAAAAATTGACCCATAAGTTACCAACCAAATATTTCTGTAAATTTAATGGGTATAAAACTGAGTTAAATTTAAATATTTTACCTTTAGATTCCTATGAGGTATTAGTAGGAATGGAGTGGTTAGAAAAAACAACAACAATGGTCAATTTCTTATATGAAATAGTTCACTATATAGATGGTAACGAAAAACCAGTGATAGTGAAAAGAAAAACTAGACCAATGTCAATCAAACAAAATTCAGCACAATAGTTAAAAGGGATAGCAAAGAAAGGTTGTCAAGTACACGTTGTACAACTAGAGGAATTAGGACAACAAACAGAAAAAGAAACTGTAGAATATTTAATAGTAATCAAAGAATTTAAAGAGGTTTTCCAAGAGGAAATATATCAACTACCCTAATCGATTTCTATAATGGAATTAATAACTGGAGTTACACCTGTCTCTAGAACACCATATAGAATGGGTAACCCATAGTTGATGAAAAACAAAATTCAACTACAAGAGTTGCTGGATAGTGGATATATCCGGCCAAGTGTGTTTCCATGAGGAGCACCTGTGTTGTTTGGTAAAAAGACCTATGGCACTTTTAGAATGTGTATAGACTTCAGATGATTGAAAAATAAAATTGATTATCAAGAATAGATATCCTTTAACCAGGATATACGATTTAATTGATCAAGTGAGGGAAGCCATTGCCTTTTCATAAATTGATTCAAGGACGGGCTTTCATCAACTGAGAAGAAAGGAAGAAGACATAAGTAAAGCTGTATTCATAACTAGATACAAAACCTATGAAATGGTAATTCGACCTTTTGGTGATTAATGTATTGCTCCTTTATGTGTCTAATGAACAATGTCTTAAGTAAATTTCTAGAATAAATTGTTCTGGTGTTTATTGATGACATTCTAGTATGTTCTAAGAATGAAATAGAACATAAATAACAACTCAGAATTGTTTTACAGTTTTACAAAAACTTAGAAAACATAAATTATATACCAAACTTAGAAAATGTGAGTTTTATACTTGGGTCATGTAAATTCAGAAAGAGGATTAGCAGTGTACCTAGAAAAGATATAAGATATATGGATTGGTCAGTACCTATTGATGTTTCAGCCATAAGATCATTCATGGGAATTGAGGAATATTAGAGGAGATTGGTAGAAAGATTTTCAGCCTTAGCATATCCTATTACCTCTTTATAGAAGAAAGGATAGAAAATTGAATGGACCGAAAAAGGTCAATATAGTTGTACAAATTCTTGGGCAGAAAGATTAGAAGTAGTATTATTACGAGAAAAACTTAGTCATAGCATATGAGTCAATAAAATTTAAGACAAATGAATAGAATCACACTGTGTATGACTTAGAGTTAGCTACTGAAATGCATGGTTCAAGAAGTGGAGACATTATCTGTTAGGAAAGAAGTGGTGATGATACCAGAGTACATAAGTTTGAAGTATATTTTTTTCAACGACATGATGAATGCTAGACAAACTAGGTGGTTTTCTTTCCTTAATGAGTTTTAAATAAAAATCAAACATATAAAAGGAAAGGAAAATAAGATTGTAGATTTTTTGAGGGGGAATGTTCCTAAAAATTTGAATAGTATTGGAGTAATGCAAATTATGACCTTGAAGGATTGATATAAGAGGTAATGAGTCAAGCTTTAAACATGAAAAAAAAAACTCCAAGAAAAATTGCAGAATAATGAGATATTGGGATATACTCCAAATCAGGAGGGACTGATTGTTATAAAAATATATTGCACATTACCAATGTGATCTCATTTAAAAAAAAAAAAAAAGATGAATATCATAAATTTCCTTAGGAATGACATACTTGTGATTAAACCTGAATTCAGGATTTAACCAGAACAATTTTTGGCCTGGTATGGGAAATGAGTAGTAGATTTTCTAGTAAAAAATGTTACTAAGTAAGAATGAAACATAAGTATCCAACAAAATTATTAGATCCTATCCCTATCAGAAGGGAAGTAGGAAATTGTTTCAATATATTTTAAACTAGTTGGCCTAGAACTAGACACTCATAAAAGTAGTCAATGTGTCCAAAAAAAAAATTGTTGACTAATATGAAGTTCCAAGATTGATTATATCTGACAAAATTCACAAGGTTAATTTCAATTGAGCTTTGAAAACTATGTTACAGGAAAAAGAGTAGCAAGTTGAACTTAAGTACTGTTTGTCATCATCTGGACAGATTGAAAGAATCAATCAAATATTAAATACATGTTGTGTGTGTATTAAATGGAAAAAGGGATAGAACCTTAAGTGGGACAACTTCATATGGCAGAGTTATTTTTAATACGTTTTAGTAAGATTCTAATAAATAGGTGCTTGTTTTTGTGAAGCTTTGTGTAATAGGAAATGCTACACTCCGATTAGATGGAGTTCGTGGGAGAAGACGTGAAGAGGGGAAAAGAACTCACAAAGAATTCCAAATGGGCGACCATGTGTACTTGAGGAGTAAGCCTCACAAAAGTACATTGAATGAAGGTAACTATGCTAAATTTTCACTGTATTACTATGAACCATTAGGAGTCTTGCTGCAAAATGACTCTACTTAGAACTATTAAGATTAAGAATATTATCATGATTCATTATTATAATTGTATATAACTTATACTACTCATGTGCATTGATGTGAACTGTGAACATGTGGAAACATGAACGATAAATTATTCTAGATATACTTCTCAAACTGAAACATGAAGAAATCAAGCTCTGGAGTATAACAGTAAGTAGGGTAAAAGTGTGGTGGATGCACTTTATCTATGAGGAAAATGATAGGAGCAAGAGGATAAGATGGAGGAGGAATATCCACCCCTCGTTGAGAAATAAACACAGTAATTGATAACATCGAGGATGGTGTTCTGTTTTAGAGGGGGAATATGTAATATCCCTAATTTTATGCTTTTATTTTAGGCAGTTAAAATCTCTAAAGTTCAAATGGACCTATATGAAAATTATATGTGGACATAAATTAAAGTTGATGTGAAAATTAATCATTGTGTAAAGACTAGAGTAAATTAGAGATTAGGAATCCAAGTCCACGAGGATGGATAATGTTCCAAAGACTTTCCCAATTCTACAAAAATACTTGGAGAAAATAAATTAAAATTGATTATTAGATTGGAAAAAATATATATAAAAAGATTCCACAGTAAAGAGGAAAGTTACTGGGAGGAGGTGGAATAAAACTAGAAAGAGAAAAAATCTAGTTTGAAAGTATTTTTGTGGAAAAAACAAAAGGAAAGCCTAGGAAAAAAGGAAAACAACATCCTAATTAACTGGACGCAATTATGGAAACAAGCTGAGGAGAAAGCAGGCTTAAATAAGCCATTCCTGGGTAGACAAGAGGTTGTCTACACCTTGGAGGAAGAGATCTTTGCTCGGGGGGAGATGTGAAGAGAAAGCTCAATGTGGGTGGAAAATAGTCTTACCTTAATTGGTATGCACAGTTAAATTAATTCTGGATTATTATTCTACTTTTATGAATTTAATGATAAATTTGAGGAATGTTGTTTATGCAGAAAGATAAGTGAAAATATATTAATTTTATATTTTATAGTTAGATGTATTTAACAAAACCTAACCATTGTGAAAATAGTTTAGTTTTGTATGGTTACATCAACATATTTAATTAGAAACCAACAAATAGAAATTCGAAACTCAATTATGAGGGTTTAAATATGTTGTTAGGTTATGAGAAATTTTATGTTCAATTCAGAAATTTTATTATGTGAATTAGAACAGATGAGAATGGATTTAATTAACAAAACTATTCTGCAAACCGAAATGAATTAGAAACCTGTGTATATCAAGAGATATCAGAAAATCTAGAAGCAACATGATTTGATATCTCTATTTTATTTTCATCTCGCATATCATTATGTCCAATAATTATATGGACAAACAGGAAATTGAATCTCATAAGTATAATTCAATACTAAAAGAAGATACAAGTATACACATAGATTTAAGAGACATTCTCATGGAAATTATGTAGGAAATACTAATAAATTGTATTAAGATATAATGTCCATAATATACGAACTGCAAAAAATTAATCTGTATATTATGTACAAAATTACATTGGAATCATTGTCCTAGAATTTAGTGGATGGAATTCCATCAGGTTACAGAAAAACTTGTACATCGGAGTAATAAAACCGACTATCAATGCCTGAGGGAGGAGCACCCATATTGATTTAAATAAACTGTTCAAGGTAAATTACCTATACAAGAAACCAAAAAAAAATTGGTTAGAATTTAATTACGAATATACTTAAATTCATTATGCGAAATCTAAGGAGGAAATTATAAGAAATTAAATAGTAAATTGCCTTACTAGTTAAAGGGAAATGGCAGGAAAATTCCTGTATCCAATTAGGAATTAAATCAAAATCCAAGCACAGAAATATACCAGTGGATATATTGTAAATAAATAGAGGTATAGACACACATGGGAGAAAAATTACCTTTGAGAGGACAATGTGAAACTTGAATGGCCATGACTATTTTTATAAGGTTAAAAGAAGATTCTGCAAAAGAAATCATTTAATTGTGAGAAAATAATTAAAATTCTTAGTACTTCATAAAGGAATAATTTCGAAAATTATATAACTCTAGTTCTCATTCTAGATATTATTATAAAAATTATAATTAACGAAATATGTAGGAAGTTTTCTTACTAAACCCGGAACATACAATTGTCATTTCTACATATTACTTTCAGGAATTTAATTCTTCATATATTTGAGATGGAAGTATTGGTGGGACTGAGAAGTACCCTTACACATACTTGCGAAGAAATTATTAATAAATTTAATAACTCTAATTTCCAAGCGAAATTGAGATAAAACGAAATCTAATTGATAAGAATTATCTGAGTCAAGGAAGACTCTATGGGGAAGGTTACCCCATTTAATAGAGATCGTAATATAGTGAGATATTATGAATTACAAATTTAAATTAACTTGAGAAATGATGCTCATGTACCCGATAGAGAATTCTCGATAATATTATATTCGAAACCTAAAAAGTAAAATTGGAGATTTAGAACCTTTCTGTTCGAATAATATGAGGAAATTTAACATATAAAAATCCCTAATAGAAGAGAGGAACCGAAGAAGGAAATATAAACAATAGAATTACAAATTCAGTAAAAACTCAGTCCTCTAAAAACGAAAAAATTTTGGGGGAAAATGTGTAATTATGGAAATGCAGAGAAGTTGATGGGATACATCGACCATTTCAGTACCGTCATGAGTTTCTCAACAACCAAAAATGGAAAAACGAAAATGGGAGGAACTCCCGAATTTAAATAGAATTCAAGTGCAGATTTTAAATTAACCCATCCCTAGGGGGTAATATGTAAGCTCACCCCTCTGCAAGGAAGGGATTTCACAAAAACAAAACGAGTTGGAAATGGTAAATTTTCTTGCCTAGGGTCTATCGGAAGAGCCCATTCCGACATTTGTTTACCTGCAACAGAACTTCACCATTAATCAATTTCTTAAGAAACGAATTATGAAACACCAAACTCGCAGAGAAAAATTCGTGGTGTAATGGTTAATAAACCAAAACTCCTTACTTGTAGGAAATGATAAACATGTGTACATGGGTTATCATCGATTCCTATTAAACCTGCAACTGGTAGCAATAATAATTACCGTTAATGACATAACATAATTTCTAAGAAACCAAAATCAACGGAAACGTAAACTAGAATGGATGGAATCACAATCTAAATCATAAACGAAATGGATGGGTAAGGTAAGCGGAGAGAAGCGTTGGCCTTACCTAAGTCAGAGTTCATTGACACGAAGCATGATGGTGGTGGGTAGTATTATCATGGATGGACTTCGTGATCTCCTCTGGGTAATGTAAAAATTCAACCAGGCAGTGGGACAAGCTATGTTGTTGAGCCAAACAAAAGATAGTAAAAATGAAAACTAGAAAAATAAACTTTGGGTTACATTGTCGAAAAAAAACCTCCAGAGAATAAGATTAAATCCACATCGTCCACATGGATGGCATCGAAGAGCAGAAGGAAGATAAGCCATGTGGATGAAATGACGAAAATGTATAGGATAAATTGGTGAAATCCTGAGGTTGAATGGTAAGTAAAAGTACTAATGAGAAATGTAGATGACTAAACCTAAATCATCTATATGAATCCTCTTTCATTTATGTATGATAGAGACATAAATTACTGATGAACAGAGATGTGAGGTGACATCAATTCCAACCATAATGATATAATATAATTTGAACCTAAACCAAATTAGTCACAGTCAATAATGTTATGGTGGCATAAGGATATTAGAATTTGAATATGTAAGTCGTAACCAAAGTATTAACCTTTGAAATCTTTATATGGGATACAAAAGAAAGTATTAAAGGTGTAATATAAATATGATTATACTTGAGAGCTTTAGTATGGAAAGGTAGTTCCAACTTTCGTGGTAGGAATTCTAATGAATTCTTAACCATAGTAATGTGTTATAATTCCTAAATATTATAAAGATATAGGGGTGTATTCTATTAGTATAGAGTTGATAGCTATATGTTTTGTTATGTAATCTGAAAGGACTTACATCATAATTGATATGGCATGCTTAACATCGGACATTAATACTCGAATTTTATCATACGAGAAACAAGCATATAGTATCCTTCAAATGTAATGTTTGCCTAAAGGTTATATTGTAATAACCCAAATTGGAGAACTTGAATATCGATTGTAAATTTAACTATAGTAGGAGGGATTCGATCAAACTCCTATCGAATATTATAATGAGAATAATTCATACAGTGCATAAAGTTCTACGTTAAAATCTATGATAATAAGTAAGGGAAATCTTTTAGATAGACAAATAATGATCTCATAAGTATGAGCCTAACTGTATTAGTTAGAAAATGATCGAATATGTAAGATATATAATTGATATGTAATAGTGAGGAATTCCTAATACTGCATTAATGCACAATTAAGGTTATAGAGATGACAACATGAGTCTAAATCATATGAGGATAAGGAGGATAAAATGTAATGAAGAAGAAGTGATGGTTTTGTAAATTATCAAATACTAAAATATATAGCCCCAGAATTCATCTAAGCATGACGATAGTAAAAAATTAAGTTCGTCGAAAATTTACGAAATAATGAGGAAAAGATAAGAACAGAATTTGTTAATGAGGAAAGATAGTCACAAAGTGATTAATTATACTATAATTAGAAAAACAATAGTGATAAGTGGAGTTGTTACACCATGAATACCATGAAAATGGTTAATTCTTATTGTGACCAAACTTCATGAGTTAAAAAGACAACCCTAAATATTAATAGTCAGCATGGACTAATAATAATAATAATAATAATAATAATAAAACCAATAAAACCAATAAATTTTATATAATCAAATACTTGATAAATATATATAATACAATATATTTGTTATAAATAGAGAAAAAAAATATTTAAAATCAAGTTAATTAAATATTTGAAGTTTAATTAGGAATGCAAAAATATTTTTTTTGAATGTATAAAAGTTTATACTATGTTTAAAATTTGATATTGTAAAGCCATTTTAATTTTATAAAATGATTTAATTTCTAATGTATTAGACTAGTTATTTTTAAAGGAAATGTAATTACAATTTTTTTATTTTGAATAATAATTTTTATGTTTTATTATTTTTAATTTAAAAAAATGTATTATTAATTTATTTAAATGCAATGAATTATATTTAAAATAATAATATATAAATAAATATTAAATTTCAATGCAAAATAATATTTTTTTTTCCAACCATTACAATAAAGTAGTATTTCATTTTATTTTTGACATTATATCAATATTTATACTTAAAATTTTATTTTATTATTAATAAATGATGATGATGGTGGTTACAGTCCATTAAGACCAATACAGTATGTTAGACTTTAAGAAAGGAGAAAGAATCTAAGTTTGATTCTTCAAAATCTTGTTTCTATGGTCAAAGAGAAGGGAAATAAGTGCTCCAAGATCGCTATAGGTGGGTTGGCTTAATAGGTCAAGAAGACTAGAAGTGTGGCAGATGGTAGAGAATTGCGAGCAGATGTGAGTAAGAGTAGGGCAGTCTAAAAGGAAGTTATTTTCATCTTCCACCTGTTTAGAATCACAAATCTGGCAAATTTTATTGTTCCAAGGAGTCTTGAGAATATACCACCACCCGGTCTCACTCCGAAGCTCATGGGAATGAGTTTTTATCTTAGCGATGTTCATTTTTTTCTTATTGCTCGAAAACACAGAGAGATAATTCTGATTATCAAGACCCGGGGTTGATCACTTCCTTATATTATCATAGCTTCATTTTACCCTCCAACTCCTGATCCTCCCACAACTTGTCTTTAAACTTGGAGCTAATAGTATTTTTTACATTATCTTCGCTTCCAATACTGAGCTCCTCCTTAATTCCCCAATGGTTGAGCTAGGACTGGGAATCCTTATGCCACCCTTGCTTGAGGTGAAGGTAAGGGTTTTGAATACAGTTAGAAGCAATTTTGGGGAGCGTTTTTTATTCCATGTTTTCAAGCTTCTTCTTATACATCAAATATCTAAACATAGTTGTACTTTCAATGGGGGGAAAACCAGATTTGACCAAAAAGATAGAATAAGGAGTATTTCCCTTGATCTTAAAGTTGTAGGTTATGAATTGTTTTTGAATCATCTCAATCTTTCTCTATAACTCTCTAGATATATTGCAACACCATAATAATTAGAAGATAAATATGATATTTTTCTAATAAAATATTATCTATATTATAATTTTTTTTAATAATAATATTAATTTCCAAAGGAAAACTCTTTAATATAAAAAAACTGCAATTAATTTAAAATTTATTATATTTTAATAAAAACTTAGTTGTTTTGGGGTTTGTGTACAACATGTAAAGAAAATAACAAATCAAACAGGGATGATATTTCATAATAAAATAAAATAAAATAAATATAAACATATATATATAGGAATTAAGGAAAATTATTAACAATGTTCAAAGTGACTAAAATAATATAAAGGAAATTCAATATCCAACAATATCCTTTTTTCCTTCAACGATATCCTTCTTTCCTTCGACTACAATGAGGTAATGCAATTTAAATTCAATTTTTTCATTCGTTAATCTCAATGCTTCATATAAGTATTAATTTTTAAATTTGTATTAAATTATTAATTAATGTTGCATACATAATAATAAGATAGATGTGGTGAAAAATGATTTATAAAACATTAATTGCATTGAAATCATAATGGTGTTGCATGAATTTATATAATATAATAAATTCTTTAATATCAAACAGTGATAACTAATATTTGAAATCTATTTTGTTTCAGAGTTTTTAGTGATACCGTGCATTTTATATAATATAAAAGAAAATTAGCAATAGAAAAATTAAATATGCATGATATGAAAATATTATCATTATCATTCAAAATGAAAAGAAGAAAATATAATGAAAAATTTGATTTGAAAAATTCAAAGTCTCTCGCCTCTCCCAAAAAAAAAAATACAATGGTTTTATACATTATAATGATGCTTAGAAAAACAAATACATATATTAATGAAATTTGGAACCATGCATAAGGTAATGATCTTTTTTCGGGATTCTAAAGATTCTATTTCAGAGATATACTATAGAGGAATTTACTGGATATGTCACCCTTCAAAGAAAGGGTGAGATCCAGAGGCTACCCGACCAACTGTAGACTCTATCTATAGAACTTGGAATAATCCCTTTTCAGGAATCTCAACAAGGTCTTCAAGAAAAACATTGTATAAGGAAATATGAGTAATAATAACATAGATCGGGGCTAGGATCCCCTCACTTATGTTGTATGTGACTTATATATGGAATATAATCAGAAAAAAATCAGTTTAACCACATTAAACAGATCTCCCACAGTCAAGACTAGCTAGAAATCAACCAAAGAGAAGGCCTGTTGCAACATGAAAACTCTCCCATCAGATTTGAGCAGATTTGACTAAAATTCAGAGGAGGATAGCCAAGGATATGATATTTCAGAGTTATAATAGTAAATCAGATTTATATTTGAGCTTATAGCCTCTACATCAGATTACAAAAAGAACTCGGGAAAAATCCCTTTAGAAATTAGAGCTGCAACTAGAGATAAACTCCAGAAATACATAGAAATCGTTATTTTTCAGATGGTTCAGCTGTCGTAAATTACATTCTAGATATATGACATATTTATGAATGAAACAATAGATCTAATACATATCTGGAAACTATATGACTTTAAGAACAAGATCCCTTTGGAATTACATCAAAATATTGCATAATAAGTTGTACATCTGAATTACAAATTGCAGTGCTGCAGAAAACCCAGAAATTTCTGAAGATAACTTTATTGTTAAAAAATATCAGATCTATGGAGACATGGATCAAAAACCCAATTCACTGATCACCAAGGGAAGGCAAGCCTAACACCAAGAGATATTCCTCCAATCTGATAGCAAACTGAAACAAGAAACCCTCTCACAAAAATAATGCAGTATGGAGTAGAAACTGTGCTGAGGGTGAAGGAGACTAAATAAAATAAATGAAATTGAATATAAGATACAAGATATGGATAAACTCTCTCTTTCGAGGCTGAAGAACACACTCCAACAGAAAAGCCTCTCAAAACAAGCTAGATCTAAGCAGATCTAGAACACCACTTGCTGCAAATCACAACAGTTGCAAAACCCTCAATGGGACAGCGCTGCTCATAAAAATGAAGCTTGGTCTCAAACCAGATAGTGGCTCACTTGAGCAAAGAACTCCTCCAATGATCCTCAAGGGAAGAGATGAAACCCATAAACAGGAATTCCAATCACAATCATCCACTAAACAGCAGAGAATGGTATTTGTCTAAGTCGACAAATACTTCAGAAATATAATCTATCAACAACCACCTCATGTTTCCTCCTTCCTCTTTTATAAGATGAGAAAGATCTTGCAAATCCTAAACCACTTTGATGAGTTAGCCCTTTTTACATTAGAGGCTCTCTTCTAGAATTGCACAGTCCCTTGTGGAGATGCAATGAACCTAGACAACGCTTTTGATTTGGTCATGGTGGACCCAGTCTTTGGCTCAAACCTCTTTCACACCTGCAAGTGATTATTTACATAGCCCTGATTTGTCGTTGTTCATATGGGCATTGATTTATTCAGACTTTTTAGGAATTTTACATGTCCTCCTTTATTTATTTATTCATAAAACATAAATTAAATCAAAATTGAATGTTTCCTCTTAGCTAAGGCTAAGTAGGAACATTACAGTCCTCCCCTCCAAAATGTTGCTTGTCCTCAAGAAACTGACAGGGTAAGAGTTGTAGTTCTTCTCCTTCTCCATTGATGGCACCATCAATAATCAAGCTTTGATCATTGATTAAGTGCTCACCAAGCCAATACATCAGAAACTCATCCTCCAATGTTAACATGATAGGGGCATAGTCTACCCCTTCAGGAGTGTAAAACTCAACAGAAATATACATGGGTGAAGAAATGTCACATCTAAAACATGTATCATGAAGTACATGATAAAGTTCCATCCCATGTGGTACATACACACTGCCTAATTTTTGTCCATACAAACCCATAAACAATACCAATATGTCATATATGTATGGAAGAAAAATCACATATAGGCCAACTGAAATTTGCACTTGAGGAGGTGGGTCACAATCCCACATAAGGTACCAGCGCAGTGCACTCCTTATTCTGAGTAGATCTGAGTGTGATAGGTGGTACCCCCACCACATCTTTGTTGCATGGGTCACTTTGACATGGTTGAAAGTGAAACCCTCATTAGGTGCCTTTCGGAAGCACCCATCATGATAGATAATCTCCCTTTGCACCTCAAGGGAGTGGCCAAATTTGGAATTTTTTTTTGCCTCATCAATTCCATGAGATATGCATGCAATATTACTCCTTGTAGGAGCCATGGCCTGCATACATATGGTAAGAGAATGTGCCAAATTAAAAAAATAAACTTTCTCCATAAGATCAAATTCCTTACCATTCAAGTCTCCCACACACACAGAGTTAGGCATGGGATTTTCTCCTCTTTTAAGAGAAGAAATACATGGATGAAATGTCTCCTGCATAGGAGCCCTTGGCTTCCCCATCTCCTTATAACTATTGCACTCTTTTAAGTGCTAATATAGTTCCTCCCAATCATAATGTTGATGTAGTTCTTCCTCCATACCCTCCCAATCAAAGCTCTTCAATATTAGGGAGTAGATTTTTGTTAACTGCATATAGTTGGAAAGGAGCTCTTTGTGTGATATTTTTTAGTATCTCTTGCTTAAGCTTGGGGGCTTGAGACAAGAATACTTTACCAAGATGATAGATGACCCCTTCCTGGACCAAATATCCTTCTCCTTGCTTCATGCCATCTAATATCATCCTAGTGTGCAAATATTTGGAGTACTCCACAAGGAGTTGAGACCTCCAGTATGGATCTACACTTCTCAACAAAGACAACGTTGTTGATGCATCTATGGCGGTGCCTGCCTTGTTTCTGCTTATTTCTTTGGCACTATGCATGCCAAAAAAAAATGTGGGAAGGCTGATCCTTCCCCTTGCTTCCTCCCACAGCGTTGTGACTCTTTCTTCCATTGTTTCAGCACTTGGTGAGGCTCCCCCCATAGAATCTAATGGCACCCCAAGTGGCTTACCATAATGTAGGAATGTTCCTTGCAACATTCTCATAAACATGAGAGAAGGAGCTATGTGGTCCCTGCCCCCACTGTGCAATTCCATCTTTGTTTTGTAGATGGAAACATCAAGTGAAGGGTAGGTGTGCATGCCTTGAATGATTTTTTGTTTCCCACTCTTCAAATCCACCCATTCCATCTGCAAGGCCTTCCAATCAGTGGTGACTTGCCCAAAGTAATCAACCACTGGACACCCAAGATGATGTTGGTGTCTGGTATGTCCACTACAAAGAAATGGTCCTCCAAAGTGTCGATTCCCATAGTCACAGAAAGTGATGGAACATACTGCATGCACTGCATAGTTCTATCTCCCGAAACCAAAACAGAGAACCCATCAAAATTATCAGTAGGGATCCCTCTTCTCTGCACAAGGTGAGCATAAATAAAGTTGTGGGTTTCCCCACTGTCAATGAGAATACACACTCTTTGGTTCATAACTGAACCTTGCACTCTAAGAGTCAAATACTTGGGCACTCCTCTCAAAGAAGCAAGAGTCCCCTAGTTGGAGAAAATTCTCCTTCTTCTTCTCTGGATGATGATGGATCCTCCTCCTCATCATCACCAACACTGTGACCTCTCCTAGGTCCATAATTTCCCTCTTCCTCCTCACAATCAGAGAAGACTTAAATATAATGTGCTCTTCCAACAACACATCTATGTCCCGTTACCCATGGCCCTTAACAAGTGAAACACAATTTATTTTTCCTCAACTCCCTCCGAAGATCAGTGTCAAGAGGTTTCTTCAGTGAGCTCTCCTTAGGTGGAGCAACTTTCCCCTCCTTCCCCTTTGAAGAGTGAGTGGCTTTGCTTGGGAAGGTTTCCTTTTCCCTTAGCAAGGCATCTTGGAGATCTCTAGGTCTCTAATGCAAAGGTTATTCTAGGCCATCAATGAACATGTATACTTTCCTTGCTACTAAAATATCAGGGACCATTACAGAAAACCTCAGGAATTCAGAGATATAGGCCTCAGCATCTCCTGTTTGCTTAAGATTTTCCAAGCTTACAAAAGGGGCCTCCAGATCTTTCTGATCAAATCTCTCCACTAGTCTCCTAGTGAATTCAACATAAGTGGACACATTTATGTGCCCCAATGTAGAAATTCCATGAAACCACCAGCTGTGGGCTTCTCCCTCAAAATGCATCACAACAACCTTGATGGCTTCTGCTTCAGGAACTTTATTCAACTAGAAATAGATGTCCAACTTCTCCACCCATTCTTTGGCAGAAAAAGAGGGTGATCCATAGAAATTAGGAAAGAAAAACCTTCCCATAGTGTGTTGTCTCCCTTGAAGGAAACCTTCATCTCTATATTGCTGCCATGGCCTCCTCCGGTCCTTGAGATGGCAGAAGTCTTGAAAGCTCAAGTTATTCTTGAACCTTTGACTTTGTGACTCATATTCTACAAAGTACCCTTCCAAAGAGGTTGGCTCTTGCAACCCTTCATTCTCTATAGCCAAGAAGGTAGGAATTGTAGAGCGTTGTGAGATTTGTGGAACTTGTGGCAAGCTCACAGGTTGACCAGTCCCAAACTGAGACATCTCAGAACTTTCTCCTTGATGGAATCTCCCAAGGGACTCCCTCATTATATCTATTCTCATCTCCTTTATCTCCTTGGATAGATCTTTCATAGCTTCCAAGAGAGTTTTTTCAAACTCTTCTGCCTCCTTATCTTTATCATTCACCAATTCAGGGGCTTTCCCCTTGTCCTGACCCTTGTCAAGGTCAACAGTAGTATAGTCATACTTTCTATAACTTCTATTCTAGTATCTCCTCTACCTCTCAGAAAGAGGATCTTCATCTTCAGAATGCAGCATGACTGAGGCTCCAATGCTAGCACAGGCTGTGCCAAGAGTGGAGCTTTGATACCACAGTAATGATCCTTTTTCGGGATTCTCAATATTCTATTTCAGAGATGGACTACAGAGGTATTTACTGGATATGTCAACCTTCAAATAAAGGGTGAGATCTAGAGGCTACCTAGCCAACTCTAGACTCTGTCTATAGAACTTGGAATAACCCCTTTTGAGGAATCTCAACAAGGTCTTCAAGTAAAACGTTGTATAAGGAAATATGAGCAAGAATAACACAGATCAGGGATGGGATCCCCTCATTTATGCTGTATGTGACTTATATATGGAATTTCATCCAAAAAAAATTAGTTTAAGCACATTAAACAGATCTCCCACAGTCAAGACTAGCTAGAAATCAGCCAAAGAGAAGGGTTATTGCAACATGAAAACTCTCCCATCATATTTTCATAGATTTGAATGAAAATTAGAGGATTATAGCCAAGGATCTGGTATTTCAGAGTTATAAAATTAAACCAGATTTATATTTGAGCTTATAGCCTCTACATCAGATTACAAAAAGAACTAGGGCAAAATCCCTTAAGAAACTAGAGCTGCAACTAGAGATAAACTGCAGAAATACATAGACAGCATTATTTTTCAAATGGTTCAGCTATTGTACATTACATTTCAGATCTTTGACATATATATGGACAAAACATCAGATCTAATATAGATCTGGAAACTATATGACTTTAAGAACAAGATCCCTTTGGAATTACATCAAAATATTTCATAATAAGCTGTAGATCTGAATTACAAATTGCAGTGCTGTAGAAAACCCAGAAAATTCTAAAAATAAATTCATTACTAAAAATATCAGATATATGGATACATGGATCAGCAACCCAATCCACGAATCACCAAGAGAAGGAAAGCCTAACACCAAGAAATCTTCCTCCAATCTGATAGCAAACTGAAACAAGAAACACTCTCAAAAAAATAACGCAGTATGGAGCATAAACTGTGCTGAGGATGAAGGAGACTGAATAAAATAAATGAAATTGCAGATCAAATACAAAATATGGATAGACTCTCTCTTTGGAGGCTAAAGAACACACTCCAACAGAAAAGACCTCTCAAAACAAGCTAGATCTAAGCAGATCTAGAACACCACTTGCTGCAAATGACAACAGCTGCAAAAATATCAATGGGATAGCGCTGCTCATGAAAATTAAGCTTGGTCTCAAACCATATAGTGGCTCACTTCAGCAAATAACTCCTCCAATGATCCTCAAGGGAAGAGATGAAACCCTTAAATAGGACTTCCAATCATAATCCTCCACTAAACAGTAGAGAATGGTATTTGTCTAAGTAGACAAATACTTCAGAAATATATTCTATCAACAACCTCCTCATGTTGCCTCCTTCCTCTTTTATAAGATGAGAAAGCTCTTGCAAACCCTAAACCACTTTGATGAGTTAGCCCTTTTCACATTAGAGGCTCTCTTCTAGAACTGCGCATTCCCTTGTGGAGATGCAATGAACCTAGACAGCGCAGTTGATTTGGTCAAGGTGGACCTAGTCTTTGGCTCAAACCTCTTTCACACCTGTAAGTGATTATTTACATAGCCCTGATTTTTCTTTGTTCATATGGGCATTGATTTATTCATACTTTTTAGGAGTTTTACATGTCCTCCTTTATTAATTTATTCATAAAACATAAATTAAATAAAAATTGAATGTTTCCTCTTAGCTAAGGCTAAGTAGGAACATTACACATAACACTTTTAATCATCAAGACAAGTACGCAAAAGTAGAGTTACAAACATTTGTAAAGTGAATTCCGCGAATTAGATGAGTTTAATGGTAAGAGCGAATACAGGTACTTTAATAAATTAAGTGTGCAAAATGTGAACTTTGCAGAGTTTTGGTTTGTTGGAACTCAAGGTGAGAAAGCTCTACTTGGAGACTATATTGAGTAGAACTATTGATTACTATTCATCAAGAATATATAGGTTTACATATGCATAGGAAAGTTAGAACTAACTTCTAGAAAGTATGAACTAATTCCTAAACTAGGATACACACATAACTAATGAAAGAGATTCTTCTCCATAATATATTTTCCATTAATTCCAACACTCCCTCTTAATGGAGAAAGGGTTCACTAGTACTCCTAAAATTTCCCTAAATAATTCAAATTTATTTCTTCCAAGGGTCTTGGAAGAATAACATACACCTGTTGGTCTCAGTTTCAACTAGGCTTACAATGGTACATAAAAATAACTTGATAACTGAACTTTCATTTTTGTCTTCTTGCTAAAGATTTCATGCTTGTTCATTTGTTGGTGAAGTTTCATCACTTTTCTTGCCATAAGATAGTGGTGGATCTTCTCCTCTTTTTTACGTTTTCTACCCCAAAGGTGGAACACTTGAACTCTTAATCTCATCCATCTTGATCTTGATTGCAGCCTAACATTCTTTGTATTCAATGATGCAGGTTCTTGGGACTTATACTTGTCCTTGATATTTTCAATTGTTTCATCCTCGCTACCAATATCTACACACTTAAAAAAAAATGTTAGATTCATAAACAGAAGCATATCAGTTCTTTTCATCCTCCTCCTTTCAGAGAACTTTCATTTCTTCATCTTTATTTGCAGAAATAGTTTGTTGATTTTATTTCATGAACCTATTTAATCAATTATGTTGCTGTAAACATGTTGTATTTTATTTGATTGTATATGACGATAGGATTTTCTTCTCACTGAAAAAAAACTCATCAATAATATGATTCCATGCATAAAATTGATCCACTAGTCATGAGATACATATTTCTCTTCAAAATCTACTACAGGGAAGCTTTCATCATAAAAGGTTTCAAATTCTACATTAGTGGATGGTTCTTCATCGTCACATGTTTCAATTTCAACTACAGGAACACATTCATCATCCATCATTGCATATTCAATGTTTCCATCTTCAGTTTCATAATTAATTATGAGACTAAAATCACAAGAATCATTTTTACATTCATCATTTTTAGCCTCATTTAAACTGCACTTCATTTCTAAAATATCCCACAATACTTTTGCACTATGAATCTCGCCATATTCATGTAGTATACTGAATAAGATGCTTTCATCTAATGCAATTATTATAAGGTGTAATGTTGATGCATCTGTACACATATCATGGTTTGATTTAACAAAATCATATTCAACATAATTTAATAAATCTACCTCCCATAATATTGGTTTCATTTCAGTTGCCCCACTTTCATAATTCATACTTGAAAAAGAGGGTAGATCCAGCATTAACCTCTTAATGATTTCATCAAATGCTAGATCTGCATTATGATCCTTAACATGATCAGCTATAGGTCCATCAACTTCAACTTGAAACTCTTCACCAAATTCAGCTAAAAAGCATATCACATCGGTCTCTTGATGCTTTCTCCTGATATATTTCAGTTTTCTTTGAGACTATTTCAGTCTCCTTTGTTGATCCATTGCACTTTCTATTTTCTCCCTTGCACCAAGGGTGAAAAAATACCTTGATCAAGAAATTTTCGCTACCCAATGTCAAAATCAATGGTTGAAACACCTGCATGAAAGGCAGCCCACTCGAATCAAAACCCATAGCCACTTTGGACACCTCTAGGATCTAAATCAAAAGATCGATCCACCTGAAAAATTTGATCTCCTTTGCTAAAATTCAGCACAAACTTCACAAGTGATGATGATGCAAAGATAAGATGCAAATGGTCGACCAAATCATGGGCTCCAGGCAACAGTGATCTATACCAAGGAAATTGAATCTGATTGGTTTCCTCCCATGTGAGTGAGCACTCATTCCACACATGTCCTATGCACACTGACACCTTGCACAACGATCAACATTGACTCTTGGCTCATAACACCATCCACCTGTGCTCTCCAAATGATTCAAACACTCAATAAAATTTGCTACAAGTATCATAGATAGCACACCTATTTAATGGGGTTATAGTGACACAACCCCCAAACATTTCCTTCTTTCAAAACAATGGATAGATTATTATATTGTTGCTGCTTCACAATGCCAAGTCAAATCTTTCGCATCACTACACCACAACTCATAAAAATACCACGAGCCCATCAGAGTTCTTACTAAAAAAAAACAAGAAACAAGCTCTCCACACTTCTGCATGAACATACACCACCGACACTCCAAGATCCAGACACCACTGTTGTTGGAATTTTCATATCCACAACACTCTTCACTACTGCACCACACTGATTTCCACCATGCAACTTAACCACATTGACTATCAAGGGAATCTCCTTCAATGGCTTTCTTCACTCTCCCTGCCAAGTGAATTTCCTTCGCTGGCTCTCCTCACAAGTGATGTGGGCAGCTGAGTGACACCAACATTGCTAAGCTGAGGGGAGATTCACAACATGAACAAACTGGCGCTATGAGTGACACCATTGCCACTACGGGTAGATCCAAAAATTCATTATGTATATCCACATTAATTTCCACCAAGGTTGTTGGGATATGCATGAGAATATCCACAAAAAACTATGAATAAAACGAGCACCACCATGATACCACCATGCCCACCAATTAGTTTCTTTCAGCATCTAACTTTGAAAATATTTCCATTGAGCATTGTACAGAAACAAAATCAATTTAGGGGATGTGGTAGATGAATTGACCTTGCTGTCAACACAGAATTCTCACTTCTTTTACATCCTCAGGGTTAGCATTCAAGACTTTCCTAAGCCTCTCATAGACAACCCGCAATTTTCTATTACAATAGAAGGTATGTTAATAGAATCAAGAGAAACATGTCAGAGTTTAGGATTCATCTGCACTGGTCCTCCTTCCATGACACTTTTCACCTAAAAAATTCTTCTTTTGCACATATCAGGTTATCAATTACGCATATATCAGCTTAGAAATTGACCTAACACATTACTATTTCAGGTCACACCTGGAACAAAAACTCAACTGATACAACACCAAAAAGAGATGACAGCTCCAATCGAACTACTCCACACTCAATTGGAAACACACACCTAATATGGAAACAATTTTACGCCAAAAATATAAACTTCCACGCAGTTTATTGTCAGATTTCAGCTTGGTGGCTCACACTTACGCTACCTTTAAAATCATCAAAATCATCACGCGGACAGGAACTATGTTACTATCATATTCTTCACATTATTTGTTGTAGTAGAGACTCGGTTATACTCATGCATCAACCAACGTTCAACTACAGGAACACCACAACGTTTCTCACGTAGATCACTGTTGGTCAATTTCCATTCTACTATCTGATTCACACACCAGAAAATTCAGCATTCACTAGCAGATCCAATGCTCCGATCCACCAGAACTCCACCACACTTCCGATTCACCACCTCAATCTAGCAACTCTTTTATGAAACGAGCTCCAACAATAGAAGAAAAGAAAGTTCAAAGCCTTATAACTAAGCCAACTCGAGGGGGAAACCTCCTTTACATTACATAAATGAACAATTCTTGGATGATCAAATTAAAAACCTCCTTTCTATATATAGGAGTCCATGAGGTCACAATATAATCCTAGCCGACCTAACAATAACAATGTAAGCGCACAAAAATAAAAATATGGGGGTTACAAGGGTACAAGAATAACAATAATGGGGCTACACTAACAACAATAAGGGACTACACTAGTAATATAGGGACATAACATTCCCCTCTCCTTCAAAAAAGTGTTTTCCTCAATGCTTGAGTAGCTCTGGATGATTCTGTATAAAATTCTCATCATCCCATGTAGAATATTTAGTGGGTAAGTTCTTCCACTTAATGATATACTCTGAAATTGATCGATTTTGTAGCGGTCAAGTTGGTTTTTTCGTGACTGCTTCAGGTTCCATTATGATTTTTCCTTCCTCATCAAGTTTTGGAAATATTGTTTGAACTAGAATTTTTTCACCTATAACATTTTTTAAGCATGAAACATGGAAAACTAGATGCACTCGAGAAGAAGAAGGAAGCTCCAATTTGTATCCCATAATACCAATATTTTGCAACACTTTGTAAGGACCATAGTACTTTCATGATAATTTATTATCCTTCTTATGTTGCTTGAGGGACATTTGTTTGTATGGTTGTAGCCTTAAAAATACCCAATATCCTACCTTAAAACTTCTCTCGCTGCGATGTTGATATGCCTGTTGTTTCATTCGATTTTGTGCCAAATTTAGGTTATCCTTTAAGAGTTGTAGAACTTGTTGTTGATGCTCGATGTGACCTTCCACTGCTTGAACCTTAGAATTTTCTCTTATATATGATTTGATGGACGGTGGATGATATCCAGAAAGTGCCATAAATGGGGTCATTTTTGCTGTAGTATGGAAGGAAGTGTTATACCAACATTCAACCATAGGTAACCAATTGACCCATTGTGTTTGTTTATCAGATACAAAACAACCAAGATATCCTTCCAAACATTTGTTAAATATTTCAGTCTTCCCATCAAATTTAGGATGATAAGATGAGCTATGAGCTAGTTGAGTACCTAAACAAGAAAATATTTCCGTCAAAAAATTTGCAGTAAAAATGGGATCTTTGTCATGTACAACAATATTTGGTTTTCCATGTAGCTTTTGAAATGTTTCCATAAATGCAGTAGAAATTGTACTTTCTTTAAATGGATGAGATAATGCAAAAAAGTGTGCATAGTTGGTAATTCTGTCAACTACCACCATGATGACACTCTTTCCTTTGGACTTAGGTAAATCTGTGATAAAATCCATTGAAATTTCCTCCCAACGTTGACTTGGAATGGATAAAGGTTGTAGAAGACTAAGGGTCTTAATTATCTCAACGTTATTTTGCTGGAAAACCAAACATTCTGCCAAAAAATTTTGAATATCAGATTTAAGGCCATCCCAAAAAAATCTTTCTTCACCTAGTGGTAATTTTTTAAAAATATTGAGTGTCCTCCTAAGGGAGAAGTGTGCAATTCCAAAAGAAACTTTTGTTTAAGCTGGGAATTCTTACAAAGATATAAGCAATGTTTGTAGCATAAGGAATCATTTTTCCAACTAAATGTATCAGATGTACTAGGATTTTTCTGCAACTTTTGAATGAGTGTCCACACTTCTTCGTCCTTCTTCTATTCATCCCTTGCTTTAGTTATCCAATCTGGTTGGATAATAGAAATGACACAAATCAATGCTTCCACCTCTTCATCCTTTCTTGAGAGTGCATCTGCAACAACATTTAGCTTCCCTTATTTGTAGATGATTTCAAAGTCATAACCCAACAACTTTGTGAACCATTTTTTCTACTCTTCTGATGATATTATTTGTTCCAAAAATTATTTAAGACTATCATGATCAGTTTTTACCTTGAAGTGTCTTCCCATTAGGTAAGGTCGTCATTTCTTTAGTGCATGTATTATTTCCAACATTTCCTTCTCATAAATATCTTTCTCTAAATACTTTCCTTTCATTGGACTAATTTCAAAAGCAATGGGTATTCCTTCTTGCATTAAAACAACACCAATTACATTTCCTAAGGCATCACATTCCAAAATAAAGGTTTTTGTGAAGTCTAAAGTAGCTAAGACTGGTGCTAGGCACATTTCCTTTTTAAGATGTTCAAAGGCATTAGTTGCTTCAGGAGTCCATGAAAATGCATCTTTCTCCAATAATGTTGTTAAATTTTCTACTATTCTACCATAATTCTTAACAAACATGCAATAATACCTTGTTCACCCCAGAAATCCTTGCAACTTGTTTATGGTTCTGGGGACATTCAATTCTTTAATGGCTTTAATTTTGTTAGGGTCTACCTTAACACCCTCATGAGATATAGTATGACCCAGATATTCCACCTTCTGTAATCCAAAGAAACACTTGGAATTTTTTGCATATAATTGTTTCTCCTCCAATAGTTTGAGCATCCTGTCAGCATGTTGAACATGATCCTTCCTAGACCTATTGTAGATTAGTATATCATTAATAAATACTAACACAAATTTTCTAAGGGTTTCAAAATGGAATTCATCGACCCTTGAAATGTAGAAGGTGCATTGCTAAGGCCAAAAGGCATGAACAAAAGCTCATAATTACCCTCATGAGTTCAAAATGTTGTTTTCGAAATACCCTCAGTCTTCATTCTAATTTGATGATATCCTGAATGAAGATCCAACTTTGTAAAATAAATTGCTCCATGTAATTCATCCAATAATTCATCAATCATAGGAATGGAAAATGTATCTTTAATCGTGAGCTTATTGAGCTCCATATAATCCGGACACATGCGCCATGATCCATCCTTCATGTGCACCAATGCTACTAGAGCAGAGAAAGAACTTTGACTCGGTTGAATTATACCAGCATCTAACATTTATGTAATCATATGTTCAATTTCTCTTTTTTCGAAATAAGCATATCTATAAGGCCTTATGTTTGGAGGAACACTTCATGGAATCAAATGAATAGCATGATCATGATAACGAATACGTGGGATTCCTTTGGGAGTTTCAAACACCTTGGAATGATTTTCCAAGAATTTTCGAAGATCTGGAGAAATAGATGATTTTGATGTTGGAACTTCTAGTGAGAATATTTTTTCAATTACACTTCTTTGTTATTTATTCAAAAGATTTGTCATGAAATTAGGGATTATTATCTTTCCCATCTTCCCTATGCTACCCCGTAATTCAACTTCCTTTCCTTCTGAAAAAAAATTCAAGAAAAGTTCTTGAAAATTAAAAGCTACCGTCCCCAAATATTGTAGCCATTTCACTCCTACTACAACATCAACACCTCCCATTGGAATGGAAAGAATTTTCTTATTCAATACATATTACCCAATGGTTAGCTTAATATTATGGCATTTTCTAGAGAAATTTATATTTCCTCCATTTGCAACCATCACTTGATATTCTGGTGTTGGCTATAGAAAGAAATTCAATTCCTAAGCTACCTTACAATGAATAAAATTATGGGTACTACCCAAGTCAATCACCACTATTACCTTTTTATTCTTGATATTTCCTTCTATCTTGAGAGTGTTAGGAGTGGTAATTCCTTCCAATGCATTACATGATATGGTCAGACTCATTTATTCATTCTCTAAGGTGGGTTCTTGGTGTATATCCTCTTCTTTTGAATTTTCTTGATCATTTTATTCCTCCTCTTTACAATTTATGTAAAATAATTTATTCTTAGCACACTTAAGACCTTTAGTGTATTTTATATCACAAATATAGAAAATCCCTTTTTCTCTTTTCGTTCCAATTGTTGTGGTGTCAACCTTGTAGGTTTTGGAAGTCTATGAGTAGCAACACTTCCATCTTTATAGATGGCAGTGGTAGGATTCGTTGTTGCCATAATTTTACTTTCAATTTTTATTTCCAACCTAAATTCCTTCTCCAATGAATCAGGTTCCCAAAGGCATACCTTATGTTGGATGTTATCCTTTAAAGTCCCTATGACGACATCACTCTTGTGTTCCTTTGGAATATTAGTTACCCTTATATTCAATTTTTGGAATTCCTCAATGTGCTCCACCATTGTACCCTTTTGTTTGAGATTTATCAATTGGCCAAACAAGGTGTTTCTCTTTGTATCCTCATAATGTGCTATCATTTCCTCCGTAAAAATTGGCCAAGTGGCAATATTTTTACGAGAGAAAAGCCATTGATACCATACAATTGTATTTTGTTCTAAATATAAATTTGCAATGTGTACCTTTTGTGTGTTTTTCACATTACGGAGATCAAAATATTGCTCCACCTATAGTATCCATATTATGTGATCCTTGGCATCAAACTCCCTCATATCCATCTTTGGAATATGGTGGGTCTTACTACCTTTTTGACATTAAGAGTCATTTCTTGTATCAAAATTTTCAAACCTTCCATGTCTACTTTTAGATCATTCTTCATGTCTTCCATGTCAACCATATTAGCTTCCATTCCATCCATATTACCTTCCACACCTTTCTTCAAACCATCCATATTAGCCTCCACGCCTTTCTTCAAACCATCCATATTAGCTTCCACATATTTCTTCAAACCATCAATCTTAGCTTCCACTCCTTTCTTCAAAACTTCCATTTCATTTTTTGTTGCTCTTTGTGAGAGCGAAATTTGATGCACTTTCTCTTGTAATTTTGATATATCATGTTGCACTTCTTCCTCTTCATGAGTCATAGTAGAGCCTTCTAAGGGCTTAATGGGTGTTGAATTATTTTTAGGGGGAATTTTAGAACTCAATACTGATATCTATGCTTCAATATTCCCTTGTAATCACTTCAGACTATTTTTTCAAACAATACTTATGCAATTTGAAAAAATAATACACACATTTTTCTTGCTTTTGAGGATCTCGATATTGAAACTGAATTATCTATGTGCTTTCTGATCCTCAATATCTGAAATTTGGTCCTATAGTATCCCTACAAATATTATTTTGAATCCAAAAAGTATGACCTGATTTGGATTCAGGACAAATTTATGCCCAATCTCCCATATTAACCTAATTATTGCCTGGATCAGTAGAGTGAACTTGTATGGCATGCCACGTGTCACTATTTCCTCCTTAGGCTCTGAAATTGATAAAAAAATATATAGTTCGTATACTTTCAGCTGCTTTTTGTAGAATCCCAATCTGATGCTCAAAGAGAGAGAGTTATGATGATTTTCCCACGATCACCTCTTTGAGATGAAATTCGGGAGCCTAAAAAAATCCTAAATTCCACATATCATATCTCCGAAAATATTGCGAAATAAGATCTGAAATTTTTACACAAAGTTTCTCAAGATTTTAGCCTCTCGTGGTAAAATTATCAACTTCTGAGCCTTCGTAAAAAATAATTATAGTGAAAATTCCACGATGACCTATTTGGAGGAGAAAAACTCTAGAATCCAAAGCTCTGATACAAAATGTTACAAAACCAGCTCCAAAAATAGAAGAAAAGAGATATCAATGCCTTAGAAATAAGCCACTTCAAGGGGGAAACCTCCTTTACATTACATAAATGAATAATTCTTGGATGATCATATGAGAAAACCTCCTTTCTATATATAGGAGTCCATCGGGTGACAATACAATCCTAGCCGACCTAACAATAATAATGTAAGGGCATAATAATAACAATATGGGGGTTACAAAGGTACAACAATAACAATAAGGGGGATACAATAACAGCAATAAGGGACTACAGTATTAATATAGGGACCTAAAAACCTTGTCTTTCCATGATCTTCTCACGATAATTCGTGATCACAATCTCTTGCAATCTCCTATGACTGCCTGACCTTTGTTGCCAAAAATTCTACTGTCTGTATTGAGAATTGCAGAAAAGGGTATGGATGGCATGCCAATGCCCGCTGCCAAGAGATATTCTCCATCTCTTGAGCTTACTAGACAAATCACTTCAAACTTCTCATCACCAACAGCCGTCATGACAAAGATCCAATAGTTCTGATTTTGGTCAACAGTTCTATGAGGATCTCGCTCCATGAGACGAAGATCCAAACTCTTGATGGGAACCGACCTCCACTGCCAATATGCTACCATGATTATTCTAATACACAGGTTGGCATTGTTGTTCTAATGGAATGGTGGAATAAATAAAAACTCCCACTATAAATGCCCTTCAACACTGGTAAAGTTTCGATCTTCAACACATATCATAAGCTTGCCACAATAAGGGGTATGTGCACCTAGATCGCAGAAAAGTCTAGGAATTACCCTAGTGAGAGACGTATACACTCTCTCTTCTTCTAATACCCATATGTAGTCTTAGGGCTCGTAATGCATGTCGGGCTTGATCTCACCAAGCCACCAATGATCTGTTCCAATGAGCAATTAAAAAAAACCCAATAGGCCATAATAGGCACCATGAATTCACGAAAATCACAACTCGTAAGGATTCAAGGAAACCTCACTACCTTACTCTATCAAATCGACTAGATCCACCTCCTTACAACATACACACGCCCTACTACTCTCACGATAGGGACGCAAACCTCCAACTCTGATTTCCCATAACACCATCGTAGCTAGGATCCCTATGGGATTCCGCTGCCTAGGCTCACATGTAGGCCATTGAGAACATATCCAAGGTCACGATCGAAATCCTCTTCTCCTTCTCACCGAATGGAAATATCACACCACACCCGCACCTCACTAGTCAACTACTATCATACTCCTGGTCGAACGATAGCACAATATTCTCCACAAAAAGAAACGTATAAATGATTCTTCGCACGTGTTCACTCCTATGGCCTCCTCTCTGGTGGGTTCCTCCTTGTGTTGACCAATGGTGTGACACCAATAATCTGTCAATTCAAAAGAAATCAAAATTCAAAGGCACCGTTGAGGATCAACCAAATTCATGCACTTATCCGAAGATAAATTAAACACATGGAAAACACAACCTATCTCGAAACTCACCCAGCTCTCACCTGACGCTCTGATACCATGATAAAATCAGAAGAAACCTAATATATTCATAAACTTAGCAGCTCACAGGTGAGAAAGCTCCACCTAGAGACTGTTTCAGGCAGAACGCTCTACATTGATCATTATTCATCAATAATATATAGGTTCACTTATGCATAAGATAATTAGAACTAACTCCTAGAAAGTAGGAACTAATTCCTAAACTAGGATACACACACAACTAGTGAAATAGACTGTCTCCAATAATACATTCTCCATTAATTCCAACACATGAAAGTAAAATGGTCTTCCTCAATTAGTTTATAATAATAACATGTTTGGAAGAGAATTTCCCATTTAAGTAGTGAAATTGGTATGAAGAATAATGCCTTCATTGAGTCACTAGATGGACAAGTGGTTAGGTATGGATTTATATGATTTTTTGTTAAGAAAGAGATCAATTTAGATCATGAGGATTTCCATCACTTTTGATTTCGATTCATGTCATAATGAAATCATAATATTTCTCTACTCCCAGTTAAGTTTGATTTAAATGTTATGGATTATTAGATAGAAATCGACACTTAATTATTGTATTATTAGTTATGTTTAATTTAAACATTATGGATTAGTAGACAGAAATAAACACTTAAATATTAGGGATGATTGAATAACATATACTGGGTAAGATTTGTCTTAATGATAAGTTCAATTAGTGATTAAAGTAATGTGAAATCTATGGAATCTGAGAGCTTCAAGGCTCATAACCCTCAATTGTAACCCATTTACAAAGTGAACTAACCATAAAAAAATTTAAATACATATAAATTTTAAATAAGTAGGAATTAGATTGCAATCAACACTTAAATGTTATGCATTATTAAATAGCATATATTCATTATTTTTTTACACATTTTTTAAGATTGTAAAATTATAATTACGTAAGTATTAAAATATGAAAAATTTAAAATTATGTTTATGAAAAAAGTTATTAATAGATGGTTAAGTAATTAAGAAAATGAAAATCATAATTATATTAACTAATAAACATTAATATATAATATCTAAATTATTTAGAATATTATAATGAATACTTAATCATTAATTTGTATTGTAATTAATGTTTGTTTGAACATTAAGAATATTTAAAATCATACAATAATAATAATAATATAAATATTATGGATATTGAATTTACAGTAGAATATTTTATAAAGGCAATAAGGGTAATATCTCATTTTTATTATTTTAAAAAAATTATTAAAAATAAAAATAAAATTATATATATATATATATATATATATATATATATATATATATATATAAATAAAATGTTATTCTATTTTTATTAAATTATATTCTCAATCCAACATAATTAATAGTAATATGAATACATCACGTTTCTTTTTAACTAGATTATGAATAATAATATTCTAGTTTAAATATTCAATTAAAGTTATGGATAATTTTATTTTTATTAGAGTTAAATTTTATATCCTTTAAAATATTGATAAAAATACGTTATCTTAATAATTTTATGTGTAAAATAATGCTCACTAATTTCATGCTCTGTGCTTCCTAATTTGATTGTAGAAACCATAGTCCCCTCTTCGATGATGTCCTCGGAGGGGGTTTCTCTCCCTCCACCCTCTTCTCCCTCCCTCCTCCCTCTTCTTCGTCACGGGTAGATGAATTTGCTGCCTTTGATGCTTTGGTTGCTTCCTTGCAAAAGTTTTCGTGTTCCGCTCTGATGTAATCGAAGTTCATGAAAAGAAACAATGAGGTTTGTGGTATAACACTTCTTTTGGGGCTCGCAAGACTTTGCTTGCATACTCTGAGAGAGTCCTAATTGAAAATTTCACATGCATGTGGCCTTCACTAAGATCTATGGATGTATGGATTTATAAAACTTAGAAACACATGATGAAGGGAAATATTTCCATTTATGCAGCGAGTAATGGCTTATTTGCATTTATGTTTGAGCTTAAAGAAGATAGAGATGTAGTCTTTATAAATGGTCCATATTTTATTGGATTCCGTGGAATATAGATTAACAAGTGGACTCTTTATTGGAACCATGATGAGGGTATCCTGACTCAAATTGCGGTCTGGTTAAAGTTTCCTCGTCTCCCTCTTACTTGCTAGAGTGACAATTTCCTTTACGCAATTGGATTTGGGAAATATCTTGATAAAGTAGAACCCAAAGGTTCTTAGTTTTCTTGTTCAAATATCTATGTGGAAGTGGATCTCAAAAAAGGATTTCGTGCAGAACTAAACAAGGAAAATTTTAGGGGCTAATATTCGCAGATGGGCTAATATTTTATGCTTAAAAAAAAATATTCATGAATTTCCATTTTTTTAGAATATGATTTGCACAAATTTTATAGTATAAGAATATTTTACCTTACAAATTGCCAAAATGTTATAGGGACTATACAAAATCATTATAAATATGAGTATTTCTATAAAATTATTGCCGATCTTTACAATTTGCATATTAGGGACTAGTAATACTCACCAAGATTTTTAAACTTTAAGCTAAATTTCTATCCTTAAATTTTTCCTAGAAGAAAATCTAACCCTAGGGGAGTGGAAACATTGAAAAAGTTTAGATTATGAAAAAATGTCGTTTACATGTTGGCATTGCCACAAATACGACCATTTTTCTTTATATTTATCCAAAATCCCTGATATTGAATGATCATACCAAAATGATCTGTTAGATGAGAAATGAAAAATGTAGAGGAAAGGAGGAAACAAGGGTAAATATTCTGCTCAAAACTCTAAAGTCAGATAGTGAAAAAATGTTGCTTCTACATCTATAAACCCCTTCAATGCTATGAGGAATAAAAAATAAGAGAGGGTGTAGGGTTCAATGGTAGCAACGAACAATGTAGATCAGGAGGATTATTATGAATTCAAGGAAATAAAAGGAAAGATCAATGAGAAAGATCCACCTTAGGCCTCATATTCGGCGAGATCGGACACGTTGGAAGAGATATTGGGCTCTGATCAACCTCATGTTCCTCAACATAGATCCCTCAATGCTAGTGTTTTTGAGGAATTTTTAGGGTTTATTACCCGTCATATGGCTCAAAAAAAAGTGTGGATTGATGAGAGTAGCAGACATGAAACAAAAAGCTCCAAGGAAAATAATGGTCGGCTTCCCAAACAATTTGTGAGAGAAAAAGAAGTAGAAAAAAATAATAAACTGAGGAGTCAACCAATAATTATAATGGTTTTCAAATTAAAATATGGTAAAGGATGAGAAGAAAATTAATGGGGAGGTCTCACTCAAAACCCCTCTTCTAAATGAAATTTTTATCATGGAATGTAAGGGGTTTAGGGTGCCCCCTTAAAACCCTAGATGTAAAATATTTAGTAAAGAAGGAAGTTCCTTGGATTATTTTTCTTCAAGAAACCAAGTTGCAGGAACATGAACTCCTTAAAGCAGAAAAATTTGTCTGGTATGGGAGCTTGGAGATAGTCCAACATTTAATAGGGGTGTTGGGATGTCAGAGCACCTTTTGGTTGGAGAGTCACTTCACTCTTATTGAGAGTTTGAAATCACAACATTAAATTATGGTGCTCCTAGAATCTAAGATAAGAACAGAAATTATTCCAACATTAAACATTTATTCTCCAGTTCAATATCATACGAGGGAAGAATTTTGGGACTGTAGATGAAATAAAAAATAAATTCTAGCATCAATATTGTATTATTGGGGGTGATTTCAATAAAATTCTAAAAGTGGAGGATAAAAGAGGAAGAATAATAGTTATATATCCTTTCATAGAATGAATGGAGGACTTAATATATGAATGGGACTTTTATGATGTAGTCCTAGTATCTGGGAAGTTCAACTAGTCCAATTGTTGCACGGGGAACAACCACATTGTAACTCCATTAGATAGGTTCCTGATATACAACAACTAGTTCTTGAAAGGAATTGATTTCCTCTTTATGATTGAAAATCAATAAGAGTATAATCATCACCTGATTTCACTTCAGTTAGAAAAGCTAGAAAATTTGGCTCATATCCCCTTTATATATAACCCCTTTTTTCTTCATGAGGATTGATTTGTCAACACGATCAAGAAAGCTTGGATCTCTTGAGTGAAGGGATCTCCATCCTTTGTCTTTAAAAACTCCAAAATGTCAACGGATCCCTCAGGAAGTCACAGAAGGAGAATTACGAAGTACTTGGATAGAGGTGCATTAGCTTAGTTAAACATCTAGAGGTCCATCATCTACTCGAATCTGTTCCAATGAAATATTGGAATTTCAAAAAAGAAAGGGAGCTAAATTGGAGCATAGTTTTTGTTAGTAGAAAGGAGGAAGAGATATGGTGCCTCATGTCAAGGATTTTATGGCTGAAGGTAAGGGATATGAGCACGTCATTCTTTCATACGCAGGAAAAAGAAAGAGAATTAAAAAGTAAGTAAAATAAATTTTTGTGGAAGGAAAAATGCGAATATCCTCTTTCGAGGATATCAAGAACAAGGTTTTTTCCCATTTCCAAGAATTTTATAGTGTAGATTAGACTCCTATGGATCAAGTGAATGATTTTATTTGAACCCTAGATAATTTGTTTTTTCCTTCCTCAAATTTGGAGCTACTCAAGATCACAGAAGAGGATGAAGTTCAGGAGGTGATTTGGTACCTTGATCGAGACAAGACCCCAGGCCTGGATGGATCCACAATTTTTTGCTATCACTCATTTTGGATCTTGATTAAAAAGGATCTGTTTTTGGTTTTGAAGAACTCTTGGGCCAAAAAAATTTTGGAGGTAGCAACAACTCTTCCTTTCTTGCCCTCATTCCGAAGTAATTGAATCCTTCCAATTTATCTTATTTTCATATAATCTCTTTATGCAACATGAATTATAAAGTTATAACTAAAATCATAGCCAATTGTTTGAAAATTTTGTTTCCTTCTTTTATTTCGAAGAATCAAGGAGGCTTTATGCAACAAAGAAATCTTCACAATATATTCTTTGCGTCACCTAGGTTATCAAAAGATATTGACTAAAATTAAGAGGTTCTATTATTGGTCGAATCTAAAGAAGGATGTTGCAGAATTTGTAGCTAGGTTTTTGGACTGTCAGATGGTTAAGGATGAATGTAGGCATCTAGGTGGACTACTATAGCCGATTTTGATTCCAAAGTGGAAATGGGAGATCATTTCCATGGATTTCATCACAATTTTTACCAAGAAATCTAGACAACATGATTCCATCATGGTTGTTGTGGACAGGTTGAAAAAGGTTGCACACTTGATTATAGTGAATACAACATATTTAGATAGCATTGTGGCACTATTATTCATCATATATGTGATCAAATTTCATGGTGTTCAAAAGAATATTGTGTCACACATGGATTCAAAGTTCACTTACAAGTTTTGGAAGGATTAGTTTGTTGGTTTGGGCACCGAGTTGGCCTTAAACACAAATTATCATCTGCAGACAGTTGGGAAGATTGAGAGGGTCAATAGGATATTGGAGGATATGATGAGGATGTATGTGATGCATCAACAGTATAAGTGGGAAGATTATCTTCCACTGCTAGTGTTCTCCTACAACAACAGGTATCAAGCTTCCTTGAAGATGAGTCCGTTTGAGGAAATGTATGGGTGGAGTTGAAATACTCCCATCAGTTGGAGTGATCCGATTTATAGGTTATTGATTAGACCACACATGTTGGCATAAATGGAACCTGAAATGCAGGTGATCAAGAAGAACGTGAAAGAAGCACATGATAGGCAGAAGATTTATGCAAACCAGAACAATTTTTTTAAGGAGTTTCATGTTTGGGAATAGGTGTACTTTCATATCAAGCCCAAGAAGAGCTCCTTGCGGATTTGATCATGTGAAATGTTGGCACCCTAGTTTTGTGGACCCTTCAAGATCATTGAGATGATCAGTCTAGTGGCCTTTTGACTTGCACTTCCTTCCACAGTTAAATTCCATGATGTTTTTCATATATCATTGGTTAAGAAGTATGTTAAAGATGTTGGTCATGTGATTGATTGGTCTATATTGTAGGTGGAAACAGATGAATAATTCTAGTCGGAGCCTCAGTGTATATCGCATAAAATGGTGTTCATGCTCTGGAACCAAGCAATAGACCAAGTTAAAGTTAAATGGACCCACTTTTGGCCCGATGAAGCTACATGGGAGATGGTAGATCGGATATGGGCTATGTATCCTTCCTTGTTTGCCAATAGAGGCAAAGCAGTTTTGGTGTGATGTTGGTATATGTTTTGCATATGTTTTGGTGATGTTTTGATATATTTGATGTGATGTTCGGGTATATGTACATATATATATGCATGTAAACACTACCATGGGCTATGTTATAAATCTATAATAAGAGGTTTGGTTGTCACGTCATTATAGTTTTCATGTTGTTATGTTTTCATGATGGTTTTTATATCATGAGGGTAATCATTGTAAATTTACATCGATATATGGTATAATGCTTCATTGGTATTATGTTTTCTTTTCAACGGTTTTGTTGAGGTATATGTGTGGTTGAACACCGATGACGGTGTCCCCTAAGGGGGAGGGTTCTGTAATAGCCCTATTGAAAAATCCATGTAATAAAAATTAAAAATAATAACCACAGTTAATGGGACACTTATTTGAACCTAAATGTTTAGAAAAACATCCTAGTGGGTGTTCATTTTGGTTAATATGGATAAGGAAATTGGCAAAGGCAATGGAAAAGACTTTGGGAAGGAAAAATGGCATTTTTGGCACATTTATTTATGAAAATAATGGAAATTAGGAGAAAATGGAGGTGAGAGGTCACATATTGCTTGTGAGGAGGAAAATGAAGGAAAATAATGGAAAATCAAGAAAATAGAGACCTCATTAATAAAAATACTTATGAGGATCAGTTGGTACCTTTTTCTAGTTCAGTTTTGGAGCTCTCTCATTATTCCACCTCTTTATCTCTCTCGCTCTGGGACACTTAGAGTTTTCTTGGATCATTTTGGAATTATATCAAGAAATGAAAAGAAGGCAAGCAGAAGGAAGCAACAAGTAAGGAAGAGAAAGATCAAGCATTTGCAACAAGATTATTTGTAGGTATCAATTTTCATGTGTGATTTCCTTGTTATATTTTTCATGAATTGTATTGCATGTGGTAATTTTTTATCATGGCATGGGTTTTTCCATGTGTGACAGTGTTTTCAGCCTAGCCTTTCCATTTAATGATAGCCATGATGTAATGGAGTTCTCATGTTCTGGTTGAGTTGGATTTTCGGGTAGATTCCAAGTTGACTTAGGTGTATCTTGGAATTGATAGAACAAATGGCCTAGTAACCCCTGAAATGAACTGTGGGTTGTGGTAAAGTTGGATAATGTGTTAACTCGGTGGGTCTAGGAATAATTGACCGGTGAATGGTGGGATATACGGTAAATCCTAGAGGTGGTTTTCTCTTCATCAAGCCAAGGAATCTAGGGTTGGGATATACGATAAATCCTAGAGAGTATGCCTCATTTTAGGGCCTAGTAATCCCTAGAATAGACTGTGGATTTCGATAAGGCTTGAGACACTAGGAGACAAGAAAATTCCTCATGGTGTAGGTGGAGAAATCTGGAGGCATACATTTTAATTTTGGCCTAGTGATTGGGTGGAGATCATGGTAAATCATGTTATGACATGTTGATTGTTTTTTCCTAGTGATCTGGTGTGGATTACAGTAAAGCCTCATTTATATTGATAAATATGAGGTGGTTTAGAATTGGGATGCCCTGGTTGGTTCTTTCTGTTTGAGTCTAACATTCATGCTTGGAATTTGGCATGAGGGTGATTGGCTGAAGAGATATTTGGCTCAACCAATCTATGGTCGGGTGGAATAAGGTAGTCCCATCTCTGGTTGGTTTTTACATTCATTAATGATAATTTCATTTCCTTGGTATTTGATGTGTAAATGTGTTGGTTCATATGTAGATTCTATGGTTTTTGTATCCTTGAGATTTATGTTGTTATTATGTTGGTTATAAGCATGTATTATTACAATGATGATGTATAGCTCTCCTCATGTTTTTATTTCTAAATGAATAAACAATGTATCTATGACCTAATAGATGATATTTTAGCTAATGATGCAAGGGCACCATTTCTTCTTAGATATTATCATATAATTATGAGACCCCTATGCTCAGATCTATTGTTTACACCTATAGAACACACGTTTGTGCTATGTTTGATGAAATGCCTATCATGGGTAGTAGGGGTCCTGTCAAGTCCTTGTTCGAGTAATTTCTTTAGCATCATTGTTTCATTGTGTTATTTCATTCCTGATCACGTCATTGAGTTTTGGGTAGTGGCATGGACTCTGGGCTTGAAAAAATGCCTTAAATCGCTTCGACACAAGTGCACTTCTAGGAAATTTACTCTTTAGACGTAGTCAAGCATGCTTATGCATGTGTCCAAAACTTCCTAGATGCATGGATGCAGGGGTCTACATGCATCTAGGGATTTTTCTTCATGGAATCTCTGTGGAACCTAGGGGCTAGTGACCTAGGTGGTTGGGTTAGCTCCTAGAAATTATGTTGCTGATGTGGAAGGTTTGTATGATGTGTTTCGATGGGTTCCACTTCATTAAGGTCATCTAGTGGTCAAATCTTATCATAGTAACTCTTCTTCTCATGTTTTCCCCAGTTCGATGGTCACCTGGGTAGATGTGGGATGAGGGTGTTACATTGGAAACCAATTTAGATCGTGAAATCAATAAACATGAAAGAGAAAGAATTTCAATCACACAATACACAAGTATTTCCTTGGGAAAGCCTCAACTAAAAACCCCTCTATATGTATATTGCATAATTCATAAAATATGAGAAGATTATAATGTTTTTCTCCAAGACGAGAAACCTTTTCACTATCTCTATCTGTCTCATTGATTCCTAGACAAGACTAGTTGTCACACCTCCTATTTCAAAAAAAAAAAAATTATTTTGAGTTATCAGTTTCTATGTATTGATGAACTAACTCCTATTCACTTACTAGCTTTAAGAATATAACCTCTCATTCCAAATTCGATTAATTATATTAACCATTAGAATTTGGATCATTACCCATTCTCTTTCACAATTTTAAAGATATATAAACATATATATATTTTCAACCTCATACTATGTCATTAATGTAACCTCCATTTAATGTAAGACTCCCACTGTACAATTTCTTACATATATTCACATATAAGTCGTTCATATCAACTTTGCATCTGCTATGTCCGTATCAGAATGAGGCGCTACTTTTCGGCTGGAGATTGCTTGTTGATTTGGTTGTATTGGCATGGTTTCACATATATATGTTTGGAGTTCTTGGAACAATTGGGTTTATACCTTTGACTGACGCATTGGTATTTCATAGACGTGGACATACATTATTACTCCGTCATACATATGAGTCTGTATTTCCTTTCCCTGCGTTGGTATGGAATATATTTTGGTTAGTGTATCTTGGGTTGAGGGTGTCGTATTTGCATCGACTTTACAACCCTATGCTCATCGTACGTTGGGAATTGATATCCGCGTATCCTCTAAATTTGTGGTTACTATATTCTATTATTTTCTGGTTATGGACCTGCATGCATCATTAATATATTTAAGGCACTGGTACGTTGGCCCTTTAATTGACGTCCTATCCAACCACCATCGTCAATCAGTTGTCGATCCATGTGAGAACTGACGGATCTTTTCCAGTTGTACGGCTATGCATTGCTAGGGTTTTTCATTGATGATTGCTATAAGGATTAAACCGTAAATTTGTTTCGCTTTCTGATTCGACTCTCTATTCCATATTTCTTCCTGCTTGACGACGGAATGATGTCTCTGATCGACCTCCAAGCGTTCACAGTGCTTCACACCTGCTTGGTATTGGTTTCTGGTCAACGCGCAGAGGTAAATCCTACTCTTCCTTCAGGATTGAAATTTTCTTGTTCTCGCTATATTTAATGGGTAGTCGTTTCGATTTATTTTTGATTTCGTGTTACCAGGTTTAGAGCTTCGCCCTAACCATTCTTCCTCAGAGCGAGTTCGTTTTTTTTTCTGAAAATGCGTTTCGTCCCTGGCTATCAATTTATTTGAACTTTTCCTATCGTTTAACATTGATTCGATTTTCATGTCACCACAAGGATGTCTGCGATGACCAAGAGCGCTACCAGTGAAAACCTTCTTCCGTGAATGGAAAATCTTCCATAGGTATGGGTTTTTCCTCGGCATGTCCTCTACTCTTTCTTTCAGTGTTCGCGTCTCAGTTCTTTAGTAAAATCTGTTGATCTATTTCGTTCTTTCATCTTTCAAGCATTCTCTGAGATCAGAATGATACTCTCGAACAGTGCTTTGCATAGGTAATTATTTAATTTTTTCTTTCCGAATCGAGATCTCCCTATATATGATGTCCTTTATTGTTTCAGTAAGCCGGTTTCGTTTTAACTCTCTTCGTTTTCAGTCATCAACCATTGAGTCTAAAAGAATGATTTTATTTTTCTAATGCAGGTATTTCTTTGGCTACTCTACGTCTACACACAACTAGCAAGCTCATTACATTATTCACTGAAATGTTGAAATCCTACCTATTTGCCATAGGTCGGTACCCACGAGACTTCGGTTAATTTGTGAACCCATGGTTCATACGACTGGTTTAATATTGCAATGTTACTAGTTCATGGATAATCTTCGTAATTCCAAAGGGATTCAAACCCTTGTGTTTATAATTTATATTTATAATTTGTACCGGACCTTGACACTCTGTGTTGAGGGAAATCTGACCCCTACGAGGGCGATATAATTCCCTGTATACTATTATTATTATTATTATTATTTTTATCTATAATTTTTCAATTAATGTACAGTTCAGTCCTACAATGTATTAGTATTTATGTTCATTCTTTCAAGTATTTCATATCTGGTACTTGAAACTGACAATACTTTTATCTTAATGGAACCGTCAAATATACTGGTATATTGGGACTTTCAGTAAAATATGAGCGTGTTTCGATGTACTCGATGAGTACTCTATCATAACCAGAAATTAAATATCTGGTGTAGATTCTGTGTTCCAGATTTATTTTATCCTGTCAGTGCAATATTTATAATATTGAAGACTTCGTTATAATTTTTTTCTTGTGTCCTACTCCAAATCTTTAGAGTTTCATAATGGAAATGAATTTGCAGAACTTCAGTCGTCATCTCTTTAGATTTCATTTATTTATTTATTTATTTTGCGTATAATATACTAGACTAACAAGTCTTCTAACTTTAATATTTATTCTCATGTCTATATCATTCTTATATTAGGAAGGCTTTCCTGTATCATGCCGGTGTATGAAATTCTCATACCATCATAGTATGCAGTTTTGATAGTAATGGTTTCCCAGTCTCTTCTTCTATGTTAGAATTTGTATATAATGTTACTAGCTCTGTTCTGTACCATGGTTTACTAATGTGCCAAAATTATTTACAGGTGTTGTACGGATATGTATCTCTATTTTTATGTTTAGAAGACATTTGTACTTATAATCTACCCTTTTACTCCCTTGACTTGGGTGCACATAATAGACTAGGATACATATATTTCAATATGCCATGCTGTGGTGAATATGCATGTTAGTTAATTACTTAAATTCCTTTTGTCTTTTAATTCTGTTCTCTAATATTAGAATGACTCCATAAGAAAATTTATCAATGAGCAGTCTCTTGAAAGTCAATAGTTGCTTTCCTCTGATATAGTGTTTGCTGCTTGCATGCAAAATTAATTGACCATTGAGTTTCTGGTTATGTATGAATGATGTGCTGACCCTAAGGTCAGTATATACAATCTTTCCTTTCATTCTTTAATGCACAGTGTAAATTTCGATTCATCTCCTGCTATTTTCCAGTATAATACAGGAAAACTCAGATTTCTCTCTCTTATGTATGTATATATTAGAATCATTCTATGAAACAGAAGAATATTAAACACTAATTCACAAATCTTCCTGTGGAGAACTAAGTATCCTCATATTTAAACCACCACGGGTTTAGAGATTCTGTTGGGTTATACTCCACAGATTTAGTTTCTACAACTATGCAGAATTTCAAAGGTGAATTCCTTATGATTAATTCTGTTTAAATGTAGAATTTATATTCTAATATACAGTCAAATTTTATATGTAGCCAATTCATACTATATGAAGTAAACACATCAATAAAATTAGAGACATACCACTCATGCAATTAACCAACCTCCCAACCTTAGAGTCCTTCTGTCTCCCAGAACTCACCCTCGAGCTGAGATCACCTCCTAGAACAGACTAACCTCTAATCTGTGTAGGAGCAGCTTATTTAAGCTATTGTTCCCCAAAGCTTGTTTCTAATTCTGTGTCCAGAATAGCAGGATGCTTTTCTTCCTGTTTGCCTAGGCTTCCCATTTTTGGGATTCTTTAAAGCTGTTTTATGCTTTTCCCAATTTTCCAGCTTTTTACCTCTTCCCAACTACTTTCCTCATCATTGGGGAATTTAGATTTTTCCTCAAAAATCTAAATTTAGAATTAATTTCTTTCAGGGATTTTTGAAATATTGTGGGGAAATATTTGCCTCATCCATCCTCATGAATTTAGCAAGTGATCTCATAAATCTCATTTTGGTCAATCTTCACAATTCATTCTATTCATTTCCTCAAATTAAATATTTAATTACATTCACAAATACTTATCCTTTGGGGTCCACTCCCCTTAGGATTAAAGTTCAAATGTCTAGCTTTGAAATTCAAACCCATAAATTGGGGGTGTTACATATTCCCCCTCTAAAAATAAACACCGTCCTCGGTGTTGTTATTCAACTACTAGAGTTCATTTTTCAAACAAAAATGGATATCTTTCCATCATTTCAACGTCTCTTTCCTAGGTAGCTTCTTCAATAGTAAAGTGCTTCCACTGCACCTTTACTCTTGCTACTATTCTATTTCTCAATTCAATTTCTTCCTGCTCCAATATTTGAAGCGGTTATGGTAGAAACTCCCCTTCTGGTTCCACCTGTACAACATTCCAATCAACTATGTGAGAAGCATCATGCACATATCTTTTTAATAACGAAACATGAAATACATCATGAACTCTAACATGGGGTGGTAAGGCCAGCTTGTAAGCCACTGGTCCCACCCTTTCTAATACTTCAAAAGGACCACAGTATCTAGGAGCCAGTTTGGCACAACTTCCAGCATAAAGGGTGCTCTTTTTGGGTTTAATACACAAATACACATGCTCCCCCACTTTATATTCTCGGTGCACTCTTTTCTTATCAGCATAGTTCTTCTGGCGATCTTGTGATGTCTTAATGTTTCTTTGTATCTGTTTAACAATTCTTTCCATCTCTTGTAAAGCATTTGGTCCCAACATTAGTTTATCCTCTTGCTCACTCTAGCTCAAAGGAGTACGACACTTCCTTCCATATAGTGCCTCAAACAGACTCATTTTGATGGAGGAATTGTAGCTGTTATTATAGGCAAATTTAGCTAAATGCAAGTAATCTTCCCACTTTTATGGCCTATCCATCACATACATTCTCAGCATGTCTTCCAGAATTTGGTTTTTTCTTTCCGTTTGACCATCTATCTGAGGGTGGTAAGCAATACTAAAATTCAACTTAGTACCCATCCCTCCAAACAGCCCTTTCCAGAAAGTTGTTGTAAACTTAGCATCTCGGTCAGAAACAATCACCTTTGGAACCCCATGGAGTCTTACTACCTCCTTCAAGAACACATTCGCTACTTGAGCTGTTCCAAAGGTATATTTCACTGGTATAAAATGGGCAGCTTTTGTTAAAGTGTCTACTACTACCATTATTGAATCATGCTAGTATTTGGTTTTGGGTAATCCTGTTATAAAATCCATGGAAACTGTGTCCCATTTCCATTCTGCAACTAGCAAAGGGTTTAAAAGACCAGTAGGATGCTGATGCTCAACTTTGACTAGTTGACATTCCATACATCTAGTTAAATATTCTGCTACATCTCTCTTCATTCCTGGCCAGAAAAACTTCTTCTTCAAGGCTATTAACATTTTCTGATATCCTGGATGTCCTGCATATGGCTGTTTGTGATATTCATCCAAAATCTCCCTCTTTAAGGACTTTACATTGGGAATATACAATCTTTTCTTATAACAGATCAGCCCTTTTTGGTTTTGAGTGAAATCAGTTTTCTCCTTCTTCAGTAATTTCACCAGTAGGTTCTCATAATTTGGATCTTGGTTTGCTGCCTGTTTCACTAACTCTTCCAAATCAAACTGAGCACTACTTCCAAGGCTATTGATATTTTTACAATCATTTCTGCTCAATGCATCAGCAATTTTATTCTCTTTCCCTCTAATATGCTTTATATCCATATCAAATTCACTTAGAAAAGACAGCCATCTGGCTTGTCTAGCATTCAAATCAGTTTGGGAAAAGAAGTATTTGAGACTAATATGATCAGTCATCAATGTAAATTTTTTTTCCAAGGAGATAGTGTCGCCACATTTTCAAAGCATGGATAACAGCTGCTAATTCTAAATCATAGGCGCTATAGTTTTGTTCATGTATCTTTAGTTTCCTAGATTCATAGGCAATAACTGAATTTTCTTGCAAAAGGACTCCTCCCAATCCTTCTCTACAGGCATCCGTACATACCACAAATTCTCTATCATGATCTGCAATCTTTAGTATAGGGGCTGTAGTAAGTTTCAATTTTAATTGGTCAAAACTGTTTTGACATTTTTCGGTCCACTCAAATTTGACACCCTTCCTTTGTAATGATGTTATGGGATGTGCTATGGCAGAAAACCTCTCCAAAAATTTGCGATAATAGCCTGCAATCCCCATGAATGATCTCACTTCTAAAACATCGGTTGGTACAGGCCATTATTTTATAGCCTTTATCTTTTCAGGGTCAACAACAAGGCCTTGTTCGGAAATAATATGCCCCAAGTATTGGATCTTATCTTTATAAAATTCACATTTTCTAAACTTGGCATATAGCTGGTTTTCCTTGAGAGTTTGTAGTACTATCCTCAAGTGTTCTTTATGTTCCTCCTCACTTTTTGAGTAGACTAAAATATCATCTATGAACACAAGGACAAATTTATCCAAGTACTTGTTTAACACACTGTTCATTAGGCACATAAATGTGGCAGGGGCATTTGTCAAACCAAAAGGTAGGACTATAAATTCGTAGTGACCATACCTGGTTCGAAAGGCTGTTTTGATGATGTCTTCTTCCTTAATTCTAAGCTGGTGATAACCAGTCCTTAAATCAATCTTCGAAAATACTGAAGCTCCTCTAAATTGGTCAAAAAGATCATCAATTTTGGGTAAAGGGTATCTTTTCTTAATGGTCAACTTATTTAGTTGACGATAATCAATGCACATCTGAAAAGTTCCATATTTCTTTTTCACGAACAGCACCAGTGCTCCCCATGGAGACACACTTGGTCTGATATAACCTTTATCTAACAGTTCCTGTAATTGCATTTTCAGTTCCATAAGTTCAGGGGGACTCATTCAATAAGGGGCTCGGGAAACAGGTGTGGCTCCTGGCACCAGATCGATTGAGAAATCAATCTCTCTTTTGGGGGGAAGATGAGGGATTTCCTTTGGAAAGACTTCCTTAAATTCTCTTATTACTGGTACAGCATCCAGTAATTCCTCCTCTGTTTTCTGTTCTATTTCTTCCACATGCACTGCATAAACTTGGTATCCTTTCCTAGCTGTTCTTTTTATTTGCAATACTGAAATTTATCTTACCGAGATAGGTTTTGGTTTTCCTTTGAGAATAAAAGGTTTCCCTTCCTCATCTACACAATGCAAAGTCTTATCCCAGCAGTTCATCAAAGCTTTCTTCTTTTCCAGCCAGTCCATTCCTATCAGTAGGTCATATGAACCTAAGGGCAGAATGTTCAAATTTACTTCTGTTTGAAAATAATTTAATTTGATTGTTGTTCGGGTAATTTATGTGTTACCTTTCTCTTGGTTCCAATGGCCAGCGGAACCAACCATGACTACTGAAATTTTTCAGCTTTTAAGTTACATTTTTCTACAATATTTGGACTAATATAACTCAAATAAGCACCCGGATCAATCAAAACAGTAATAGACAGGTCATAAATCTTACCCTCCATTTCCACCATGGTAGCTTGATGTTTTGCTTGCCGATTTTCCAAGGCTGCACTAATAGTTGGTATATTTCTGGCTATGTCATTTATTGTAGTAGCTTCTCGATCTCTCATGATCATCTGAATGTTTCGATGAGGACAGTCCCTCAAAAGATGGGGTTCTCCACAGCCCCAACATTTCAGGGGTTCTCTCATTTTGACTGTCCCTTCATTTTTACTGTCTCCATCTATTTGTTTGGAAGCCACTTGGGACTGAGCAGTTTGACTTTCTTTGGGTTTATTAAACTTTTTCCGCTGATGATCTCTGCCAAAATTTTTCAAATAGGTTGGTTTATGTTTCCTCCGTGAATGGAAAATCTTCCATAGGTATGGGTTTTTCCTCGACATGTCCTCTACTTTTTCTTTCAGTGTTTGCGTCTCAGTTCTTTAGTAAAATATGTTGATCTATTTCGTTCTTTCATCTTTCAGGCATTCTCTAAGATCAAAATGATACTCTCGAACGGTGCTTTGCACAGGTAATTATTTAAGTTTTTCTTTCCGAATCGAGCTTTCCCTATATACGATGTCCTTTGTTGTTTCAGTAAGCCAGTTTCGTTTTAACTCTCTTCGTTTTCAGTCATCGACCATTGAGTCTAACAGAATTATTTTATTTTTCTAACACAGGTATTTCTTTGGCTACTCTGCGTCTACACACAACTATCAAGCTCATTACATTATTCACTGAGATGTTGAAATCCTACCTATTTGCCACAGGTCGGTACCCACGAGACTTCGGTTAATTTGTGAACCCGTGGTTCATACGACTGGTTTAATATTGCAATGTTACTAGTTCATGGATAATCTTCGTAACTCCAAAGGGATTCAAACCCTTGTGTTTATAATTTCTATTTATAATTTGTACCGTACCTTGACACTCTGTGTTGAGGGAAATCTGACCCCTACGAGGGCGATATAATTCCCTGTATCCTACTATTATTGTTTTTTTTTTATCTATAATTTTTCAATTAATGTACAGTTTGGTCCTACAATGTATTAGTATTTCTGTTCATTCTTTCAAGTCTTGCATATCTGGTACTTGAAACTGAAAATACTTTTATCTTAATGGAACCGTCAAATATACTGGTATATTGGGACTTTCAGTAAAATATGAGTGTGTTTCGATTCACTCGATGAGTACTCTATCATAACCAGAAATTAAATATCTGGTGTAGATTCTGTGTTCCAAATTTATTTTATCCTGTCAGTGCAATATTTATAAGATTGAAGACTTCGTTATAATTTTTTTTCTTGTCACCTACTCCAGATATTTAGAGTTTCATAATGGAAATGAATTTGCAGAACTTCAGTCGTCATCTCTTTAGATTTCATTTATTTTATTTCTTTTGCATATAATATACTGGACTAACAAGTCTTCTAACTTTAATATTTATTCTCATGTCTATATCATTCCTATATTAGGAAGGCTTTCCTGTATCATGTCGGTGTATGAAATTCTCATACCACCATAGTATGTAGTTTTGATAGTAACGGTTTCCCAGTCTCTTCTTCTATGTTAGAATTTGTATAGAATGTTACTAGCTCTGTTCTGTACTGTGGTTTACTAATGTGCCAAAATTATTTACAAGTGTTGTATGGATATGTATCTCTATTTTATGTCTAGAAGACATTTGTACTTATAATCTACCCTTTTAGTCCCTTGACTTGGGTGCACATAATAGACTAGGATACATATATTTCAATATGCCATGTTGTGGTGAATATGCATGTTAGTTACTTACTTAACTTCCTTTTGTCTTTTAATTCTGTTCTCTAATATTAGAATGATTCCATAAGAAAATTTATCAATGAGCAGTCTCTTGCAAGTCAATAGTTGCTTTCCTCTGCTATAGTGTTTGCTGCTTGCATGCAAAATAAATTGACCATTGAGTTTCTGGTTATGTATGAATGATGTGCTGACCCTGAGGTCAGTCTATACAATCTTTCCTTTCATTCTTTAATGCACAGTGTAAATTTCGATTCATCTCCTACTATTTTCCAGTATAATACAGGAAAACTTAGATTTATCTCTCTTATGTATGTATATATTAGAATCATTCTATGAAACAGAAGCAGATTAAACACTAATTCACAAATCTTCCTGTGGAGAACTAAGTATCCTCAGATTTAAACCACCACTGGTTTAGATATTCTGTTGGGTTCTACTCCACAGATTTAGTTTCTACAACTATGCAGAATTTCAAAGGTGAATTCCTCATGATTAATTATGTTTAAATGTAGAATTTATATTATAATATACAGTCAACTTTTATATGTAGCCAATTCATACTATATGAAGTAAACACATCAATAAAATTAGAGACATGCCACTCATGCAATTGACCAACCTCCCAACCTTAGAGTCCTTCTGTCTCCCAGAACTCACCCCCGAGCTGAAATCACCTCCTAGCATAGACTAACCTCTAATCTGTGTAGGAGCATCTTATTTAAGCTATTGTTCCCAAAAGCATGTTTCTAATTCTGCGTCTAGAATAGCAAGATGCTTTTCTTCCTGTTTGCCTAGGCTTCCCATTTTTGGGATTCTTTAAAGATGTTTTATGCTTTTCCCAGCTTTTCCAGCTTTTTACCTCTTCCCAACTACTTTCCTCATCATTGGGTAATTTAGATTTTTCCTCAAAAATATAAATTTAGAATTAATTTCTTTCAAGGATTTTTGAAAGATTGTGGGGAAATATTTGCCTCATCCATCCTCATGAATTTAGCAAGTGATCTCATAAATCTCATTTTGGTCAATCTGCACAATTCATTCTATTCATTTCCTCAAATTAAATATTTAATTACATTCACAAATACTTATCCTTTGGGTTCCACTCCCCTTAGGATTAAAGTTCAAATGTCTAGCTTTGAAATTCAAACCCATAAATTGGGGGTGTTACACTGGTTCAATATTTAACCAATTTTATTCCCTTCGAGATCCCTATTTCCTTGAGTTGTTTCCTTGTTTAATTGGGCCCTATTAATTAGAAAAATTCCCAATCCATACTGCACAATACATTAGGGGCCTTCCTCTAACTACATGCACCACCTATACAATTTGGATGATTATACAATTGATAATACACTACCCTTGAACTCCAATCTAAAGTGGGTATTTCTCAAAACTAATATGCATGAGTTATTTATGAGTGAATAAACAGTTATATTATTTATCACTAGATCTGATTCAAGTCCAAGTCCCACTTTTTTACCTCTCATAGTTCCCCCATAAGTTATAACTAGTTAAACTGATTTTAACTCTGATAAATTGAGTTAATTAATTACAACTCAAAATAAACTCAACCAGGGATCCTATTTTGTAGGAAACACTCTACATGACTCAAGTTAGACCCTCAGCTCGAATTAACTGAACCAACTAAGTCATACTAGCATATTTAACTCGTACAAGTTTTCTTGTGATGTGGAATTACAATTTTATTCTAATTTAATACAATGGAAAATTAAATTTGAATCTTTCTTGGTGTCATTTTCAACATATATGGTACCACCATCTATGAGATTGTGTGCAGATGTGAATCATGTTGTTTGAACACACTATGACAGAGAAAAAATATGTATAAATTTTCACAAATCTTTTTCAAGAGGTAAATTCGATTTCCATAGAAGCAGGCTTGCAGTATCTGATAATCCCTTTCTTGTTGACAGGGAGCGTTGAAAAAGTAGAAAGAAAACTAGTTTTGACTTTACCTTGGTTAAACTAGATTAAAATTTCAATTTCAATTTCAACAGAATACTTGGAGGTAGTTAATTGAAGTGACATGGATTTTTTCACTTAGTTAACTTAGTAAATTCAATTTGGATACACTTGATTTTATTTTTACATGATTGATTGCTAATTTGTAGAAATATAATTCAATTAAGTTGAGTTATTTTTAGATAAACTAGTTCGAACTATTGGAGGAACTAGTGAAGGTTCAAGTGATGTTGTATAAATTCAGTCACACTCAGTGTTCATATAGCTAACTGATCAATCATCCAAAAATAATTTATGCATGCAGAGAATTTGTGTTACCCAGTTGAGATTGGAGTTCAAGGGCAGTGTATTATCAGTTGTAAACTAGTTCAAGTTGTAGAGGTGGTGCATGGAGTCATAGAATTTTCGTATGGTAATTGCACAATTCCTTGGTGAAAAACTCCTAAAAAATAAGGTAAATTTCCCAAGGGAACAATGCAAGGAAATAGGAGCTTCGAGGCTTGAAATTTTTTCTAAGTATTGACCAAGTTCATTCAGTAAAGTAGAGGATAGAAGATACAAGTGTAGGTTGACATCAAGCTTGAGCAGAGAATATTGTATTCATCCACATTCTTTGATTAATGCAATACAGATAGTAAGAGACTTTGAGCAGTTTCTTTCCCCTAGATAAATCTCTATGTATGTTTGTTGAATCTTGATGCATGTTAATGATTTGTGTTCTAGATTATGAATTTACTTCCACAAATGAGAAGAGGCACTTCTAGTCTTGTGATTTAGAAAATTTCATGAATATTATAGAATCTACACATTAATTTGTATAGGCTACTACAATGCACAAATCCTTTCTTTATTCTCTAACTCCTATTTCTCTTGGCTATTTTTTCTCAGTTATGGAACAAATGCACTCCAAAGAATGGAGTGCATCTTATTCCTCATGGCCTAGTTATAACACAACCTAATAGCCTACTAGTGGTTAAGTTTGACTACCTCAACTCTTAACTAGAGTTACAATATAAAATATTCTAGAGCCCTTTACATCACAATCACGTGGATATCCCATTTTCCATGAATAATGGTGTCTGACATGACATCCTCTCGACCCATGGTGGTGAAAACAGGAAGGTCACTTATGTGTGCCATAAATTTCACATATGGACTCTGATTGACGAACTTCTTGCATTGTTGGAAATATGTTTGTGTATATAATATCATGAAAATGTGTGGTGCTAAATAAACAAATTTTAACCCCCAAAAAATTTCCTTTGATGCCTCAAAATGCTCCCAGAAGGTTTTAGACCTTATTTTTCCAAACTGGTTCCCATCAGTAAAAATAGACTCGTGAGTTGATTACTCCACTTTTTCCACTCTGTATGCATCAAGTTGGATGAAAAAAATATAATGATACAATCCATATCAAACCTCTCTATTTTGGGAGAATTTGTAACCCCAAAATATTTTATTTAATGAGGTGAGGAAATATTTCCTCTACCTTCTATCTGGTGTACCATTTAGCTTTTCCTGGAAGTTGTCCCTTCCAGCCAATCTTCCAAAGGTCGTGCTACCCCTGTCTTGTAGTTCTAGACCTCTACTAAAAATTTTCATATTTTTTCAACACTTCATGAGCATCTAGTTCCAAATCCTCCACAGAAGGTAGGATTTTTTCCTCTTCCTAATTTACCATGGAAGGCTCATAGAGTTTCAAATTCTCTCCATTCACATCTTGGTAAATTCACATATATGGTGGTAAACTAAGTCGATAGGAATTATGACCCACCTTTTCTAGTATCTCAAAGGGACCATACCTTAGAGCCTTAATTTTATTACCATGCCCTTTCAACCTCTCCTTATTCAACTATATCCATACTCTTTTTCCCACCTTGACTGATTTATCTATTTTGTGTTGATCATACCTGGCCTTATACTTCTCCTATGACTTTTGCAGTGTTTCTTGTACCTGTAGATGGATATGCATGATCTTCTTTATATATTTTTTAGCCCTCAAATAATCTCTTGTAATATATTCCATCACTCCTCCTTGCTTCCCATATTTAATATCCAAAGGTGAAGGTGGAGAATATCCAAAACAAGTTTCAAATGGGGACTTTCCTATACAAGTGTGGACTGATCTATTCTAATAATTTTGTATATATAGCATGTTTTTATGTTAGGCATCTGGATTCTTTTGGTTTTATCCCCTCATATGTTGGACCAAAGTCTTGTTGACTACTTATGTCTGCCCATCTGGCTGTGGATGGAATCTTGTGGATCTCTTCAACTTTGTGTCCATATTCTCCCACAATGTAGTCGAGAATGCACTGATTAATCTTGTATCTCTGTCTGAAATGATGCTCCTTAGTATCCCAAGTGAACCTAGACATGTCCTCAAAAAATAAATTATTGCTTATTTCTCGTTGATGGTATTCTTACAAGGAATAAAAAAACTCATCTTGTTGAACCTGTCAAAAACCACAAACATATAGTTATGTCCCTTATTAGTTCTTAGTAAACCTCCCAGAAATTCCATGGAAATTATTTCCCAAGGATGAGTAGGTACAGTTAAGGTATGATACGGACCATGTTCCCTATTGCTAGGTTTTATGGTACAACAAATCATGCACCTCTTATGAACCTAGCTACCTACTCTTGCATCATTGGCTAATACACATACTTCTGCAAGTTAGCCATAGTATTCCCTACACAAAATCTCCCTGCAATATTGGAGGTGTGATCCTCTCTGATCAACTACAATCACTCACCTTTAGGAACACCTAGCTTATCCAGCCTTTTGAATAACCCATCCTAGAGATGGTAGTCAATGGTGTTTTCATCATTGTGCACATAAAACTGACTCTGCAACTATTTATACGCCTCCTTGCAGTACTCATCCCCTAACTATGGCTCTCTATATGCATCATGGGTGAATGGATCCATGTGCATAAGAGTCCCCAAAACTATGATATTTGATGTGAGTGGCCTTGAAAGAAGTTGGCCAACTTGTATGTGCTACCATTCTTATACTTGATCACCAAATGAAACTGTTGTAAAATCCCCATCCACTTGTAATGCCTAGTCTATTATATTTTACTCTGGGCGTTTAAGTACTATAACAGATGGTGATCTATGTGGATCACTCTCTACTTTCCCATTAGATAGTGCTTACACTTCACCACAACCATAACCATGGCATAGATCTCCTTATCTTCGGTAGGGTAGTTAAGAAATTCTAGATGAAATACTTCATAACAGTAGCATACATGCCTTCCAACCTGCATCAAGACATCTCCCACAGATTTCCCACTCACATCTATCTCCACTTCAAAGCATCACTTAAAGTTTGGTAATGCTAGAACTGGTGCATTACCGATCTTCTTATTTAACTCCTCAAAACCCTTCTTCTAACCTTTTCACCACTAGAAAATCTTGCCACTTTCCATTATGGGATGGAGCGATGTTGCTACTGCTAAAAATGAGGCTATGAGTTTCATCAGGTATTGTGTTTCCCCATTGAAACTCCTATCCTAAAAATACTTAATAGGAATTGGCCATTTCATGATGGCCTCCATCTTGGAGGGATTTATATTCATCTCTCCTCCACCAATCACATATCCCAAATACACCAAATATTATTTTTCAAACTCCCACTTATTGATATTTTCTAGCAATTTAAGTTTCTTCAATGTTTCCAACACTTTCTCTTAAAATAAATAAAACATACTTCTCGATAGAATTGATTAATTTCTTGCCTTGGTTGGCACTTACCAATGAAATTTTCGACTTGATTTTGTGCCCGTTGATGTTGAAATATTTTCCATCCTTGACAAGTTAGTATTAATTAGTTGTCCTCATGAATATTGTGTATCACATGTAAATGTATGGACTCCTAAACATGATTCCACATACATCAAGGGGGACCACATCTAAATCTACTTCATCAATAAAATCAACACTGATAGAAAATCTAATTTTGCATTGTTTTGTTACCTTCATCTCTACATCTTTTTTTAGCCATCACAGTCAATATGGGTTTGGATGATCACGAAATTCTAACACCAAATTATTTACCATATCTGTCGTAATGAGATTCAGCTACGATCCTGAGTGAAATAGAGCATCAATATTTTTCCTCCTGACCTATATCTTTAGACGGAAGAGTTTGGTGTTGGTGTCTAGATATGAATAGAATTCAACCCTTTCCTCCACATAAATTATCAACCCAAGACATTAGTTATTTCAGGACTAACGGCAAGGTATATATAGATAAAAGCACATGGTCTACTATAAATCATAGGTTTAATCTATAACACGCAAGTCATTGTAACAACAATGAAATGAACTGTAGAAATAAAAGGCATCCACAGAAATTAAACGTGATTGTAACAACAGTAAATAAAACACACTAAAACACAACACTGAAAGGAAAAAAAGGAGAACATAGCTCCTAAACAGAATAGTGGGCCCAACTCTCTGATCAAGGTTGCGGTGAACTCACGAATTACAGGAGAAACAACAGACTGTTGTGCATTCAATTAATGATAAAATAAATTCACTACAAAATCTGTATGTCTAAGGGATTAACCCCGATCCACAGCCCGTGGTATTCTTTATACAATTATCCTGAAACCCCTGATCCCTCTCAACAACTTCATTGTTACAAAAATACATCTTGTTACAATGATAACCAGATTGCCCAGCAAGAAACCATGAAAAGGCCTAAGATAGCACTAATACATCCAATTCTGTCACGCTGTAACAACAAATAGGGAATATGGTGGAGATGATGGGATATGGCTTGACTCATGACCACAACGCTCTTGGTTTAGCTAGGTCTAAAGAAGTATTAGAGTTAATATGTAGAAAGGTAGAACCTCCATGACAAATACTTCATTAATCAAATATCCCATGAAATATAGGAAGAATGGTTTTGCCTCATGCGTTTTAAGAATAATAATGGTAGAAACAGGTAGAAAAACAAGGTAAATGGGAGAGGAAAGTATACAAATCTAGTACCCAACATCTCCCCCCAAATGATCTATCTGCATGTCCTCATGCAGCTCGTCGTCTCATCAAGTTCGGGTTGGAACAACTATGATCGGCACGAAGCTGTGTGAGGTTATATTCTGTAGCCATTTATGTTCCTGGTGGCTTATATCCTTCTATCAAAACAACATCCTTCCACCAGTATGGGTCAATGTTATATGTAGGAGTATACTACTCAGCTGGAAACCATAGAAGGGGAAATTGAAACCTTAATCCCATCCATATGACCCCATAGGTATGAATGCATACCACGTAACTTGGAATTCTCTCTAAAGAACGTGAAACGTTAGGTGCTCCAAATGGTTCTCTTTCCCTGATGGCTGAGGAGGAAAACATCCATCTCTTCTGAAAACTGTCTAGTGCTTCCTTGTGAAACATCGTAATCTGGCCGACACATAGGTTAGCGCACCATTTCTAGGTAGCCATCATGTGTTCCTTATGGCCCTTAATTTGTAAAAATGTATAATTCTTGTTATAAATTTTTGAGGACTGACCATGCTCTCTTCTCATCATTAACGGGTTTCCGGCTTGATTTTATTCAAATGTATCCTAGGCCTTTCTCAATTTAATCTGATTGATGGTATAGGAGATGAAAGACCTTAAATGGATGTCCCCCACAAATGGAAAGAGGTTAAATGACTGATCATGATTTAAGTAATACCCATGCATATAGAGCTTGCACATTAAGGGATGTTCGATAATGTCATGAATTTTTAAAATAAAAAGAAATTGAATGGGGCCCTCAATTTCATACCAAATCTCCTTATATATACTTTCAAGACAAAAGGAAAGAAATTTTTCATGAAGGAATAAGGTATAGCTATGTGCAGGAGGTCTGCAGGCCATTACTTGTTGTGCCAAGGAGAACATTTTCTCCTTATCTGTCTTCAGCAACTGAACTTATTCTTCCAATTCCTCTATTATGGCCTTCTGTTTAGCCTGCTTCAGCCACACCTTATATAACTGATCCATGTACCCTGTGATGACACTGACGGCTTGTTCTTGAACCCTGGTTGTTTCCTTCTTATGGTTGCTTGTTGTAGACTTCCACTTTTGAATTTCAATGGCCAATACAAATTCTTAACCTTCAAAAAACTCTTCGTTCGGGCCAGTCTGGGTAGCCGCCATGGAGACTTCAATATTTGGCTTTATTGCCCTCCATTTATATATTTTTACCTTCCTTTTCAAATGTGAAACTTTCTTCTTCAAATCCCCAACCTCCCTTTTTAGTCTCATGGTTTCACTGAACTGCAGCTGATACTTTTTCTTGCGAGGTATCCTTCTTTTCTCACATTGTTCAACCCATTCCTATTTAACAATGAATTCAGTTTCTAGGCCTATGATAGGCTCAGAAGGTTGCAGGATGTTGCCGAAATTTTCTACAAATTCTCTTGTCAAGCCCTTCTAGCTGGGCTCCCTATCTCCAGGGGCTTATTATTCTATGTTTCCCTCGGGAACTTCCGCTGTCTGGTCAATAAATTCATTGATCCTCCTGTGTTCTAAGGTTTCCATAGGAATTGTGTCTTCCTTGCGAGCCTCTAAGTGTTCTGGTTTGGTGGTGACTAGGCCAATCTTGGTCGTGTCAACAAATTTTAGTACTGGGGGAACAACTACTTCTTCCATTAACCATTTGGGTGAGAAAAATCCCCTCGCCCCTCTAGGCATCAAGGACTGTAACGGAGAACGAGGAACAGACTCATCACCTTCATTTTTGGTTTGGACTGGGACTTCGTGCATGGCTACTTCAACCGGGGTTGATACTGGTTCTTTTGGAACAACATCGACCTCCTAGTTCATTCCTTCTTTACCTCCATGTTGCTAATGAATCACCTTTGTTTTCACAATTGGTACCGGTTCTTGAGGTCCAGTGTCAAATCCATAGGCTGAATTTTCCTGTTCTAGTTTAATTAGGGCTAGTTCTTGTGTAACACCCCCACCTGTATTAGTATTCATATTTATATGGGTAGGTGATGCTTTTTTTTGCAAAACAACACCACTTTCCATTTCTCTATCTAGAATTTCACTCCTTTGCTCTTTATTAACAAAATTCGACAACTGTATAATAGTATCGACTTCCTGCATAATGTCCATCATTTCCTTCTCTGTGGTTTCTTCAAGTGAGGTTGGTTCTTGTGTGGCAGCCTTAGCCATGTCACCCCTTACCTCCTCCATTCTTATTTCTTCTTCTGCAGGTTTTTCAAGTAAGGCTGGTTCTTATGTGGCAGCCTCGACCATGTCACCGATTACTTTATCCATTCTTGTTTCCTCAGGTCCTTCCTGATCAACCATCATCTCTTCTTCCTCGAGTTCCTACTGATCAATTTCCATTTTCTCAGGTTCCTCTTCATCAATTTCTTCTTAATGTTCTTCTTTTACCTGACTAGTCGGAGAGGCTGGTTCTTCTTCTCTAGCAACAATCATGGCTACTACCTCTTCTTCTGAGGACCCACAAAATTCATCCCAGGAGACACGAAGCCTGTTTATTGTGTGCATGACCAATAATTGCACCAAACCGGGATTGGAAAGTACTACTGGCATTTGGTGCAAATGCCGAGAAGCCTGTGTCACATGCTGTAGTTGTTTCAAGAGGAAGAAGGGCATGCTTAGGGCATGCTCCTGATCTTTCGGAAATTGGAGGTGTGTTATAATTTGAAAGTGATATTTGAACAGAGTCGAGGGTTGGCCCTCTCAGGTAATGTATTTTATTACAAAGCCTACAACTTCATTCCAAGGATATGATACCGTTCAGCACTCGTATCCTCTGCCCATTTTAACGACACTTTCTCTCGCTTGTAAGAAACATTTTGGGAATTCCAGAAGAGAAAATTTCCAAGAAAACCATTTTGTCCCTTGCTACCTCAGTTCGCTAACCTCTGCGATCGCCTCTTTTGTAACAGAAACTTCCAGACTCCTAATCCATGAATAATTTTCCTCTAAATTGAGTTTGAATTTCGTTGTGATACCTCCATCAAACCCCTGCAATTTGTCAAAGTAGGTATCCCACCCTGTGTCGATAAAGAGCTGCCAAACCTCTAGATTGTTGTGAACTGAAACTGTGTTTTCAGGCTCATGCCGCATATCCATCCCACCCATACTGTGGAGACTTTTAGCAGTACTTCTTGTAATAGCAGATCGTTGAGCAAGGTGGTGGGTACCGAATTCGAAGGAACAACATAGTGAAAATGGAAAGGTGGTAATGGTAAATACGGTCAGTAACTCTCGAAAGTCGAGAAAAATCATGAAGAAATATGGTCAGTGTGGTAAAATAGAAATAATAATTATTCGTAGAGGGTGGACGAGACATTTTATGGATCCCAATATGATTTAAATGATAATACCACATTGATGGGAATCGTAAGGTGTACCATGAGCGGGTTGTCATACTTAATTTATGAGGTAATTATTACGCCGTCCTTTCCATGACGGCACCCCCCCCCCAACTTAAATTTTTGTCGTCCACAACATTAAAATCTCCACATGGGATATTTAATTAAATCAGTAAAAGTCACGTGGAGGCCTACCTGACGGCCTCCCTGGATGATGTGATGGTTGGTGGGATGACATCGTAGTAATGATGTGGATGGTGTAACAGCAACAGTGTAACAACATTGGTGTAACAACATTGGAGTAAGAGCATCGGTGTAACAGCATCAGTGTAACAACATCAATGTAACAACATCGATGTAACAGCATCGGTGTAATAGCATCGGTGTAACAACATCAATGTAACAACATCAATGTAACAGCATTGGAGTAACAACATTGGTGTAACAACATCGGAGTAACAACATCAGAGTAATAGCATTGGTGTAACAGCATCGGAGTAAGAGCATCGGTGTAACAGCATCAATGTAACAACATCAGTGTAACAACATCGGAGTAACAGCATCGGAGTAACAGCATTGGTGTAACAGCAGTGGAGTAAGAGCATCAGTGTAACAACATCAGAGTAACAGCAATGCGAGTAACAACAGCCAAGTAACGGCACCATGAGTAGCAGCAACTGAGTAACAACACCCTGAGTAGCAGAAACTGTGTAACAGCATCAATGCAACAACATCGATGTAACAGCATCGGAGTAACAGCATTGGTGTAACAACATTAGTGTCACAGCATCGGTGTAACAACACCAGAGTAACATCAACACGAGTAGTAGCATCTGGAGTAACAGCAATACGAGTAACAACAACCAAGTAACGACACCATGAGTAGCAGCAACCGAGTAACAACACCGTGAGTAGTAGCAACTGAGTAACAGTACCATGAGTAGTATAAACTGAGTAAGAGCACCATGAGTAGCAGCAATCGGTGCTTTGAAAACTCTTTTTAAGCTTTTTACTCCTTAGTAGTAGCTCCTGCAAAAAGACAAGAAAATAAAACATAATTCTTTATTCTTTATTTATTTATTTATTTTTATTTTTTTTACATATTATTTATTTATTTATTTATTATTTTTTTACATCAAGGATGTAGAGGAAGGATTCTCTGCGTTGATGACCTTCAAACCAGATTTCTTAGAGAGTTGTTTAATAAAAGCATCCTGAGAGGCCGACTGATGGTATAGTCTCAGGAGATGTCCATTGACTATAAATGAAGCACGTATATCATCAATTGTGTCTAGCCTGACGTATCCATTATCAAATAAAGTGTCCAACTCATAAGGTCCCATCCAATGAGTACAAAGCTTCCCCTTAAAATCCTTAAAACGAGAGTCATAAAGCAATGCCAAATCTCCACTTTGAAACACCTTATTTTTAATAAACTTATCGTGCCATTTCATTCTTTTCTGCTGGATAGCAGTAGTTCGCTGGAAATCCATTGAAAAAATTTCATAAAGTTCATTAAGCTGAGCCAATCGGTGTTTCTGAGCATCTGATAGATCTAACCCAACTTCTAGCGCTGTTCTAAGTTTACTTATTTCAAATTCTATTGGAAACAATGGGGATTTTCCATAAACCAACTCGAATGGTGAAAACCTGGTTGTATTCCACCATGTTTTTCTGTACGCCCAGAGATCTTCTGGGAGTTTCTGAGCCCAATCCCGATGATGGTATGCCATATTTTTTGTCAAAATGTTTTCTAATGTCTTGTTTTTGCTTTCCACGTGTTCATTCGCCTAGGGATGGTATGGGGATGTCACTCTATGCTTGACCCCATATTTTTGCATGAGATTTGCTATCTTGTGTGATGTGAATTGTGCTCCTCCATCTAAAACAATCTCTCTTGAAGTACCGTAACGAGCAAAAATTTCTTCAAATAGAAAGTTTGAGACTACCTCCTCTGTTGCTTTCATGACAACTTTGGCTTCCACCCACTTAGTCACGTAATCAGTACAGACCAAGATGTGGACCTTCTGCTAGGAGGGTGGGTTAAAGGGTCCAACAAAGTCAATAGCCCATTTCTCAAAAGGCTTGAGGACTACTTGTTCCTGCAAAGGCATTTCATCAGCTTTACCGGGCTGCCCCATACGTTGGAAACTATCACACCTCCTAACACAATTCTGAGCATCACAAAAAATGGAAGGCCAGTAATATCCCATTTGTATCACCTTATGGCATGTTCTTTTGTCTGCAAAAAGCCCTCTACAAGGGCCATCATGGGCAGCTTTTAATACCTCATAAACATCCTCTTTAGACACACCGCGTCGAATTTTCTTATCTGCTCCTATATGAAAAATGTACCCTGCCATCCAAAAATATCGGGCACTACGATGAATAATCTTCCGTTTTTCCTTGTATGACAAATGAGGAGGCACTTTCCCTGTATCAAGATAGTTATAAATATCTGCATACCATGGAGGTTTAGTAGATACTGCAAAAATATGTTCATTGGGAAAAGCGTCTTCTATAGGTGTGCATTCATCATTGTTATTCATTCTAGATAGGAAATTAGCTACTACATTATCTTTTCCTGGCTTATCTACTATTGTAATATCAAATTATTGAAGCAAAAGTATTCATCTCGTAATAAAGCTAGGAGTAATAGATTTATTCATCAAATACTGGATTGTTGTGTGATCAGTATGGACAACAGTAGAATACCTGGTGATGTAGTGCTGGAACTTATTAACAACATAAATGACAGCTAAGAATTATTTTTTTGTCACCGTATAGTTTAATTCAGCAGGTATTAAATTCTTGTCGACATAATAGATTGCATACAATGTTTTGTCTACCTGTTGTCCTAGAACAACCCCTACTATTGTTTTTGAAGCATCTGTATGTATGTGAAACGGTAATTCCCAATTAGGTCCTTAGGGGATTGGGGTCATGCACACCAGCCCCTTAATTTTCGTGAAAGTTGTCTCACAGTCTTCAGTCCACAAGAATTCTGCATCTTTTGTTAGCAATTGAAATAGTGGGTGTGCTATTTTAGCAAAAAAAATTATAAAGCGCCTGTAATAACTAGCACAACCAATAAAGCTACGTACCTTTGTGGATGTCTTAGGTACTGGGAAATGTAATATTACCTCTACTTTAACCGGATCAACTTGAATTCCAGCGGCTGAGAGAAAATGTCCCAATACTACCCCTTCTTCCCTCATCATATGGCATTTTACCGTACTCAAAGATACATGGGTCTATTTACATCTTTTGAGTATTTTCTCTAAATTTTCCAATCCTTCCTCAAATAAGTTTCCATATGGAGTAAAATCATCCATATAGGTTTTGATGCTATCATCGACCAAATCAGAAAAAATTCCCAATATTTCCCTTTGGAAGGTAGCAGGAGCATTACACAAGCCAAATGGGAGGACCTTGTATGCAAAGGTTCCCCAAGGACATGTGAAAGTTGTTTTATCCTGGTCTTCCAGGGCTATCTGAATCTGGTTATATCCGTTTAATCCATCTAGGAAGCAAAAGAACTTATTCCCAGCCAAGGTGTCCAGGACTTGGTCAATGAATGGAAAAGGAAAATGGTCTTTTTGAGTTGCCTTATTTAGTTCCCTGTAATCTACACAGATCCACCATTTACCATTATTTTTATGAACGATAACTAGTGGAGATACCCATTGGCTATCTGAGATCGGATAAATGAACCCTACATCCAAAATTTTTTGTAATTCTTCTTTAACGATGTTTTTGAGAGAAAGATTCATTTTCCATTGAGGATTTATTACAGGGTGGAAATCTTCCTTAATATAAATATGATGAGTGCATAGGCTAGCAGGGATACCCTTCATGTCAATATAATCCCATGAAAAAGCTTCTTGATGATCTTGAAGGACTTTCAAAAGCTTTTTGGTCTTTGTTTTGGACAAGTTTGGGTTGACATTAAGTTTTTTCCCTCGTTCAATATCTATTGGAGTACTATCGTGAGATGAGGTTAAAAGAATGTCTTTAATGTCATCTTCCGGTTCAATGTTTTCCTGTGTCTCATAGCTCATGGAATATTTTCGAATATGTCAAGTTGAATCAAAAACAAAACTGGAATCATTAACGAAAGAGTTAATAACATCATCTTCAGTTTCTATTTTAAGTTGAAGGGCCTGTCCAATAGTGAGAACTGGTCTAACATATTTGTTTTCAGGTTCGGGCTATTCTACAGGTAGAGGTTTCTGATAGGGTAATGATTTTTCAAATGGACTATGTTTTGAAGGAGGATAAAGCTTGAGATTCTTCGTAACTATCCCATTTTATATGATCATATGCCCAGATCAGCATCCTATGTAGGCATCTGCAGTTGCCAGCCAAGGTCTTCCTAGGATCAATGGGTGACCACCTACTGAAGATCGAGTTTGCAATATAAGGAGGTCCACAGGGTAGTACCATGAGTCTACTGAAATGATCACGTCTTCTAATTTTCCTATTGGTTTAATTTTGGATCTGTCTGCAAGTTCCAGGATAGTAGGGGTTGGTTTAATGTTTGCAAGTCCTAATGTGTTCATTGTTTCAGTAGTAATAATGTTAATGGCCACTCCCAAGTCCACTAGCACATTTTGGATTTCCACCCCATTAATTTGTACTATTAGAATCGGGTTCCCCAGGTCTTCGTATTTTACAGGCTTGATTTTTCCTAACATGATATCGGATAGTCTTCCCACCACATGAATGGTCAATGGATCCTTAGGTTTCCTCCCTGGTTTCTTTGAGCAGTATTATTTTAGAGTTTTTGCGTATATAGGTACATCCCTCATAGCTTGTAATAGAGGTATTTTAACAAAGATATTCTACAATTCCCCCAGGAAGTCAAATTCTGCTTGAGGGTTTGGTTTGCTCAAGGAAAATCTTTCAGGATATGGAGGGGCAGTTAAATGACCTTGATTAGGGACAGCTTGGGAAGGTGTCTGATTGATTATGTTTTGTTCTGAATTCTCCCTAACTGTATCTTCTTTTGGTTCTGTATCTCCACCATCAAATTTTTTTGTGATAATGGGTGAAGTAGGTGCATTTACTATCCTTCCAAACCGTAAATTTATCTCATTAAGCCCCGCAGTAGAAATGTTGTAAGATGGAAATTTTAGGGTGTTTGTTTCCTGGACCCCTTTGTTATTTGGGTTTGGGTTAGGCTAGATAGGAAGTTGAGGCCTATGGCTAGGTTTCCTGGGGGTACATTAGAAGGCAACTAAAGTTGTTGTTGAGGAATAGGCTGAGGAAAATTCCCAGTGGGAGGGGGTCCACGCCAGTTATGATTCCATGAAGTATTTAGACTAGCTTGAGGAACCATTGTTGCCAAGGGGGATACTGATATTAAGGCCACATGGCTGAAAATGGTGTAGATTGGGGGCCCATACTAAAAATTTTAAAGTACTGGGATGGGTCCTGAAACATACCTGGATTCACCGACAGTGGTTGAGGTTACCATGGCTTCCTCTGCCCCATAAAGTACAGTTGGTCCACCATGATTTCTACTCTTGCTCCTTGGAAAACTGCTTTTAGCCAGGGAAAGGAAGGACATGCACTGGCTGTGTGAGTCTATTTGCAAATCACGCAGGCTTCCATTGTGTTCAGTTGGATTTCCTTCAAAGGGTGTTTCTTTCTGCTCTAAGGGCATAATATGGCCATGGTTTTTTCCAACTCCATCTGCTTTTGTTTTGCATGTAGAGTGTCCATTTGGGCTGATAGCGTGCTCAGAATATCAGTCCTCATATTTTCTAGTAGATTTCAAATCTCTTCTTTTGTTACCCCTCCATCAGAATTCTTCGATGACTGAATCCCCTATCCACTTCTTGCAGCCCCCTGTGAACACTGGATAGAGTAATCACAGATAGTTTTGAAGTTTTCTTTCGAAATATCCCCTTTTCCCACTATATTCAGGAGTTGCAGAGAGTCTTCCCTGAGTTCTCTAAGAATAATTATCTTTAAAATGTCCTTGTCCAGGTCACTATGTCTAGACCTCTGAAATATGTATTTAAATCGCTCTACACAATCCTCCATATTTTCATCCTCTTTCTGTGAAAATTTAAAAATTTCTTCCTTAATTTCAAGGGACTTACAATACTCTTGGTATTTCTCCAAGAAAGATTCTTTAATTCCTTCCCATGAGGTAATCGTACTCCCTCCTAGACCCATAAACCACCTCAAGGTTGTTCCCTTTAGGGTAGAAATAAATATCTTCAATTTCTGGGCATCGGCAATATACTCATATCTGCGGAAAACAATATCAAACTCAGAAAGGAATATATCAGGGTTTTCAAAAGAGAGCCCATGAAAACTAGGCAAGGCTATCCAAGGTATGGGTCTCATTGGTGCATCACCTGTAACTTTTCCTATGGGAAATCAATGGATGAACTTACAGGTGCCATAAATACTTTCCAATACTCACTTAGAATTTTGATTGGTTTCACAGCCGGTACCTGGAGTGATTCAACCGAAGAAGGTCACACTGTACTCCCCTGGGCCCTTGGTGACTCAAATTCCTTCAAAAATTCCTTTACTGGATCAGAATCACTTAATTCAACAACGGGAATTTTTACAGTGCTGCCTTGCTCTCTTGGGGACAAAAACCCTTTTTGAGGTTCTTCTTCCTAGTTAGAGTTTCTCAATTCTTCTGATCCCTTGTTTTCCACTTCTTCTACTTCTACTGCTGATAAGGATATCTCCTCCACTGATACCCTGTTTATTAAATCTTTTGTTGTAGAAAGAACACCTTCTGGTACCGTGGATGGCACTGGTTGCTCCACAGACTACCCTTCAGACTTCGTCTGAACCCTAACCCTAATAGCAGCATGGGACGATGCCTCAAATCTATATTTTTCAATAATTTCCTGAATGTGTGTCTTCCTTCCTAGATCGTTCCCTTTCCTTGGGGGTCTTCCTCCACCCCTCTTATTTGGATCTTTGTTCATATAAATTGTGAAGGGGGTTCATCAAATAAAATCAGTCAATCGCTCAGGACCCGAAGTAGGATAGGTAACTTCCTCCCCGGGATGAGAGAAAATATTCAAAAGAAACAAAACAAAAACAAAAAGAAAAATCGAAGTTTAGGACCTGAAGAAAATTAATAACATACCCTCCCCTGGACAATAAATTAGCCCCTAGAATAAAACAACATGAAATAAAAACAAAAATATTGGACTATGTCCAGGACTTAGGGCAAGGTTTACAAAACACCTTCCCCAAGATGAGGGATTAACCCTGAGATCTATTGCAGATCCTATACTTGCACCTGTTAGCCTTCCCTGGCAATGGCGCAAAAATTTTCGTGTTTGGATATGAACATAATTCAACCCTTTCCTCCACATAAATTATCAACCCGGGATGTTAGTTATTTCAAGACTAATGGAAAGGTATATGCACATATAAGCACATGGTTTGCTGTAAATCACAAGTTTAATCTATAACACACAATTCATTGTAACAACAATGAAATGAACTACATAAATAAAATACATCCACAACAATTAAACGTGACTATAACAGCAGTAAACAAATCACACAAAAACTCAACACTACAAGGAAAAAAAGGATAACGCAGCACCTGATCAGAAGAGTGGACCCAACTCTTTGATCAGGGCTGTGGTGAACTCACAAATTACAGGAGAAAAATTAGGTTGTTTTGCATTCAATTAATGATAAAATAAATTCATTACAAAATATGTATGTCCAAGGGCTTAACCCCGATTCACAGCCTGCGGGCTTCTTTATACAATTATCCTGAAACCCCCGATCCCTCTCAACAACTTCATTGTTACAAAAATACATATTGTTACAATGAGAATGAGATTTCCCAGCAAGAAACTGTGAAAAGGCCTAAGATAGCACTTATACATCCAATTCTATCACGTTATAACAGCAAATAAGGAATACGATGGAGATGATGGGTTGTGCCTTGACTCACGGCCGCAATGCTCCTGTTTTAGCCAGACCTGAAGAAATATCAAAGTTAATATGTAGAAAGGTAGAACCTCCATGAAGAATACTTCATTAATCAAATATCCCATAAAATATAGGAAGAAGGGTTTTAGCTCATGCGCTTTAAGAATAATAATGGCAGAAAGAGATATAAAAACAAGGTAAAATGGGAGAGGAAAGTATGCAAATCCAGTACCCAACATTTGGTCATGTCTTTATCTTCATGTTACTGAAGGCTACTTAGGTTCACCTCCTTTTGCACTAATGTAAAAACAATACTCTCATCCACCTTCGAGATACTTTCAAATTTATTGTTTGAATTAGTGGCCATGAGATTTTTCTTCTTATTATATTCCTTCTTTTTCTTCAGGTTAAGCTCTAGATGAAACTTCCAACACTTCTCCTCTATATGGCCATCAATGTTGAAGCGATTGTAGTGGCTGCTAGGATATTTTCACTGGTGTACTATGGTTGTCATATTTTTATATTATCCCCATTTTTCTCTTCTTATTAACCTCCTTAGAAGCATCATGTTTCTCCTTATTCTTATATTCACTTGATTTTTCCCTCTTTAGGCCAATTTTCTCCAAGTACTATGCCTATGAATAAGCCTCATCCATTGATTGGGGCTTGAACAACATAACTTGCTCACACATATGGAAGTGAAGGCCCCATAAATACTTGAGTAGTACATATGAGTTCTTTAGAAAGATACCCAACATTATATCCATCTTTATGAACTTTGTTGTGTACTCCTGCATGCTTTGGCCTAGATTTTTCCTAAAATAGTTTTGTCGGATCCACTAGTCCTCTATATACCCAATGGGATAAAACTATGAAATAATGAGGATTTTGAATTCCCTCCATGTACTCACTATAGGTCCTCCCTCCAACCTCAAGATATCTGTGTGGTTTTCCCAGCAAGTGAGTGCATGGCCCTTTAATTTCAGCTGTGCAAATGAGATCTTCTATTCTTCCTCAATTTGATGCACATTGAATAAAATTCTAGTTGTTGGAACCATTCATTCAGCTTCGAAGCATCGATCTCATCATGCTCCTGCTTGATATCAACTTTTTTTTCCATTAAAAATAGGTACTGTTATTGTTTCATGAAACTCGAACTGGGTTGATCTTTTCTAGGTTCTTTCTTCGACTAGTTCTTTGTTTCTTCTCGATCTCTTGATCCCCCTTTTGATTTTTCTTCTCCATTTGAATCCAATTGTTAACACCAGAAAATCATAAATGTATTTTTACAATCTAAAATATGCCCAAATTCATCCAAAAAAACAACCATGTGAATATTTTCTAGTTGAAGACATTATGAATGTTCAAAAGTTTAATTTATCATAAGGTATTATATATAAAAACTATACTGTGTGGCATATCTTAAGGAATAAAAATGTGACCCTGCAGATTTTTGTTCGAAAGCTGCATGGTCAAAGAAAAGCTAGACTCAGAAAATTCAGGACCACTTTCCACACTTGGAGAATGATTCCCTGATATATTCCATTTAAGGATAGTCATATTCGAGTCTCCGTGAATATATTCATCCCTCAATGGAATCATCTTTCCCTACTCATAAGTCATTATTATGTATGAACCAAGAGAGGAAATATGGATTTAAATATTTTATATAAATAGGCCATTGGATAAACCAAATAAGAGACAATGTTATGCTGGCCAAATATCTATCAGAGCAGCAACACATTTCATTGTTGAAGTAGGAGAAGTAAGAGCATTAGTATGTTAGGCATATTCTTCTATTAATCGATCATCTTAGTGAAAGAATAATAATACACTACTGAGAGATTCTTCATACTTGTTTTGAGAGAGAGGGGAAGCTTGCAAAGATATTGAATAAATGAACCTCCTTGCTGATGATTTTTGAGCATCATACCTGAAAGAATTCTCTTCAAGTGTTTAGTATTCATCTTCTACCACCAGCAGTCAATAAAGGGAGCCTTTCTTCCATTATTTTTGTTGAATTCTTTGATTCATTAAGAATTCTTTGTGTATTTATTTATCTTTTTTAGTTTATGTTTGTATATGAATTCTTTTCACCATTTTCAATGCTTTATTATCTAAGTTTTTTCACTAAGAGGACCAACTCTATTTGTATTCCTTTGTAGGGAATAACCAACTACTAAGGAGGTGTCTTTTGGTACACCATTGCTACAAAATAAATACTAGACAATTAGTGACCGTAATATTGTCTTTTCCTTAATATAATGGTTGTGTTTGTAGGACCCTCTCTCTGCATCATCACCTCACAAGGCATTCAACATCTCTATGGAATTTTTGCGGGACTTTTTGGACCTATTGTTGGCTAAGAAAACATTCTTGTTCATATTTTCTTGCCAGCCATGCAGCTTTATCTTAGACAGACATGAAAGCCATCACTTTTTCTCAGAAATATGTGTGGTCGTGGCTGTGCATAGTAAAACCCGCGTAGTTTCCAAAAGGAAAAAAATACCTTTTAATTCCATCGATTTCGGGTGATTTACAGCCTTTAGTTAATTGTCTTCACCTCTACAATATTTTTTTTCATTCAATTTAAATTTCCTAGTTACTTTACTAATCACTATTAGTAGAGAAATTTGATTATATTCCATTTTCATTTGTAATCCACACATACATTAATTAGGGGAAAAAGTAAGTTGAAAAATTTCACATATATTTTTCAAACTATTTTTATAGTTTTTGAAAATCACATAGCTTAAATAGTAAAGGAGTAAGTCGTCTATCATTCACAAATATTGTTACTACACAAAGAATTTTTTCCATTTCACTAGTTTTCAGACTAGGCCCAAGTGTCAATACAGAAATTTAGTAATCTCTACTTCTCATGCTTATTTTATGTGAACCTGGGCTTGCATATGAAATATTTCTTAAAGAACTTGAGTTTCCCATCTCCCTTTAGGAATACATAGTGTAACAGGAAAAGGAGTATGTGGCCCATTATTTGTGTATCATTTCTTTTTCATGCAAGGAAAAAATGATACTTATTTTAAATAGGGTATATTGTAACAGATCATCAAATATCAACATCTTATCACACTTTGTATGTTCACTTTGACACACACTAAGCTTCTATAAGCTTTGTATATGAAGGCATCTAGTTTACAAAAATTTTTGTACTTATGTTATTTTTTTCTTACCATGTCACATCCTAAGAAAATTAAGACTCCTATAAAGAAACCATAACTTGAACCAACTAAATCTCCCCACAAGGGCTACAGGAAAATTTACGCTTCAGGTTAGCACCATCAGGGGTAGGAATCCCATAAGCCGCCATGGTCATGTTACATATTTGAAACATAGAAGTTGGCTTTTAGGGTTATTAAAATCCTCCATCATCCGACAGAAAAAATTAGCCAAGCAGGTCAGAGACCTGATTCGTATCGATTTTGGCTTAAGTCTAGTGCTAGCAATACTAGTTGGGGCTACCCAACCAGTCTAGTACTTAGTACTGGTAATTGACCACCAAGAAGCTAAAGACTCAACTAATAATGTGGGACAAAGGTATTTTAGTGGAAAAAATTATGAAATCCATCCATATAGTTGTAGGTGCGAGAAACATTAAAGCCTCATCCATTACCTTTGTCATTTTTTCGGTTCTTGGAAAGCTTCACTAGTTCTTTCGGGATGTTTCCCTACTACCAATAAAAAGATATCTTCACAAATCCAAATTAATTTGAGAGTGGAAAGGGTGATTATGTCTTCATAGGATTTTTTATCATACACGAAAATAAACGAAAACCATTTTTTTTTTATTGATCACATAGCCTATTTTAAAAGGAAAGTAATCATTTTATTTTCACTTTGTTTTATGTATGTGATTGTATCATTTTGATATCTGTATCCTTCCCTGAATCACAAAGAGTAACACACACTCTACTCGATACCATATGGGACCCCATGGCTCCTCGTCGATCTATATATTTTCTAACCTACTCCCATTACTGGGAGGTGTGTTCATTCTCTCATTATTTAGGTGTAGAAGATGCCATGCAACCACTATTATAGGATCTTCCTTTATCAGTGCAGCTTTTCTCGAGACCAATCCCCATCAAAGTACACCTTTCACAACCCTACAAGGGCCCCCACATGCCACCCCTTTAGGAAGCCCACACACCACCCCTCCAAAAATTCCACAAGACACCCATATGGGTATTTATCCTCATACTTCCCCATAGGGGAACCCTTTACATATAGTTTTTCAAAATCGTTTCATTGTGGTGAAAAATTTTAAAGTCCCATTTTTATCTTCCTTAAATCTACCTGATTTAAGATAGTTAACTAATAAACCTATAGCACATGGCCCCAATTGGCCACCCATGCCTACTAAAATACCTTTAGATGTTCCAAAATTTTTAGGTAAACAAGGAAAAAATCCTATAAATCATATCATGACCTTTAAATTGTGGTGTTCTTCTAATAGCATCACAGAAGACACTATCTGTCTATGTTTGTTTCAATGCACCCTTATGGGGACCACTCAAAAGTGGTACATAGGTCAACCATTTGAGATGCATGGAAAATTTGGTTCAATAGCCACTACTTCCCTCACATTCTTCTAGGTCCCAATCTAAGAGGACTTTCGCCTATAAATCCTTACTCATTTCAAATAGACACATGCTATACACATATTGGACCATATCCATGAATGGCGAAAATGTAGGAGCTTGTGTAAAGCTAATTTGGAAGAAAAAATCATCCTCGTCCTTTTTTTGTGATCTCTTATGTCATAAATATCTAAATATGTGGCTAATTCAAATCCACAAAATGAGGAAGAGGCCATCAGTAAATCTTAGCAATTAGAGCTTATCTACACACACTCTAGATACCTCTATCATGTTCTTCTAGATGCCCCTCCCCTACAAAATTTTAAATAAGGGACACTAGGCACATCCATTGTTGCCAATGGATTGATTGGATCCATATCCAAAAACCAACCCAGCAACACCTACAAATATAATGGATACTTTTACATTGTCAACATCGCCACTCCAACATACATGATATTACTTTGGTTAACCCATGCCCATGCAGAATGTGATTATTCTTGTTAACCAATACCAACCCACACATGGAGGCCAACATCTTCCCTCAAAGGGAAACCAATACTCCTCTAGGAATGTGGAAGTAATTTCCTCTTCCTATAACTCATATGCTAATTAGGGACAGTGAAATGAGTATTCGCCTTTACCCATACAAAAATAGAATAACTTACTAGCACAAAATTATGCATGGGTTAATAATGAGCTAGCCAGCTTCATTCAACACCAATTGTCATTTTAGCAAGTGAATTTCGCTAACCTACCTAGTGCTGTTAAGAAAAAATTAAAGAGAAAATTAAATGGAGAGCTTGGCCAAGGGGGAAACAATCAACAACAACCTCCATGTGCACTGGATAGGGGAAACCACAATTGGAATCAAAACCAAGGTCAGACCAATAACAACCCATAGAGGAAAAACAAGAACACAAATTTACAGACTAATCATGCTTGCGCCATCTATGGGAAATATGGTCATTATACCCATCATTGTCCTCAACTCCTTGAGTTGAAAAGGATACATGATACTAGGTTTTAGGGAGAGAAAAACCAACAACTTTTAATATTTTAGAATAAATTCCTCCATTAGGGAGTTTTAAATATCGAACAACAACCATCCCACCTGAATCCCCCTAGAGGTAACCCTCATGATAACTCTAATCATGACATTTAAATGGCAGGGGAAAAAATTCTCCTACAAACGTGGAATAGAAATTATGAAACTCCCCCTAGAAACTAATACATCCACCTCAGCCACGACAATTCTTATAGCCTCATTGACCATCCCTCAACTTCCTATAGAACCCATGCCAAAAATGGTCAAATGGCCTTTACGAAAATCATGACATAAATCGAAGGTTGCTCATAGCTACAACATAGTTGATGACTTAGCTAAATACCTTTAGCTATGTCAACATTAGAATTCCTACAGATATTCCCAACTCAACGAAGAGCTGTACTTTTTTCATTAGGTGAAATTTGGATAAATTTCGTCTGCATCTTCCATCGCTAGTCACCTTCCATATCCTAGTTTCAATCTATAACTTGATCATTCATCGTTGTATCATTGATGAAAGAGAATCCACATGTATTATGTCCAAAATAGTTTGGAAGAAACTCAAATCCCCAGGACTCAAACCATTTCTCATCATGCTTGGAGTGAATGATGGGTTCCCTTCAGCCCCCGTAGGCCTATACCAAGAAGTGTCGATACATATCGCTAGAAAAACCATGCTCATTGACATCAAATTCTTGGACACACAGTTGGATTACAACATACTTTTTGGATGAAGTTATATTTATGCAATGAATATAGTAGCATCCTCCATGTTTAGGGTAATGATGTTGCCCCATGAAGGGAGAATCATTACAATTGACCAACTCACATATTATGAGAAGAAGACATTAACCACCCCTCATGGCATCCTACCTTTTGTAGGATATTCTCCTAAGTTGATTACAAATTATATTGAATTCAAGCCTAGACAATTTAAACCATCAACCCTCCTTGGTACATACCCGAGAGAACCCCCCTTATTGTTGGAAGATGTTCTAGAAACCAAAGGAGCTTCGGTGTGCATTATGTGTTCATCAAACACCCCATCGAGTCTGGAACTAGTGATAGACACCATTATTGTTGCAACTACTAACTCCAAGTTCCTAACATATACCTTCACACAAACTCCTTTCTTTTATCTTACACCTAGTTTTGTCTCGCACCAAGTTATGGAAACACTTATGTTTCGAAATATTACGATACTGGTTTCATATATGGCCCCTCATGCCAAGTTGGAAAATTCAACTATCACATCAACGAGAATCATTCATGTAGCTCCATCTTCGGAAGCCACCCCAACTCAAACAAACCCTATATCGAGACCAACAGATGCCAACAAAAGGGATAAGGAAAAAGGAAAGAAGGTGGAAGCTTCAAATGCTCCCTCCTTCAAGGAACTTCCACCCTATGCTTTATGTGAAGTAGTGTGGTACCCTCCAATATGTGTCCCAAGTTAGATGAGTTGAAAGATCTTGTACATGCCCCATAAGTGCCATTGAAACCTCCTCCACATATGAGAGAAAAGGACGCACTAGTTCATAAGAAGACATTGTGCACTAACCATGCATGCAACATATGTGTGGAATACAAACATTACTCTCATCACTGCCCTAGAATCCCATGATTCTAAGATGCATTGAATGCAATCGTATAAGCCAATACTAAGGTTCCACCAGGACCGCCCATGCCACCAGTTGATGATGGATCCAAAATGATATTTTATGTGAGAGAGGAACAAGATTCATGCTTATACCCCTCTCACCCAACCCCCCATAATACAAGAAGGAAATCTGTGTCTACATCTCCTACTTTGTTATGCACCTTATACGATGAACTAGACCATTTGATTACCCAGTATCCCGAATTATGGGCATTCAACTGATGGTATCCAGTTAAATTCATTACACAAAGCAACATTCCTAGGTGCATATGTCAAGCTTTCCATATTTTTGCAGGAAACCATCATGTGCGAAATTTCCCTCAGCTTCCTCGATTCCATGTAATGTTATATTTCATGCGTCGCTTCATCATTGAAAACTTTGAATTATTCGGATCAGATAAAAAATAATTATATCACACCACACCATTAGGAGATGAAGCATCTAGGTCCATATTATCTATGTTTGAGGAAAAAACATCGATAGCAGTTCATCCATGAATTGATCAACAATTTTCCTCTCACCATCTCTAGTCTAGATTTGGTAAAATGAAAAAATGACCTTAAGTCACTTTGTCAAAATCACCCCTCACATGTGCCCTATGTGATAGGCCCAACCACGGGTGAATCAATTTCTGGAATCGAGTAAGTTTAAATAAATATTTCTCTTAGTGGTCCATATTCTGGAATCCAATCACATAACCCACACTCAACACTCATGCCATGAGTGTCACATCTCCTCTAAATCACATCACACGTGAAATTGTTAATACCTTCCATGTTTTTGAGTAGCAAGAGCGGCATTGATAAAAAACCACACTAGGAAATCATGTCATGCCAATATTAATATCTAGAGGTGGCTAGCACCCTAGGATTCCCCATATCATGATGTTAACCATGCATCTCCATCTCATACTATGATCATTACCGACACCCATATTATCTATTATGTTAGTACCAGTACTACGCGTGACATTTACAATAGTAACACTCATAGTTGTGAGACATGTCATATGCTACAAACATTTAGGAAACTTACGATTCAGCATCAACCTCCTATTGAGGAAGAAATTTTTTCTCCTTATACACCAACAAGGTTGTAAGAACTTCCTCCCACTCATTATCAACCATCCATTATGAAAATTTTACCACCACCTAATATTGACAACACACAACACCACATACAATTCATTTTGCAGTTTGTAGGAACCATGATTCTTATTTTCTTCTCATCATTTTATGGTGTCGAGACAGCTAAATCGACAACACCGGTGTTAACTCCACTGACGGTGTAGACCCATCCCATTCGCACATTTTAAACTTTGCTTGGTTCTACGAAATCAACCACTAAATCATATTATTTCTTGTCGACTAGTGCTAATAGGCCCAAACTCCATCCCCATGGCCTCACACCATTCAATTCAACTTTAGATAATCATTTTCACTCATATAAAAATATTCTTGAGGCCATGACAGAACCCAAATGTCTGTGGGACGCCATGCACCATTTTTCATTTTTTCTACCTAAAAACAAATGTGCCTACTAACGCACCAACACACGATATATGCACAATAGAATGAAAAGACTTCCTACCACCAGGAATGGTAGATTGGTACAAAAATCCCATCCCAATGCCTTCTGAATTTGAGGAAGGGAACATTTTAAATATTTCACCTACCATCAAGGTCAATATTTCAGACAAACCTGGAAATTTTGAAGAGATCTCGTTGTGGGAAAAATTCTATCCAAAAGAGGTGACCTCATACACAACCTTGTTCCAAGAATACAATGATATTTTTGCATGGTATTAACCTGAGATGCTAAGAATGAGTCCCACCATTGTGCAACACCATATTGACACATGGCCTGAAGCCCATCCCATTAGGCAGAAACAACGTAAGTTACATCCCTTCAAGGTAGAAGGGATCAAACTTGAAGTTGACAAACTTCACAAAGATGGATTCGTTTATCCTATTGCTTACACCTCTTAGGTTTCTAACCTTGTAGCTGTCATAAAAAATATGGCATCATTCACGTAATTGTACTGATTTCCAAGATCTGAACAAAGAATATCCTAAAGACAATTACCCTACACCATTTATCAACCAAGTCATCACTGCTTTCACTAGTCATGAGGCCCTATCCTTGATGGATGGGTTCTTGGGGTATAATCAGATGAAAATTCTCCGTACATATTAGTATAAAATCATCTTCACAACCCCTTGGGGAATATTTTCATACCAATTCATGCCTTTTAGTTTTAAAAATGTTGGTACCACCTTCCAGCGGACCATGAATTTCATCTTCCATGACTTGGCTCATCCTATCCTCTCCTATTTGGATGATATTACAATACGATCCAAGAAGTGTGCTAACCATTTGGAGGATCTCCTCTTGTTTTTCAGAGATATTGACAATATAACTTACACTTGAACCCTCTCAAGTGCATCTTTTGTGTTAACGCTAGAAGATTACTAGGATTCATTGTTTCCCAAAAAGGTATTAGAGTTGAGCCTCTCAAATTCTAGGCCATTAAGGAAGTGTCACCTCCAAAAACATTAAAGAATTTACAAAGTATGCAAGGTAAGTCCAACTTCTTATGATGCTTTGTCACAGATTATACTACTTGTGTGGACTTCTCGTGTCTCCTTCATTGGGATATTCCCTTCCAATGGGATGAATATGCTCAAAAATAATTTTAATCTTTAAGAGATACATTATCTCAAGCTCCTTTGATTAGCCCACCCGACCATGATAAATACGATACTTTATACCTATCGGCATCATATGTAGCCATCATTGGGTTATTTTTTTAGGAAAGACCTAATAACAAGGAGCATGTAATTTATTTTTTCATCAAGAATATATCTAGGCCTTCCTCGAAGTATGAGCCAGGAGAGAAGACTTCCTTAGCCCTAGTACAATATATACAAAAGCTTCAGAATTATATCATCCTTCATACCACCACTGTAATAGAAACTATCAACCCCATGAGATATTTTATCACTCGTCGTATTATGAACCACAAATATGCTTGATGGGTAGTTATACTGCAAGAATTCGATCTACACATTTCTCCCCGTAAAAGAAAAAAGGTTCCTATACTCACTGATTTGATTACGAATCTCCCAATAGAGACCCAAGGATACCCTATTAATCATGCTCTCCCTAAATAACATTTTCTCTTGGTATCAAAATGTGACCCCTGGTATGACGATATCCTCCTCTTTTTATGCACTCAAGGGTTCAAACCTTAGCTTACTCATGACGATCATAGGTGCATATGCCACCAGGCCCCACGTTACCTCCTTCTGGGGGATGTAATATATAGATGGGGCATTGATACCATCATTCACCTGTGCCTCACTCACGAACAAGTCAATAAGGTATTGAATGATTGTTATAGTGAGGCTTGCAACGATCACCTCTCAGGGATGGCCACCGCTCAAACTAACCTCTTTGTTGGTTATTTCTAGCCAACCCTTTTCATGATTGCATTTAGGAAGTAAAAATATGTGAGTGGTGTCAACAATATGATCATAAGGCACGAGCCCGCCATCTCCCCTGAATTTGGTCATCGTTGTTGGCCACTTCTCCAAATGGGCCATAGAATTCATTACCTATAACCCCCCATCATCTAGAAACCATAATTACATTGTGGTTGTCATAAAATACTTCACCAAATGGGTATAGGCCATTCCTACATATAATAACACTGCAGAAATCACTACACATTTTTTATTTAACCATGTAATAACACAGTTCGATGTTCCCATTCAGTTGGTATCCAATCATGGGAAACATTTCAAGAAAAAAATAATTTAGGATTTATCCCAACACCTTGGTTTCTCTCACGAGTTATCTTCCCCATACTACCCTCAATCGAATGACCCAGTAGAAATTGTTAAGAAAGTTATCAAAATAATGTTGTAGCACATGGTGAAAAATCACTAAACCAATTGGTACCACATGGTGTTTTCATCCCTATGGGAGTACCACACAATTTTCAAAGCATCGAAAGGGTTCACACCCTTTCAATTAGTCTATGGGTTTGAACTTGTGCTCCACATTGAGTGTGATATCCCTACCTTGCACTCATCCATCCAACTTCTCACCGACAATAAACCTTTAGAGCAAAGGTTGGTGTAGATTTAACTCTTTGATGAAATTGGACAAGAATCTCTCTAACATAATGAAGCACACAAAAAGAGATTTAAAGCCTCATTTTATCACCATATCACCCCATGAACATTTACAGAAGGGTAGTTAGTTCTTCGATACAATGTTTCTGAAGAAGATTTCGGGCCTAGGAAGTTTGAGACATTATGTAAGGGACCATACACTGTCAAACATTAACTCCTTAAGGGGGCATACATCTTATCAGACCTTGATGAGACTTGCCTAAAAAATGCCATCAATGGAATCTACCTCAAAAACATTCATCCATAAGCATGCTCAAGTAGCCATAGAATGTACATGTATGCACCATGACTTATTTTTATGATGACCATCTCATCATGGATTCACTCTAAATCCACTCTCTCATCATGTGTCACATATGGATCATCTTCCCGCCTACCATCAAATATTTGTTGATGGTGACTTTCGATGGTTCTAAAACCTCGTTGTAGCAACCTAGGCCATATACTCTCCTGACCACTTTTCTAACCAATGGAGTATGTATTCGGTAAACCACCAATAATCAAGCTAAGTACATTGCCATCATAGGCCTCTTGACCTATGCCTCCCATCTGGTTATCCGTCATATGCATGTATTCCTTGATTACCATCTTGTTGTATCACATTTGAACAAAACATTTCAAGTCCGTGATCCATGCCTTTTTCGGAAGTATCTACATGGACAAAATTTAGCTTGAATTTTTGATCATATCACATTTACACATATACCAAGGGATAAAAATCATATATTTGATCACATATCTAATAAATTCCTAAACTATAATGCATCACATATATAATCATCAAGACACATAAACCATAAGCATAATATCCATCACACAAATGAAAAAATACATCACATGTATAGAAGCATATACTCAAATACACATCATGAGGGCCTCCAAAAATCATATCTCATATGTATATGTATATATATATATATATATATCTATATATATATTTATATATATATATATCTCAAAAAATATATTAGTACAAAAAATATATATACATCTACTAGCTCAAGGCCAGGAAAAATAGGTCATCAAAAATAGGGGAGCATCCTCAAAATGGGTACTTACCCTAGTACTTACATAAACTCTATCTAGTGTTAAGGACTTTCACCCCCGTCGTGAGGTCCCACTACTTCATCTAGTGCTACAAAGGGACACATAGTAGCTATTTCCATAGTGAGGTGACGTAGAGTCATTTTTCATGCCCTATCATGTGCCATAATTGTCTCCACCACAAACTCTCCCAATCCATCCCGCCCCTACTCTGGAATCCTCCTTGTTAGGGTGACAGTTCAACCCCAGGCATTCTCAAAATTCCTCAGTTGTGCCTCTAAAGCCTCTACTCAAGCCTTTGCCTCCTTGACAAGCACTCGTAGCCTCGTAATCTCCACGAAAGTAGAGGAGTTGGTTCCCTCTCAAGAGGGACCACCAATTTAGAGACACGAACGTTGTGTTGGTCTCTTAGGCTCCTCCTGAGCCCTAACATCCCTCCATCGCTAAGGTACAATAGGCGTACCAGTACCACCCATGCCTCAAGGATCATTTCCTGCCAGGTAGGCCAATGGTCATTTGCAAGGTCCCACATCTACATGAAAATATTGATGGTGTCATCATCATACAAAAATATGCACCATAACTATACATGTGAGAAAGCATAAATGAAAAAATCACAAATCACATAACTGTTAGCCACCAAGCATGACCAGGAGGAAGCCCTATGTATGGATCGCCCCTAAAGTCAACACCGGGATAAGGGTACTCTAGAATATTTTGAGGGTTGGATTAGAACCAACCGTCCACTGTGGCATTCCAATAACACCCGAACACACCGCCACCAGTTTGTGGCATCACTAGATCCCACCATATAATCTGTGGGTCTCCAGCAGGGCCTGTTGGAACTGCAAAAAAAATATAGAGCATCACTACACTCTCATACATGATGCTACAAAAAATAATAGCATAGAAGAAACTACACGCCTCACCCTATCATACCTGTGTAAGATGGGAAACCATACCCCTATACACAAATTCATCTTAAACAAAAAAGTGGCCAGCTTGTAGTCTCCATAGAACCGCAATATGAGGCCCTGACACCTGGTGAGGGGCCATCGACCCAACAAGCCATACAATCATCACCACCATTGCTCGCTTGGAAATATCTATAATAGAACCAACACATATACACCCCTAATCAAAAGGGTTTAGCCGATAATGGCCCTCTGCCTCTACCTATGAATGAATATGAACATGCCCAACCGGTAGGGGGTACCGCAAGACCTCCACACAAGGCACCAACTCTATAACAAAGTATACATGTACCTGAAACAATGTTATCAATGAAACAGGAACTATTACCTCGAAACAGGAACTCTAGCCCAAAAATACCCAAAAAAACATGAAAAAACACCCCAAAAACAAAAAGTGTGTATTCTAGAGCGCATTTGTTTTTTTTTCAAGGTCAAATTTCACATTTTTATAAAATTATGCTAAAAATGAAATTGTTTCTCGAAAAAATGATTGAAAAAACACCCTCAAAATAAAATGAGTTTATGTTGGAATAATAAAAAAAACATTGTGTCACACTTTTGACACATTGTAACAATGGAATGAAAGACAACATATTAGGACATTGAAAAATCATAAAATTCTAAATTTTTTGATAGATGGTGTTAAATATAAACAAAATCATGTTTGAAGGGCTTATCATTTCGAACATTTTTTATCCATGTTGCTAAACATAAAATATCTTAACTCTAAAAAACCCTAAAATTGTAATTATTAACATTAAAGATAAAGTTTCGTAGCGCATAAAAACCTTAATGACAAGTTGTAAATCTCAAGTTTTTAAATCTTAATTTTTCAAGATACTTGAACCATGAAATTATGGAGAAATTATATGACTTAAACAATTTTAAAAAATGAATAAGTAAATGAAAAATTTATTATTCATATATTTGTTTCTTTATATATAAAAACATATTTTTAAATTTTTTTTATTGTTTTTCTATATTTTAAATTATAATTGTTTTAGTTTTAAGAAATTAAAAATTAAAAATTAAAATCTTCTTATATATGTTTGTTTATATTTTAAAACATATTTTAAATCTTTTTTTATTGTTTTTTTATATTTTAAATAATAATTGTTTTAATTTAAAAAAAAAAAAATTTAAAAAAAATTATATTTGTTTGTTTATTTTTTAAAACATAATTTTTAATTTTTTTTTATTGTTTTTTTATATTTTAAAATCTTAATTGAATAGGTTTCTTTTTTCTTTTTTTAACAATACATTTTTTCTTATTATAATAGTTTTTGTTTTAAAAAAAAATTAAATTTTTTATATAGTTTGTGTTTGAAAAAGATAAAATAAAATAAAAAATTAATTTTCCTACCGCCAAGGGCTGGAAGCAGGCTGGGCAGGCCTTGACGGCACCACCCAGCTAGCCTTGGGCCCCCGGCTGGGCAAAGGGTGATTCCGAGAGTCACCCTCCGCCATGCTGGGGGTTGGATGCTGGCCGGCCGTCACTGTCAAGGGCTGCCCAGCCTGGCTCCGGCCCCTGGCTGGGTGGAGAACGATTCCGAGAATCACCCTCCACCCAGCAGAGGGCCAAAGGCGGCTTGGGTTGCCCTCGACAGCACCACCTCGCCAGCATCCAACCCTCGGCTGGGCAGAGGGCGATTCTCGGAATCACCCTCCGCCTAGCTAAGGGCCAGAGGCTGGCCGAGCAACACTGTCAAGGCCTGGCCAGCCTACCTCTAGTCCCTTGTTGGGTGGAGGGCGATTTCGAGAATTTCCCTCAGCTCAGCCAGGTGCTAGAGGTAGGCTGGGCAGCCCTCAATGTTGCTGCCCAGCCTGCCTTAAGCCCCCTGCTGGGTGGAGGGCGATTCTGAGAATCACCCCTAGCTAGGTGGAGGATGATTCCGAGAATCAACCCTAGCTAGGTGGAGGGAGATTCCGAGAATCACCCCAAGCTAGACAGAGGGCGATTCCAAGAATCATCCCAGGTTGGGTGGAGGTCGATTCCGAGAATCACCCCTGGCTGGGCGGAGGACAATTCCAAGAATCACCCTGCGCCCAGCTGGGGGCGATTCTCAAAATCGCTCTCCACCCAGTCGGGGGATAGAGGCAGGCTAGGTAGCCCTCGACGGCACCACCCAGCCTGCCTTCGGCCCTTGGTTGGGCAGAGGGCGATTCTGAGAATCGCCTCCAGCTGGGCAGAGGGTAATTCTCGGAATCGCCTTCCGCCCAGACGGGGGTGATTCTCGAAATTTCCCGCCACCCATATAGGGGTGATTCTTGGAATCTCCCTCCACCCAGTTGGGGGTGATTCTCATAATTTCCCTCTGCCCAGTCGGGGGTTATTCTTAGAATCACCCTCCACCCAACCAGGGGTGATTCTCAGAATTTCCCTCTGCCTAGCCGGGGGTGATTCTCGGAATCATTCTCCGCCCAGCCAGGGGTGATTTTCAGAATCGCCCTCCGTCTAGCCAGGGGTGATTCTCAGAATCGCACTCCGCCCAGCCAGGGGTGATTCTCGGAATCACCCTCCACCCAACCAGTTACCAAAGGCAGGCTAGGCAGCTCCGTTGAGTAGTTTTTTTTTTTGTACTAATCAATACATTTTCTTTTATTATAACAATTTTTGTTTAAAAAAAAATTAAATTTTTTATATAGTTTGTGTTTGAAAAAAATAAATAAAATAAAAAATTAATTTTTCACCCATCAGGGGCCACAGGCAGGCTGGGTAGCCCTCGAAGGCGCCGCCCAACCGGCCTATGGCCCCTAGCTAGGTGGAGGGCGATTCTCGAAATCGCCCTCTGCCCACCCAGGGGGCGAAGACCAGTCGGGTGACATCGTCGAGGGCTGCCCAGCCTGCCTCTTGCCCCCAGGTAGGCAAAGAATGATTCTGAGAATCACCCTCCACCTAGCAGGGGGCTAGAGCCAGGTTGGCTGCCCCTCGACGGTGCCACCCTCACACCATCCAGCCAGGGGCTAGAGTCTAGCCCTGAAGCACCGTTCGGGGCTGCCCAACCTGAATCCAGCCCTCGTCTAGGCGAAGGGAAATTTTGAGAATCACCCTCAGCCCAGCCGGGGGCCAGAGGCAGGCTGGACAACCCTTCACGGAGCTGCTCGGCCTGCCTCCAGCCCCCTGCTGGGTGGAGGGTGATTCTGAGAATCACCCTCGTCTGGGCAAAGAACGATTCCAAGAATCACCCCTGGCTGGGCGAAGGAAAATTCTAAGAATCACCCTCAGCTTAGCGAAGGACGATCCTGAGAATCACCCCTGGCTAGGCGGAGGGAAACTCCGAGAATCACCCCCGGCTGGGTGAAGGGTGATTGTGAGAATCACCCCTAGCTGGGCGGAAGGCGATTCTGAGAATCACCCTCCGCCCAGCCGGGGGTGATTCTTTTAATCTCCCTCTGCTTAGCCAAGGGTCGGAGGTAGGCTCGGTAACCTTCGACGGTGCTGCCTGGCCTGCCTCTAGCCCTTGGCTGGGTAGAGGGTGATTCCGAGAATCGCCCTCCGCCTAGCGGGGGGTGATTTTTGAAATCTTCCTCTGCCTAGCCAGGGGTGATTCTTGGAATTGCCCTCCACCCAGCCAGGGGTGATTCTCAGAATTTCCCTCCACCCAGTTGGGGGTGATTCTCAGAATCGCCCTCTGCCCAGCCAGGGGTGATTCTCAAAATCACCCTCCGTCTAGCTGGCGGTGATTCTCGAAATCGCCCTCCGCCCATCCAGGGGTGATTCTCATAATCACCCTCTTCCCAGCAGAGGGTGATTCTAGGAATCGACCTTCACCCAGCCAGGGGCTAGAGGTAGGCCGGGCAACACCATCGAGGGTAGCCCAACCTGCCTTCGACCCGTGGCTGGGTGGAGGGTGATTCTTGGAATTTCCCTCTACCTATTCGAGAGCTGGATGAAGGCTAGGTAGCCCTTGACAGTTTTAGAGGGTGATTCTGAGAATCTCCCTCTGCACAGCCAGGACCCAGAGGCCAAATGGGTGGCGCCATCGAGGGCTGCCCAGCCTACCTCCATCCCCCAGTTGGGTGGAGGCTGATTCCGAGAATCGCCCTCCACTTAGCCTGGCATCGGAGGCAGGCTGGGAAGCCCTCGACGGTGCTGCCTGGCCTGCCTCCAGCCCCTAGCTGGGCAGAGGGAGATTCTGAGAATCACCCCCAGCTGGGTAGAGGGTGATTCCAAGAATCGCTCCCGGCTGGGCAGAGGGTGATTCTGAGAATCTCCCTCCACCCAGCCGGGGGCCAGAGGCTGGCCGGGTGGCACCATCGAGGGCTGCCCAGCCTGCCTCTAGCCCCTGGCTGAACAGAGTGTGATTTTGAGAATCAACCTCGGCTGGGCAGAGGGAAATTCCGAGAATCACCCCTGGCTAGGCAGAGGCCGGTTGGGTGGCACCGTTGAGGGCTGCCCAGCCTGCCTCCGGCCGCTGGCTAGGCGGAGGGTGATTCTAGGAATTTCCCTCTGCCCAGCCGGGGGCCGAAGGTAGGCTAAGTAGCACCGTCAAATGAGGGAGATTAGGTTTTGGATCTATTTTCAGTTTCAGGTAAGTTTTATTATACAAATTTAAATTTAAATATTTTATTTTTTACTTTTTGTGTCTTTATACTAATTTTCTTGCTTATTTCTTTTGCACTTGATGATTAGGTATAACACTAGCATGTTGCCTACCAAAAGGAATAAATTGCATTGCCATTGAGAAAGACTTAGTGCAATGCAAATTTATTCAACAAAGAATTAACACTCTTGAATTCCTTCCAAATGCGAAGCAAGAAGTTGGTTTGAGGAAAGGGGATTTTAATGAATCACGTGTGGCAAAAAAAGAAAAGGAACCTCAACCACCATTATATGGAATGATTAGAAAGGGACAATTTGGAAGATTTGCAGACATGAAAGATCCATTAGAAGATGACAATGACCAGAATGAAGTAGAAAATGTTGTGGAAGAAGCCAGATGTTCTAGATGATGTTGAACATGTATTAGGTTATATTGTTGATGATCTTAAGTTATGCTTGCAAACAAAGCTCATTTTTAAAATCTATTAATCAGTTTTACTTATAATGTTTATACTTTGATATTTTATGAGAAGAATTCTTATTTTTTGCAAAAAACATGTGATTACTATTATTTTTTGACATAAAATTCAATAAAAATGCTATTTTCTTAAGTTTTTTTGTTAAGATTTTCCCAAAAATTAGTTTATTTAACATGTTTTTTTAACAAAAAGTCTCTAAAAGTGTATTTTTTGCATTCTATTTGTATTGAAAATTTGTATATGTTTGTCATATCGTTCAAAATATTGGTTTTGTAGTGACAATTATTTGATGTGTATTGAAAAATTAATTATCAATATATAAACTTGTAGAAAATATAAACTTTATAATATTGACCCTTTTTTCATTTTTTATCTATGTGAAAAAGCAAAGATATCATTACAAATTTTTATTTAAAAATATATATATTTTTTTATTTTTAAAACACAAGTACATAAATGCACTTAAAAATAAACATCTCACGAAAGAAGAAGACATTATAAAATGTATAGTGTCAAAATCAATCCTCTAAAAAAACGTTGGTGATGATACGCCACCACTATTCAAAATCTACATAAAAAGCATCACCGAAAAAAAAAAAAAAAAAAAAAAAATTTAAGTGCCAAAAACATGCTTAAAAATAAAAATTTTGACCCTGCATCACCACTTTCCAAAATCGAGTGTTTTTCTTGCTACGTCAAAAAGTAGGTACCATTGCAGTTACCTATTTCATTGGTAACAATGTTCTGAGAAAAAATGGGTATATTAGCTCATCTGATAATGAAGATATAGAGATCCACATCCCAAAAATGGCTCAGAATACATCCTCTGACCTTAGAATAGGGTTCTGAAGGAAATTCAACAACCCCCATTATACCAATGTCCTACTAAAAGAAACATCCCCTAAGATCACTATGCACAGATACTCCTAGTCACGCTCTCTCCACAACATGCCATCCTACGATCAAGGATGTAAAAAGTTTAAAAAAAAATCTCCTAAGCCGCAAAAAGCCATTTTTACTCCTCCATGTGCTAAAGCCCATAATAGCCGCACAGTCCATATGTTTTTTTCTCAAACATATGTGTATGCATCTTCCCAACCATAAGCTGTAGTGATGTCGATACAGGGCCACGTGTATGCTCGCTCAGCAGATGCACTTCCCACGTGTCTGTTAGCCTTACAGTCATGTCCACTATGCCACCTTTGGTGGCTGAGTTGCGTGGTCAAAAAATCAACAACATCATGCCTTTTGTCCCCTAAGCTACACAATCAGTGTTGGGCCTCTAATTTGTCATAATTTTGTTAATGAAACCATCCATTTTTGCATCATTCCATTCACCCATTGTCATCATTTTTAACCATATTTCTTCATAAATGCACCAAATTCTAGCATACATGTTTACATGGTTTATAATTATTATTTATATTATTTGTAATGAAGTAAAGAGAATTATGCATGGTTTTACTAATTATAGTTTGACAGTTCAAGTTTTTACAGTTTCCACAGTTGTCTCCATGGTTGAGGTAGTACCACCACTCTAGAATGAAATCAAACACATGGACATTGTTTCTAGAAGCTCCAATATGGATTTTTTTTTGGTCAAATTCCACCCAGATCACACATCTGGACCTCCAAGCAAATATCAAGGGAAAATCAAAGTAATTTTGACCAGTCAATATCAAACGCATTTTTTGAGCAAAATAAATTGAATCTCACAAAAAAAAACATGGGTTTTGTTCAGAACGGGCCCAATTAAGTTCGCCACAAACAATTTTCCTAAATATTTTACCATTTAGGAGATATTTTAGGTTCTTTTGATCCATATTTTGTAGTTGCGTGAGAAAACATTATGCTTATGTGTCAATAAACGCCCATTCAAGCAAACAGAGGTTGGAATGGACTATGATTTATGAAATTCATGGAAAATAGGTGTCCATTCAGTTCCGATCTATAGCCATATGAATCTCCATGAAGTTACATTGCAGGCCCTATATAAAACTCCATTGAAACAAAGAAGAGAGGTTAATTTTCTAAATCATATTGTGAAGTTTTAAAACTTTGTTTTTCAATCCTTTTTAATGAAGAAGTACCTTGAAGACTTGATGCACAACTAACTGTTGGAGTAAATATTTGACCGCCTATTTGTGGAGGGCCCCTGCAAAGAGTGAAGGTTCTGCATTTTATGTTTTTAATGTAGTTGTTTTCATGTTTTCATTTTATCATTTGATGTAGTGATTTTCAGAATTCCAATTTGTCATTTTTCGTAGTTGTTTTTAGAATTAAAATTTGTCGTTTTTTGTAGTTACTTCCATAATTTCATTTTTTTATTTGATGTAGATGCTTTCATAACTCTTTTTTTATCATTTGATGTAAATTCATTAATATTTTATTTTGAATTGTCAAATTGTAGAGGATTCATAGTTTTACTTCTAGAGTAGCAGTGATTTATTTTAGATTATTTTTACAAGTTCATGAGTGGTTTATTTCAATAGCATCGAGTTATTTCTTTTGCAGTTTTTGAGTGAGTTTATTTCAAGATCATGACTAATTTCTTTTCGAAATAGTAGTGCTTGAGTGATTTCCTTTTAGAATATGAGTGTGTTATTTTTTGTTCATGAGTGATTTCTTTTCAAGAGATATAGTGATTTCTTTACAAGTTGCATTTCCATAACATTTCATTTCAAAAATGTATAAATTCCATTTTCTAGTATTCAATTTTATCTTCATGCACAAGACTGTTAGAGAATAAGGATTTTTAGGGACTAACAAATAAATTAGTTAAGATTTCTTCATAAGATAGAGAAATCTTGTTTCATTTTTTACAGAGTAGAAAGCATGTTGATTTTTAAAACTTAGTTGTAATATAATTTTATCAATTTCATTAGGAACATAAGCATAAAAACATCTTTAGAAGTAATATCTACAAATCCAATAATCACACCAATAAACTAAATGAATAAAAGAGTCTTCTAGCATATATTTTGCACTTGAACTTCACCAGTTTACCAACTCTGGCCGATAATTTATGTAATAAATTTAAGACAATTAAATTGAACAAAAATTTTGGCGTCATTGTCAGGGAAGTGTAAATAGGAGCCTGTTTCTTTTCATTAAAAAAATAAGAAAAATAAAAAAAAACAAAATAAAACTTCAATCACCTACCACACCCACTATATCACATGGTGCAGTAAAAGCCACACATCCGCAACATGAATTCTTATTTTTGCAGGTAGAAGAAGATGCGACAAAGGAGGTTGAAGAAATGGATGAAGATGATGAAAATTAGGAAGATCCTTTTTTATTTCCCATTTAAGAAACTGATCTCAATGGTAATATGAAGAGCATCCCTCCATCTGTACTTCCTAACTTCGAAGGTATGAGATCAGAAGACCCAGGAACCTTTCTTTTTGAATTTTCAATAATTTGAAGATCTTATGGATACTCATTCCACATTCAAAAATTGAATTTGTTTCCGACAACATTGAAGGATGGAGCTCTTAGATGGTTCATGACTTTAGGAACCAATTCTATAAGGAAATGGGATGATATGAAAAGAGTACTTTTCGAAAAATATAAATATTATTGCATACACCATGAACTTAGAAATGAAGTGTTTAAGATGAATGAAAAAGAGGATGAAAGCCTAGAATATTTGGTGGAGATATTTACTTATAATATGAAAAGATCTAAATTGCATAATTTAGGATCAGACACATTAAAAACTCTCCTACTAAATGCTATAAAGGATGAATGGATTGATCTTCTTAATCTGGTGGGAAAATGAGATGTCTATCAATTTTCATTTCAAGAGATTTGTGAACTATGCAAGAACATATCAAGAGGAAAAGCAATGTATGTAAGATCCTCTCAAGATCCATTTATGGAAAGAGTAAGTAAGTTGGCATGAAGATTGGTAAGCCAATATAAACTTAACAATTTTCTAAACATTCTTGGTAGTTTGAATGAACAAACTGACATGCTAAGAATGAAAAACTAGAAAAAATTTGAAAATGTTGCTTTATTTTTCTCTAAATGTATAAAGAAACATTTTTGGCATGAATGTCCACTTGATAACATTAAAATTTGTAAAATTTGTGTAGGATCCCATACTACTGAAGATTTCCCATCATTACCAAGGTTGAAGGCAGTTTACCAGAAGGATAATGGAGCAAATCAAGCAAAAGAGAAACTATGTTATGTAGCTCCAAGAAGACTATCGCAGCCTCATCAACCCAATATGATGCAATATTCTTATGTATAGTTTCAATTTTATGCGCAACAATCTCAAAGTAATTGGCAAACACCCTTTCCTTCCCAACCTTGGATATCCAAATCCTAACCTCAATCCCAACCTTGGAAACCTTGGCCATCTCAATCCCAACCTCAATATAAACCTGAGAAACCTTGGGCATCTCAATCCCAACCTCAAAACCAATATTGGAAACAAAGCTGGAAAAGGCCCTACAAAGGAAATCCACCATATCCACAATTCTTCACTCTTTATCATAAATACCAATATCAATGTTATCAATACCATTCACCTCCACCACAACATCAATTTCACCATCAATCGACCTCAAATCAACCTTTCCTATTACCAACCACACAAGCACTCCAAATATCCATTCCCACTCCACTACCTACACAACCATTTTGAATCCCCAACAATAAAACACCTCAATCCACTTAAAATTTTGAGGTATTACAAAATGATTCACCAGCTGCCATTGAATAAAAAAAACTAAATTAAGAAGATTCATATAAGGTCCAAGAATCATGGATTCATGTTGATAAAGAGTAGTTGTTGGAACCTAAAATTGAAAATTTTATTGCATGTCTATCACTAGATTCTATGAATGAAGATCACATCTCTGAAGAATTGCATCACATGATAGGAGGACGTGAAGGAATACAATATTACATTGAATCTTGGTTCAGGGCAGTCATCAAATCCCAATGCTCAATTATTCAGTATCTTTTGACATCATCTCAATCAAGGCAATTGGTCTCTCATATACAAGTACATATCAAAGAGTATATTTAAATCCTGCTTATGAGTTTATCTATCATCTTGTTAGAGACATGGTTCCAATGGAAGTATTCATATACTTGAACAAGATTTATTTTTCAAGTAGAGTAGGAAATATAAAAAATAAAAATAAAAGTAAAGATAAAATTAAGTCCTATTGTGAAAATCGGCTTTCTAGCTCAATTGGACATGAGCTTTGCTTGAAAACCAGGCAACTGGCAAGAAAATTTCACAATAAGTTCTGCAATTCATGACGGTTTCAATATTTTATTATGGGTCTTTAAATAATTTTTGGTTCTATGCTCAAGTTGGATGATGTCGAATTCCTTAAGGTCCACCTTCCAACAGATCTTGTCCCATCGGCCTCAACACATTATCTAGGATCAAGATCAAAGATTATTTGGAGTGCCTTGGAACTTGCATACATCAATGTCAAGAGTCCACGTTGACAACAATGTCTATTATTGTGAGATCTTGTAGGTGACTTGACTTCAAGACTTTCATTCATCCCTGTCAAAATACACTCGGGTGCCTTGACACTCATTTACATGATCAGTGATTTGTCTTGCATTGGTTAACAATTTTCATCATTGCTCGATAATCCAATGATTTCTTCCCATGCTTGAATTCGACACATTAATTTGCATGGTAATAATTTTACCATTAATATTGGCTTTGATGAAGACAAATGGTTTTATGGAATCAACAACAACTTGCAGCAATACATTTTATTAGTTTCTTGTAGCAGCATGTTCATCTTTTTCTCATTCAACAACAACATGATGGCACCATTACAACACTTTTTCAGTCATTTTCATTTCCAATAAAAACAATAAATTTGGGCCTATTTCAGTCAATATGCAGTATGTTTCATGGTTTTTACTTTAGCATGTAGTGCACAATTCAAATCAGTGATTCAAAATCAGAGAAAATCACTTTTTGCAAAAATTGACATTTTTTTGCAAAAGGTGTAGAAAGTCGTAGCTATTGTGGTAGCAGCCTGTTTTTGTTGTAGCATATTTTTTTAGAGGTCGTTTTGGCACAAATATTACAAGAGATTGGAGCATAAATAAAAAATTCTAAGCTTCTAGGTTTTCTCATAATATGATAAATCAAGTAATACATGGACATAATTTTAAAAAGTGCAAATTTTCAGGACTTTTCAGCGGGTTTTAAAGGGAAATTTTCATTTTTCACCATTTTTGACAAATTAGGGTAGATTTCAGTATTTTTTCACACCAGCGCCTTTTCTTCATAAAAATAGGATTCTAAAGAAATGTGGTGGTAGAAAAGGTAAAAATACACGGTTTTCCTTTTGAATCACTGAATTTGGCCTTAAAATGATTTCGTGGCATATGTTTTTGTTGCAACATTGGGCAGTTTGAAAGGTGAAACATGGCAGAAATTGATTTGATCATACCTTGCAAACCGTGCATCCGTTGGGCCTGAAATTTTTATGGTAAATGCACTGAGGTAGGGTAAATAAACATAGAAAATTTTATAAAATTTTAGTGTGTCTTTTTCAAGAAATTTGCCACTTTCATCTACATCCATTTCCTATTTTTCTCGAGATCCATGCACCCATTGGCTGATATTTCTTTTGAGAAGATGCATAACAATAATAGTAACAACCTCAAAAAGTTTTAGGAGAATCTAATTTACCATTTGAGAGAAATTGGAAAACCAAATCTGCTACATGAAAAAGATACATTTTGTGGAGCAAGGTCAAAGTGGAGGTCAATGCATCATGGAGCAGAGTACCTGAGCCAAATAAACACCAAATAAGCCATCAGATCATGTTCTATTCTCCAATTCCAAAAGGAAAACTTGAGGTAAAACTAGCCTTAAACTTTTTTAATTTGTTAGAAATTGTAGAAATTTTGATGAAAAGCTATTGTAAACATGTAGTTCCAATTTTTCTCCCATTATGTTTTTTCATACCTTTTAACAACCAATCCCATAAGTTATGATTGATTATTTATCAACAAATTGTTGCCACCCATGCAATCATATCATTGTTTTCCATTGTCATAATGGTGTTCTTCTATTCTTTCACCACTCTCATGTTTAAACTTTCTCCTCTTGTTAATCCATGCTTTCCTTAATGGTCCATCAACATGATGTTCTTGAGAAAAAAAATTATTTTAAAAATTGAAAAACTTGGCTTCATGGTACATGTTTGTAGCACATGATCAAAAAGTACATGGAGCTCTTAAATTATGTGTCATATTTCTCATCTCCAGATTTTTTATGGAAGCCAAGAAATGATGAGTACAAAGCCTCAAGAAGAATAAGATTGCAACAAGGTTTTGTTCACACACTCTTGAAGTCACTTGAAAGCATATTTTAGGCTTTGATAAGTTGCATAACCCTCAACAACAACTCTTACTTTGTGTTATGTTAGACTCATCTTGTCAAAAGCTTTGCATTGGGAAGTCTTCTTCATTCATTAGTTTGTGAGTTCTTGAAGAAACTATTTGATAACATTGTTGAAATATGATTGGTTGCTATGCATGGAAAATAATAAGACAATCATTATGGGCTGCAATCTATGATAATTTCCAGCCATAGTAAAGGGATGAAATTCACAAGGATGGAAAGCACATTCTATATATGGAGTAAAAGTCTTGATGTGTTCTTCACAATATGGTATTCTACCAAGGCTTGAACAATTGGAGCACAATTAAAATAGTGACAAGTACTTGGATATGCTACTATGTGGGCATCCTTTCTTTTCACACAAGTTGCATATAATAAATAATGAAGGTTTCGATAGAAATGCATCTTATTGAGATCAATGATCAATATTGCTCTCTTGGAGCTTTGGTCAAGGATTTAGTTGGAATAACGGAATATATGAACATAAGGAACAGGTTGGATTATGAAACTTTGCAATGATTTGCTTGCATCAGGACATGAAAAATCTCCAATGTGGGGGAATGTTGAGCCTCCAATTTATCACAATTTTGTTGATGAAACCATCCATTTTTGTATCATTCCATTCACCCATTGTCATCATTTTTAACCATATTTATTCATAAATGCACCAAATTCCCGCATACATATTTACATGGTTTATTATTATTATTTCTATTATTTTTAATGAATTAAAGAGAATTATGCATGGTTTTACTAAATATAGTTTGACAGTTCAAGTTTTTATAGTTTCTATAGTTGTCTCCATGGTTGAGGTAGTAGCACCACTATAGAATTAAATTCAACACATGGAAATTGTTTCTAGAAGCTTCAATATGGATTTTTTTTGGTCAAATTCTAGCCAGCTCACACATGTGGACCTCCAGGCAAAGATCAAGGGAAAATCACAACACTTTTGACTAGTCAACTTCAAATGCATTTCATGAGAAAAATAAAGTGAATCTCACAAAACAAAAACATGGGTTTTGTTCAGAATGGGCCCAGTTAAGTTCTTTGTGTAAATTTTCCCATATTCGTTACCATTTAGGTAATATTTCAAGTTATTTGGAGCCATATTTTGTAGTTGCGTGAGCAAACATTGCGCCTATGTCTCAATAAACACCCAGTCAAGAAAATAGAGGTTGGCATGGATCGTGCTTCATCAAATTTGTGGCAAATAGGTGTCCATTTAGTTTTTATCTTTAGCCATATGAATCTCTATGAAGTTACATTGCAAACCCTCTATGAACACTCCATTGAAACAAAGAGGAGAGGTTAATTTTCTAAAGTATATTGTGAAGTTTTAAAACTCTGTTTTTCATTCCATTTTAATGAAGAATTACCTTGAAGACTTGATGCACAACTAACTTTTGGAGTAAATATGTGACCGCATGTTTGTGGAGTGCCCCTGCAAACAATGAATTTTCTGCATTTTAGGTTTTTAATTTAGTTGATTTCATGTTTTCATTTTATCATTTGATGTAGTTATTTTCATAATTCAAATTTGTCATTTTCCATAGTTGATTTCAGAATTCCAATTTGTCATTTGTTGTAGTTACTTCCATAGTTTCATTTTTTATCTGATGTAGATGCTTTCATAAATCTTCTTTTATTGTTTCATGTAGATTCATTAATCTTTTCTTTCAAATTGTCAAATTGCAGAGGATTCATAGTTTTACTTCCAGAGTAGTAGTGATTTATTTTAGATTATTTTTACATGTTCATGAGTAGTTTATTTCAAGAGCATCGAGTGATTTCTTTTCTAGTTTTTGAATGATTTTATTTCAATATCACGAGTGATTTCTTTTCGAAACAATAGTGGTTGAGTGATTTCCTTTCAGCAGATGAGTTTGTTCTTTCCCGTTCATGAGTGATTTATTTTCAAGAGCTATAGCGATTTCTTTACAAGTTGCATTTCCATAACATTTCATTTCAAAAACATTAAAATGTATAAATTCCCTTTTCTAGAATTTGATTTTATCTTCATGCACAAGACTGTTAGAGAATAAGAATTTTAAAAGACTAACAAATAAATTAGTTAAGATTTCTTCATAAGATAGATAAAGTTTGTTTTAGTTTTTACAGAGTAGAAAGCATGTTGATTTTTAAAACTTAGTTGTAATTTAAATTTATCAATTTCATTAGGAACATAAGAATAAAAACATCCTTAGAAGTAATCTCTACAAATACAATCATCAGACCAATAAACTAAATGAATAAAAGAGGCTTCTGGCATATATTGTACACTTGCACTTCATAAGTTTGCCAACTCTAGTCGATAATTTAGGTAATCAATTTAAAAAAATTAAATTGACCAAACAGTCAGTGCGACTAACCACCAGTTACCTGCGAGGTCACCACGTGTATCCCTGAGATACCTGTGGTGACCACGCAATTAAAATTCCATCGCCTGTGCTACCAAAATTGTATAACTTAAAAAATGTCATACAAATCAGTCCTACACGGCCTACCTAACCTAGTCTACCAAAATGACAAAGTTAGGGTTAGGTGCTCTAACTTGTCTCTCCCCGCGTGCTACCTAGATGCATAGGATGACTGCAGTAGAAAGAAACAACTCCTGGAACAGTTGTGACCTCCCAAAGGGGTAAGTGAAAATGAGGTGGCATAGGGACCTCTTTGCCCTATATATCGCCATATTTTACATCTTCTAGATCCCATTAAAGGAGTTTAGGACCTCTGTATTCAAAATTTTCAGAGACACAAGGATGATAAACACATCATCTTCATCATGGTACCATGCATCCCATTTTCACCCCAAAATCATTTTTTGGGCCCATTGCACACTCAAAGTACCACTTCAGGTGCACCTTATCTTGTTTTTTCAATTCATATTATTCCGTTGATTGCAAATTTTTCATGTGTTAAACAAGATGTTTACACTTGGGGTATTGGTCGTTAAATTTGTAGGTACATCAACAACTTCATGCCGAGATCAACACCCTGGAAGCCATTGATAGAGCAGGTATCATTCATCACTCAACATGATAGGATTCTTAAAAAATCTTTTCATATCCTAAAATAATTTCCCTAAAATACACTGTTATAGTCGGTCTTTACATCCCTCCGTCAGAGATAATTTCTCTTATTGCATTTCATTTGTTTAGGTGTCTCATTCTGCCCAGTCATCTACATTCTGTTAGGGGGCATGCCATTTTCTGACGGAAGGGCTTTGTTCTCTCAATTTCCCTCATGCTTGTACCTGCTGGGTTGGTCAAAATTTCTCAAAATTCATTAAAGTTCAGTTCATGTCATTTATAGTCATAGATGATATTTTGGTCAAAAAAGAGTCATTTTAGTTTCTAGGTCTAGGGTTTGGTCTTCAGTAATGTTAAATAATGCCCATAGGCCATGAGGATGTTTTCAACAAGTTTCATTTGAATATTTACATCATCAAATATGCTCAAGGACGTTTCTTCTTCAAAACTCTGTTTTGAAGAAGAAATTGTCAAACTAGTTGTTTGTATTAAATATGTATTTTAAAGTTTTTCTGCCATGAAGACTTCAAACGCAGACTCTGGTTTTCCTTTGCCGAAGTTTAATGCCACCATCCCTGCAAAAATCAACGAAGAAAACATCATTTCAAGCTCAGAAAGTCAGTGAGGAAACAAAAAGACAGAAGTTGTATTAAATGAAAAAAGTGCCAAAGTCAATAACATTACAAAATGGGTTTTGAGAAGCAAAAATTAAAACCATGTCTATATAAGATATTTCTCCAATACTATTCATTCATTTGCATCAAGAGTTATTGATAAAATCTAAGAGAGAAGTTGAGTTGGAGTTGAAAGAACGAAACAGTGATTTTAGAAGGGCTGACTGTGTGATTGAATTGAGCGCGGTGCATTGGGATAGGCCGCGGCGCATCCACAGAGTGCGGCACATAGATCCAAAATTCATCATGCCTTTTCCAAAGGGTGTGGTGCACCCACACGACACGGCGCATTGGGTTTGTGCGCGGTGCACAGAGCCCCAAAGGCCAAACTCATCTTTGCTCCATAAAAACTCAATGCGATTTACTTCATTTTTCTCCAAGTAAGTTATGTGCCCTTGCTATTTAAGTTTAACTCATGTTGGGTGCTATTTGAAAGGAGGAATTCAAAGAGTTTAAATGGTGAAAATATAACCCTATATCCGTATCAAAATTTTCTCCTAGGGTTTGAAATTGGGTGTCAAAACTTGAACTTTGGTGCTTAAAACTCCCACCACATTTTCATTTGTTCTCTTATCACTGTCATCACTATTATCACTACTATTGCTATCACACTATCATACCACAGTCCCTCTCCTATTCCCGTTATCCTATACCCTTTTTTTCCCATGTGTTAATCCTCAAACTCTATCACTTACCATCCATTGACAAAAGCCTAATTTCCACCACATTCAAGGACTGCCTCTATATCTTTGATTTCACTTATATTTTGTCATTTCACTTACTCCTATTCCTAAAAACTACCCCCATCACTATCACTCATTTCCATTACTTATAAATCCCCAAATCCCTAAGTCCCTCCAAACAGTGACTATCCTCACACTTAAATCTCACTTGAAAGTCCTTTTTCCCACTATGATATTTCTCCACAGAACCTTATTATATATGTGGCACATTTGGCATTAAAACATACACCAAAATCTTGTTTTCACCATACATATATCAGCATATACTTTTCAAACACCTTGTTTTCAGCATCATGTCAGAGAAAAATTCATCATATGAGCAGGGACATGAGCAAGACAATGACTCAACCACAGGGCTAAACGTACCGAGGAGGTCTCATGAAAGTGGCAGGCACGTCAGGGAGGAGCCCACTTCTTTGGCTCAATTGCAGGCCTGCCTGCTTGCAATGACATGCTTTCAGCAACATTCATGTTTTCGGTATTGTGAGATGATATCTCAGATTCAGCACCATCCGGAGTTGGTTCGCTTATTTGTCCTACATTTGCGTGATGGTCATGTAAACCTTGCTCGAGTGAACTTCACCTTAACACCAGAGACCATTTCTGAGGAAACCAGGATGCCAAACATAGGTGAGGAGTGGAATAAGAGACAGCAGCTGGATAGAGCATATTACGAACCTTACATCAGACCTGGATATTTGAGGCAGTTGAGAAGAGAATTGCCATTCCGATTTCTGAAGGATTCCTATGTGCCATTAATGAAACTCATCATTAGATACTTCAGCTGTGAGGGTAGATTATCACGCCTTTATGCATACCATATCAGACTTTTGATGCATTTCACGAGAGTGCGACTGATGAATATTCCATACTTCATTTGCTGAAACATAGAGCGGATGACTACCCTTGTGCAGAAGAAGACTCTAGAGCAGCAACATAACAACATTTAGCATTATGCGCTCATCAATATCATTGTAGTACATTAGCTTGGATTGCAGGGCATCGCATGGGATGCGTTCATTTCCCGTGACTTCTTTGCAGCCCCTCAGCCTCCTCTCGAGATTTTTCATGATGAGGGAGAGCCTTCGCATCAGTTTGAGCTTCCTGAGACTGAGCCTATCAATGCTTCAGTGTGTGTGACATATCAGAGAGGCCACAGAGCCTTATTTGCAGCACCATGACGAGTACTATCTCCACCAGGGGTGGAAGGGGTCTCGTTGCCTTCATCAGCAGCACGAGTACTATCTCCACATGGTGTGGAAGGGGTCTCTCCTTCGACATCAGCACAGGTATAGGTTCAGGATAGAGGCAAGAGGCCTATGCACGATGAGGGCCCTTCAGGAGGCCAAGATACTGATTTTATATTGATAGATGTTGATTCGAGCTCTCCCAGCTCAAAGCTGAAAGAAATCATCCAGGAGCAGAAAGCTGAGATCGACACGCTGACCGAGAAATTGCAGAGAGCTCAGTGGGTTATATATTACTCGGAGTAGTGGAATAAACAACTGGAGGATCAGCACACACTCATGGAGCTGCAGAGAATCCGTGAAGACCGTGAATTGGCCTGAAAGAGACCAGGTGACATGACACCATTTGAGCGAGAGACTTGCCTTACGAGAGTCAACATTCATCTGGATAAGCTATTGGTGAAGTCCAATAGGGACAAATACATGCTCCGACATATGAAAAACCACTATTGGGCCCACACACACGTTTGCAGAGCCAGAATGAAGATCCTGAAGGTGAGGTTGAGAAAAGCACTGAAACGTCAGAAAAGGCTAGATCCACTCCGAATCTTGGCCAAAGCTTCCTTAGCTGAGCATGAGACATGATGGGAGACCTTCACTCAAAATTTCAGCAAATTTGGAGAAAATGTTGTCATTTTTGAAAATTTTGGTTGCAAAACAGGTTTTTCCGCCCGACGCGTAGCGCCACCCGACGCACGCTTATGATTGGGACATATTCTGGAGGAAAAATTGATATTTTTGTGTTTTTTATGGTAAATTAATAATGCTCAGGAATGGCTGAAAGATTTCATGAAAATCTGGGTGGTTTAAAAGGTCAAAAACACTCCAAAAATGGCCTTTCTGCCACTTTTTGCACTAGCAGGAACCAGTCTTGGGAGATTTCATTTTTGGAGGGGAGAATGACATCCAAATTGAAAAATTCCACTTGGGTTGGATAGCATACATCTAGGGATTTCCAACGAGCTATCATGAGCTCAATTTGGACTTTAGGAAGTGCCCCAAAAACAGGCTTAAAGTGGCGTGGCGCGTTGAGTTTTCTGGCGCAGCGCATAGAGGAATTTTGCCCAATTTTCACTTTCCAGCTTAGAAATTCGGCCAGTTTGACTAGTTTCACTTTTGGATGTAATGCCAAATCTGATTGTTGATGGTGGACAACGATCAGACATATGAAGGCTGAAACATTCACCTAGCGACTCCAACTCAATCCAGAGATTCCAGTGCTCGCTGATCCATTCATGCAATGGTAGAGTATGTGGCAAACCCTGCGCTTTGTGAAGTTGTAAAAGAAGTTAGAGATCAGTTAGTGGATTTTGAAATTGATGAAGGATTTTTCATTGTACTGCTTCAATGTTTGAAATCTCCGAAGTTTCCTCCCGAAGCTAAAACTAGTTTCTGTGAGTTAGTTGTTGAAATATTTGAGAAGGAGATTCAGTATTTAAACGATCAGATCCAATCATATGAATTCCGAGATCCCAAAAAGTTCTTGGAAACTCTCCCTCCTTCAAAAAAAGAAACAATAGAGCTACCCGTGGATATTTGCATTGATAGTGTGCAGCTGGAAGTATGTATTGCAGAATTGGGGCAGCAAACAAAGTCTATCTTTTGCGATCCTATTGCAACGTACATGGAAATTTTTTTGAGTCTGTATGATAGATAACAATTTCTTTTACATAACGAGACTCATTATGTGTGTGTATGGCTTCCAACATTTACATCTGTGTCCCGGTTGAAGCACTCTCAAGCAACATCCTTGTCACAGTTACTTGATTGGTTGATCTGGCATTACATTGTTACTTGATCTATTGGTTTTGCAGCAAAGGAGGAGAGATTTGTAAATAAATAATCTGCCAAACGCAACATTTCAGTTTCTGGTATTTGTTTATGTAAAGGTTGCAGTATGTATATGTTTTTGGATTGGTATGAGTTGTTTCGGGTTTGTAGTTATTGACTTCATTTCCCAATGGATAATGCAATGGTCTGCTCTCCCAAAGATCTATAGTTCTTAGCACCTCCAAGGAGCTACCATCCCCATTGGAGCCAATTTTAGAGTCGGTCTTTACATCCCTCCGTCAAAGATCATTTCTCTTATTGCATTTCATATGTTTAGGTGTCTCATTCCACCCAGTCATCTGCATTCTGTTAGGGGGCATGCCATTGTCTGATGGAAGGGCTTTGTTCTCTCATTTTCCCTCATGCTTGTACCTGCTGGGTTGGTCAAAATTTCTCAAAATTCATCAAAGTTCAGTTCATGTCATCTATAGTCATAGATGATATTTTGGTCAAAAAAGAGTCATTTTAGTTTCTAGGTCTAGGGTTTGGTCTTTAGTAATGTTAAATAATGCCCGCAGGCCATGAGGATGTTTTCAACAAGTTTCATTTCAAGATTTACATCATCAAATATGCTGAAGGATGTTTCTTCTTCAAAACTCTGTTTTGAAGAAGAAATTGTCGAATTAGTTGTTTGTATTAAATATGTATTTTAAAGTTTTTCCGCCATGAAGACTTCAAAAGCAGACTCTGGTTTCCCTTTTCCGAAGTTCAATGCCACCATCCCTGCTAAAATCAACCAAGAAAACATCATTTCAAGCTCAGAAAGTCAGTGAGGAAACAAAAAGACAGAAGTTGTATTAAATGAAAAAAGTGCCAAAGTCAATAACATTACAAAATGGGTTTTGAGAAGCAAAAATTAAAACCATCTCTATATAAGATATTTCTGCAAGATTATTCATTCATTTGCATCAAGAGTTATTGATAAAATCTAAGAGAGAAGTCGAGTTGGAGTTGAAAGAACAAAACAATGGTTTTAGAAGGGCCGACTGTGTGATTGAACTGAACACAGCGCATTGGGATAGGCTGCGGCGCATCCACAGAGCGCGGCGCATAGAGCCAGAATTCATCGTGAATTTTCCAAAGGGCACGGCGCACCCACACGACGCGACGCATTGGGTTTGTGCGCGACGCACAAAGCCCCAAAGGCCAAACTCATCTTTGCTCCATAAAAACTCAATGCGATTTAATTCATTTTTCTCCAAGTAAGTTCTGCACCCTTGCTATTTGAGTTTAACTCCTGTTGGGTACTATTTGAAAGGAGGAATTCAAAGAGTTTAAATGGTGAAAATATAACCATATATCCGTATCAGAATTTTCTCCTAGGGTTTGAAATTGGTGTCAAAACTTGAACTTTGGTGCTTAAAACTCCCACCCCATTTTCATTTGTGCTCTTATCACTGTCATCACTATTATCACTGCTATTACTGTCACACTATCATACCACAGTCCCTCTCCTATTCCCGCTGTCCTATACCCTTTTGTTCCCATGTGTTAATCCTCAAACTCTATCACTTACCATCCATTGACAAAATCCTAATTTCCACCACATTCAAGGACTGCCTCTATATCTTTGATTTCACTTATATTTTGTCATTTCACTTACTCCTATTCCTAAAAACTACCCCCATCACTATCACTCATTCCCATTACTTATAAATCCCCAAATCCCTAAGTCCCCCCAAATAGTGACTGTCCTCACACTTAAATCTCACTTGACAGTCCTTTTTCCCACTGTGATATTTCTCCACAGCACCTTATTATATATGTGGCACATTTGGCATTAAAACATACACCAAACTCTTGTTTTCACCATACATATATCAGCATATACTTGTCAAACACCTTGTTTTCAACATCATGTCAGAGACAAATTCATCATATGAGCAGGGACATGAGCAGGATAGTGACTCAACCACAGGGCTAAATGTACCGAGGAGGTCTCATAAAAGTGGCAGGCACGTCAGGGAGGATCCCACTTCTTTGGCTCAATTGCAGGCCTGCCCGCTTGCAATGACATGCTTTCAGCAACATTCATGTTTTCGGTATTGTGAGATGATATCTCAGATTCAGCACCATCCAGAGTTGGTTCGCTTATTTGTCCTACATTTTCATGATGGTCATGTAAACCTTGCTAGAGTGAACTTCACCTTGACACCAAAGACCATTTCTGAGGCAACCAGGATGCCAAACATAAGTGAGGAGTGGAATAAGAGACAACAGCTGGATAGAGCATATTACGAACCTTACATCAGGCTTGGATATTTGAGGCAGTTGAGCAGAGTATTTCCATTCCGGTTTCGGAAGGAGTCCTATTCGCCATTAATGAAACTCATCATTAGATACTTCAGCTGTGAGGGTAGATTCTCACGCGTTTATGCATACCATATCAGACTTTTGATGCATTTCACGAGAGTGCGACTGATGAATATTACATACTTCATGTGCCGAAACATAGAGCGGATGACTACCCTTGTGCAGAAGAAGACTCGAGAGCAGCAACATAACAGCATTTATCATTATGCGCTCATCAAAATCATTGTAGTACACTAGCTTGGATTGCAGGGCATCGCATGGGATGCGTTCATTTCTCGTGACTTCTTTGCAGCTCCTCAGCCTCCTCTCAAGATTGTTCATGATGAGGGAGAGCCTTCGCATCAGTTTGAGTTTCCCGAGACTGAGCCTATCAGTTCTCCAGTGTGTGTGACATATCAGAGAGGCCACAGAGCCTTATTTGCAGTAGCACGACAAGTACTATCTCCACCAGGGGTGGAAGGGTTCTCGTTGCCTTCATCAGCAGCGCGAGTACTATCTCCACATGGCATGGAAGGGGTCTCACCTTCGACATCAGCACAGGTACAGGTTCAGGACAGAGGCAAGAGCCCTATGCATGATGAGGGCCCTTAAGGAGGCCAAGATACTGATTTTATATTGATAGATGTTGATTCGAGCTCTCCCAGCTCAAAGCTGAAAGAAATCATCCAGGAGTAGAAAGCTGAGATCGGCACGCTGACCGAGAAATTTCAGAGAGATTAGTGGGTTATAGATTACTTGGAGCAGTGGAATAAACAACTGGAGGATCAACACACACTCATGGAGCTGCAGAGAATCTGTGAAGACCGTGAATTGGCCCGAAAGAGACCAGGTGACATGACACCATTTGAGCAAGAGACTTGCCTTACGAGAGTCAACATTCATCTGGAGAAGATGTTGGAAAATTCCAATAGGGACAAATACATGCTCATAAATATGAAAAACCACTATTGGGCCCGCACACACGTTTTCAAAGCCAGAATGAAGATCGTGAAGGCGAGGTTGAGAAAAGCACTGAAACGTCGGAAAATGCTGGATCCACTCCGAATCTTGGCTGAAGCTTCTTGGCTGAGCATGAGACATGATGGGAGACCTTCACTCCAATTTTCATCAAATTTGGAGAAAATTTTGTCATTTTTGAAAATTTTGGTTGCAAAACAGGTTTTTCCGCCCGACGCGCGCTTATGATTGGAACATATTCTGGAGAAAAAATTGATATTTTTGGGTTTTTTATGGTAAATTATGCATGCTCAAGAATGGCTGAAAGATTTCATGAAATTCTGGGTGGTTTAAAAGGTTAAAAACACTCCAAAAATGTCCTTTCTGCCACTTTTTGTATCAGCAGGAACCAATCTTGGGAGATTGTAGTTTTGGAGGGGAAAATGACATCCAAATTGAAAATTTTCACTTGGGTTAGATAGCATACATCTGGGGCTTTCCAACGAGCTATCATGAGCTCAATTGGGACTTCAGGAAGTGCCCCAAAAATAGGCTCATTTGTGCGGTGCATTAAGTTTTATGGCGCAACGCATAGAGGAATTTTGCCCAATTTTCACTTTCCAGCTCAAAAATTCGGCTAGTTTCACTAGTTTCACTTTTGCATGTAATTATTGATCTATCTTGATGTAATTTTGTGGCTATTATCTAAATTTGGCATGTTTTTACTTGTTCTAGAGGATTCATTCACTAAAAAGTGAAAATTAAGTGAATGGATCAGTTTCCTAGCATATAGAGGCAAGTTGTTTGGCTGCCTAGATTTTAGTTCCATGTTTAGAATTGGTTGAAATAGCTCCTAGAAGGATGAGCTCGACCCCTAGAGGCATGGGAAGGGGTTAGGATGGTCTATATATTGTATTTTCTGAGGCATTTTCAGGGTTGGACTCTTGGGAAAAGTTTGGCACTCCATTGTATATTCATTTTCAGTTTTTGGCAAAGTAAAGACCAGATTTTTGCAGCACTTGTTAGGATCCTTGTGGCTTCTGAGTTTTGATGATTTTATTCTCATTTTATTTTAAGTTTCATTAATTTTATATGTATGCCATTTCCCTTCTCTTTACTTCTGAATTAAACAAATGAGTAACTGAGGTAGAATTCATTGATTTGATGGTGCTCTGCCTTAGACTTTTGTTTAGTTTTATATGTTTTCCTCCATTTGAAGAGGATCCTTGCACTTTCTTGCCCTCTTCAGATTCTCAGCAGTCTTTTCTATCCATTCATTGAATCTAAGACATCAAATTCATTGCCTACCCTGCCCCAACTTGAACTCTGCAAGAATTTGGCCTCATTCCCAAGCCCAAAATTGTTTTTTCCCTTTTTCCAACAAAAACCCCTAAAAATCAAAATCAAACCCTCCTATTTGTTTATCCAGCCTATGATCAGTTGTTTTTTTATTCATCTCAAGCCCCTTTGAATATTTTCATCGAGATTGACCTGGAGAGAGCCCTCTCCTGTCCTTGTAGGGCTAGCTACGAGTCTGAGTGTGGTTTGGTGTTGTCCTTTTTCTGCCTTATTTCAGCCTAAGGTGGATTTTGGAACTAACATACACCATAGGGTCCATCATCTCAACCATGAATACCACCACATCCCCTTGCATGTGATAAGTTTCCATGTAGGTAAATAAAACCTTCCCACTCATGGATCACCACATGTTATAGAACCCCACATATTATTGGAATCCATGACCATATTCCTAGGCCAAGGAGCCATTTCACTTGCATGCCATGAATATTAGCCTCATTCTTATCTTCTTTGCTACTTGATAACCATATCACCCTCCCAGGCCACCCCATTCAGTTGCTACGGATCAATATGAATGTACCTCTGCATTCTACATTTGGCCTGTCATTCCCCAGTACAACACAAGCTCAATTGTGTCACTTCATTTGCCTCATAAACCCTATGGAGAGACCAACCAATGGGGCCCACACCCTTATTTAACAACGCCATACCTCCATCATTATATAGGTGACCATTTTTTTGGGGCACCCATATCCATGTATGTACATGCAAACCACCTTTACATTCTTTTGGAAAGTGTAAAATATTTTTTATTATAAAGGTTCCCACCCATATTTTCATGTATTATACCCAGTGGAAGTTTCTAGTCACCCTTGGTCAGATCTCACACACCATCCAAATTTATTTACCCTCTTCACACTAGTCAGAACATACTTATACCTATTGTGGAAGTTCCACCAACTTCAAGGCCACCCTGTTAGAAAATTTTTTTTGACTATCGCCACTTGCATTACAGCTCTAACCTTGGGCCAGTTATCCATACCCGTTGATATTGTAAACTTTCATTATCATGCATTGATAACCCACCCTATTACAGTATGTTTTAATCTAATACCTTGATTGCCTTAATCAATTTTTTCAGGTGGTTGAAAATTCTTTCCTATAAACTTCAACACACATATTCTAGGATCGAGACAGTACCTTGGATACTCCCCACCTTAAGAAACATCCTCAGGTGGCACAATGGGAATCAATATTTCCCAGTGATATCATCGGTTCCCCTGGAATTCGACAACAACATATGTTTGCATGTCAGCATGGTATTGTACTTAATGATTGTTGTAGTTCTTTCATTTAGTCGAAGACCCATGTATCACTTAGCACCTAAATAAGTATTTCTTACATTATGATATGGGGGAGGTATCCAAAGTCGAAGACACATGAATCCATTAGCACGTCACTCAAGGAGAACTTCACTTTTTTAATGCATGGGGGAATCATATTCAGTTTATTTGTTAAATAAATTCCTCTATGGGCATCAATAGTTATCATAGTCATACATCAGCATTTCAACCACCATTGTGTTTCCTAGGAAAAACTATTTCAAATCTTATTATAATAATTCATCACTATTCATCATAACACGCATGGGACATGCCCACCTCATATAAACACTTTTTATTTTTTCAAGTTTTCTTCAAAGAATGGCTATCCTTTACCCTCAATCAAGGATCTTCCCTACTCATATCTACCACAATTTATTCTCTCTCTCAATAATATAATCAGACTCTCAATCAGAATAAAAAAACGTGATGTATTTCAGCTATATGTTTTGTCCTAAACTCATACATCAGGGGGTGATTGTTAACACCAAAAAATAATACATGCATTTGTATAATCTAAAATATTCCCAAATTCATCCAAAAAAATGTACAGGTGAATATTTTCCAGCTAAAGACATTATGAAAGTTCAAAAATTTAATTTCTCCTAAGGTATTATATAAAAAAAATTGGATTGTGTGGCATATATTGAGGAATAAAATATGACCACATGGCTTTTTCTTTGAAATTTTTTTGGTCAAAAAAAATATCGAATCAACAAATTTATGACCACTTCCCACAATTTGAAAATGATTCCCTAACATGTTCCAGTCAAGGACAACAGATTTCGAGTCGCCCTCAAGATATGAAACCCTCAATCGAATCATCTCGTCTTACTCATAAGTCATTATCATTCATGAACCAAGAGATTGAATATGGATTAAAAAATTATATATAAATATGTCATTAGGGAAACCAAAGAAGAGACAATGTTATGGTAGCCAAATTTCTATCAGATCAGCATCAATTTCATTATTGAAGAAGAAAAAGTTATAGAATTAGTATGTTGGCCATATTGATTCTAGGAATCCATTATCCTAGTGAAATAAGAAGAGTCCACCATTAAGAGAGTCCTCATACTTATTTTGAGAGAGAGGAGAATATTGCAAAGAGATTGAGGAAAGAAACCTCCTTTTTGAGGATGTTTTAGCACCATATCTCAAAGAATTATCTTCAAGTGTTTAGTATTCATCTATTGTATTCATCTTCTACCACCAAAAATAAATAAAGGGAGCCTTTTTCCATTATTTTGTTGAATTTTTTGCTTCATTAAGAATTATTTTTGTATTTATCTCTTTGTTTTAGTTTATTTTTTCATATGCATTGTTTTCACCATTTGAAATGCTTTATTTATATCAATTTGTTCACTAATAACACCAACTCTATCTGTATTCCATTTCTACAAAAAAAATAATACACCCCATCTTATCCAAATATCCTAGTATTATTCCTAAGAGCCTCCATGAGGAGGTTTACATTATGATTTATATATGTGATTTGTCCTTCTAGCCGTGAAAACCTCGCCTTTGCAGGATCATGATGGTCATTTAAAAAAATTTCAACAATTATTAGGGTTTTATGATTTTCAGCCCCATCGATCTATATCTGCTAAAAATGTCTACAAAATACCCAAATAAATATTCTATTATATCAATATGATCCTTAAATTTTCATGGATATTCCACTGGAAAGTTCGTCAGAAGAGATCTAATAATATTATATTAAAAATTTGAAATTATACACTATTATAGTTTCATTAATTTCTACATTTGTATATTTTAATATAGTTAGTGCATACATGTGAATGGAAATTATAATAAATTGAGAATGGAAAAATAAATCTCACACACACATAAGACACAAGATATACGAAACCCTATCGAGAGAAAACCCAGCCAGAAGGTGAGGTCGCTTTTCTCTCTTTCTTAGTCTAGAAATATGGTTGTAGGTACAAATAAGTATGATTTGTGGCTTGTGGGCTGTTACATTGTATGAATACTCTTTTTTTTCTCTACATCCTATCCCTTTTAGCTATTTTTTCTTACATATGGAACAAATACACTCGAAATAATGGAATGTCTTTTCCTCTTAGTGGCCTGATTATAACATAACTCAATAGACTACTAGCGGTTAAGTTTGACTACCTAAACTCTTAAACAAAGTTAAAATATAGAATCTTCTAGAGTTTTCCACATCCATTCACGTGGCTATCCCCTTTTCCATGAATAATGGGGGTTTACATGGCATCGTCTTGAACCATAGTGGTGAAAACAGAAAGGTCACTTCTAGGTGTCATACATTTCACATACAACCTCCAATTGATCAGATTCTTGCGTCATTGGAAAGATATTTGTGTGTAGAATAGAATAAAAAGGTGTGATGTGAAAGCACTAAAGCGACAATGTTTTACCCCCAAAAAATTTCATTTGATGCCTCAAAATGCTTCAATAAGGTTTCAGACCTCGTATTTCCAAACTAGGTCCCATTGGTAAAAACGCTATTGTGAGCTTATTCATCCACTTTTTCCTCTTTGAATGCATTGAGATGGATGAAAAAAAATATAATGATCCAATATGGATCAATATTATCCCAGCATTCCACCATGAATGTGTGAGACATTCACAGAACTTAGAATGAGTTTTTCCTCTAGGTATCCCTCTACATGCCCAAACATTTGTATTTCATGATCCAATCTCAGATGTAGTTTAGTATATTTGCCTGGCTTGGTTTCTACCATTCGTATAGCCCACTGCATGAGCCCCCCATTCAATTGGATCATTCAAATATTCATAGCCATTTCCTATTTAATAGGTCTTCTTTGGTTTTCATATGCCCCTCCCATCACTTTGGGGAATTTTGTCCTATGCAATTATTTCAACAACATTTTGATCCATAAATTGTTGTGTATATTCCATTGGACAATTGATCACAATAGATATGATAAAAATACATTTAAAAATCTGAAATATACACTATTAGGGGTTTATTTTTCTTTACATTTATGGATACGTAGATTACAGTTAATTGCATATGCATGCAAAATTAAAATTGTGAAAAAAATAGAGAGCAAAAAAATAAAAACTCAAAAACCATGACTAATACAAGATATGGCCTAAGAAACTCTTTGGGAGAAAACCCAACTACAAAATCAGGTTGGTCTCCTCTATTTCTCTTAATACAAAATTGCTATGGGTACAATGAAGTGTTGTCTATAGCTCGTTGGCTACTACATTGCACAAATCCTCTCTGTTTTATATATATCCTATTCCTCTCAGCTATTTTTTTCTCATCCATGGAACAAATTCACTCAGAAGAATGTAACGACTTTTCATCCTAGTGGCCTAGTTATAATGCAACCCGATAGCCTATTAATGGTTGGGCTTGACTACCTCAACTATTAACCAAAGTTAAAATATGGAATATTTTAGTATTTTTCATCATAATCACATGGTTAGCCCCTTTTCCATGAATAATGGGGGATTACGTAGCATCGTCTCGAATTATGGTAGCGAAAACAAGAAGTTCAACTAACGAGTGGCATAAATTCTGCATGCACGCTCTGATTGAGGTGATTCTTACATTGTTGTAAAGAAATCTATCTATAGAATACAAAAATAAGGTGCAACACTAAACAAAAAAAAAATACCCCCAAAAAAAGTGGTTTTATGCCTCAAAATTCTCTTGAAATATTTTACACCCTGATTTGCCAAACTGGGCCTTGTCGGTAAAAATGGTCCTGCAAGCTAATTCCTCCACTTTTTCCACTCTAAAAGCATCGGGATGAATGAAAAAAAATATAATGATCCAAGCTAGATCATTTTCATTATATCAAACCTCTAATTTTTATCCCAGACACATGCATATGTGATTCTTCATATCATTATATCATTTCCTCACCCATTGATGCTAGTACACTATGTACTATGTATTCTTTTTCTCATACCCAAAGTATTTGGCATAACATTATTATTTGTACTTAGTTATCTTATCAGTTATAGGTATGCCTCCCACACCTCATTGAGATCATGTACACACCATTTTAAGACTCTTATCTGACAAGTACATCTCACATCCTCTTCATGTGGTTCATCCCTTCACTGTAGTGGATTTCTCTCTCTCCATCAACTTCTCTTATATCTCATGAAAGGAAATATAAAATGTATTTTGGTCATACAATGTGCTCCTGACACTCATACATTGGGGGACATTCTATTATCACCTAGAAAGTGATCACTTAGTTATATTTTACTAAGTTGATTGAAATACACCATATGGTATGGCTTTTAAATATTAAAAGCTACTTTAACCTTAAAAAAAAAATTAGTGAACCACATTTCCTAAACTATTTCCACTTAATCAATTTACCCACATAAAAATAACCTAGGATTTCATTTAATTTCATGTTATTTTTCACATTTACCCATTTATTGTGAAAATAATTAAAAAAAAATTCACCCACTTTTACCATTTCGATAGGAATAATTAAACAAATAATTATTTATTTGTTATTCCTTAATAATTTAAATAATTTCCTTGGAAATACACTACAAGAAAAAATGACATTGGTGAGGGGCCAAAAATGTCACCATAAGTTCATCGATGATGGTCAAAAACGCCTTCATCACCAAAAACTGAACGTCACCAAAGGTGGCGTTGCCGAAAGTATAGGTGTTAGGTGACATTCAAGGTTTGTCACCAATAATGATTTATAATGACGGATAGTGACCATCACCATTTCATATGAGAAATGGTGATGGAAAATAGCCTTGGTCACCAAAAAACTGAACATCACCAAAGGTGGCGTTGCTGAAAGTATGTGTTGTGGTGACATTCAAGTTCCATCACGAATATTGATTATAATGACGGATAGTGACTGTCACCATTTCATATGAACAACAACGATTTATTGTGATGAAGCTTTCATGGTCGTCACTATTGGTGCATATATATGGCCACATTCATTGAACGTCACCATTTCATATTTGGTGACGATCAAAAAATATCATGATAAGCTCATTGGTGACTTCAAGGTCCATCACGAATCATGACTATAATAAAAAACAATGACCCTCACCATTTCATATCAACAACAACGATTTATGGTGACAGACCTCTCATGATCGTCATTATTGATGCGTATATATGGTGGCATTCATTGACCATCACCATTTCACATTTTTGTGAGGGTCGAAAAATGTCACCATAAGCTCATTGGTGATGGTCAAAAGAGCCTCCATCACCAAAACTTGATCATTGTAATTCCATATGAATATTATGGCACGATGGAATCGAACCACCAACCTCCTGCTTGTAAAGTAGGTGCTCTTCCATTGAGCTAGCACCCTTTAAAGAATTATACTTCTAAAAATTGTATCTTGAAACTTTATAGATTGTAAACTCTACAAATTTTAATAAATTAAAGTCTCGACAATATTTTACTAAACAAGAAAAAAATCATTGAAGTTGCAGGTCCCTACCTAATGGTTATGGAAGTTATGAAAAGTGGGTGGAGAGAAAAATAGTTACGTATAAGAGACTCAATATGTTCAGTTGAATACTCAATTAGAATTGAAACTCTGAAGACATTTATAGCCTACAAATGACCTATAACTTGCAAATGCACCAAATATTGCAAAGGAAATGTCATAAGTGGATAGCATATGGAAGAAGAGAATTGATGAAGATATAAGAAATAGGTTATAGGTTTAATTTAAAAAAAATCTAAATGTTTTTGTTGTTGGGTGAATTTTATAATTGGGACCTTTGTTTTTCCTTTATCACGTAAATATTCAAATTAAAAATTTGAAATTTTTGATATTTGAATGATATATAAACTTTTGTGCAAATGTAAAAAGGATCTCCAAGAAACCACAGGGAAAAATTATATATATATATATATATATATATATATATATATATATATATATATATATATATATATATATATATATATATATATATATATATATATATATATATATCCCCTTCACATAAAGTGACATGCAATTTTGAATTTCACAAGTTCGTGCTCAAAACATGATAGCAGCCAACAAATAAAAAAATTTGAAACTTATCACAATAAGTGTATTTGTTTTCAGCTGTGGACACCAAACAATAACACAGTAATTAGTTCACTTTAAGACTGTAAAACATTGGAAAAAAACAATGTGTTCAATTATCTACCAGTACAAAATGGACTTAATTCTAATGAAGCAAAAGAGTTGATACTAAATCACAAATAATTATGTATAAGTTTTATGAAACCAACGCCTTAGAAATAAGCCACTTCGAGGGGGAAACCTCCTTTACATTACAGAAATGAACAATACTTGGACGATACAAATGAAAAAACCTCCTTCTATATATATGAGTCCATGGGGTCACAATATAATCCTAGCTAACCTAACAATAATAATGTAACAGCACAATAATAACAATATTGGGGTTACCGGGGTACAACAATAACAATAAGGGGGTTACACTAACAACAATAAGGGACTATACTAGTAATATAGGGACCTAACATGCCCCTCTCCTTCAAAAAAGTGTTGTCATCAATGCTTGAGTAGATTCAGATGCTTCTATATAAAATTTCATCCTCCCATGTACAGTCTTCAGTGGGTAAGTTCTTCCATTTGATGAGATACTCTGAAATTGATCGATTGCATAGCTGTCGAGTTCTTTTTTCCGTGACTGCTTCAAGTTCCAATAATATTTTTCCTTCCTCATCAAGTTCTAGAAATATTGTTGGAACTCGAATTTTGTCCCCTGTAACCTTCTTTAAGCATGAAACATGGAAAACTAGATGCACTCACAAAGAAGCAGGAAGCTCCAATTTGTATGCTATAGTAACAATATTTTGCAACACCTTGTAAGGACCATAGTACTTTGGTGATAATTTATTATCCTTCTTAGCTTGCTTGAGGGACATTTGTTTGTATGGTTGTATTCGTAAAAATACCTAGTATCCTACATCAAAACTTCTCTCACTGCGATGTTGATATGCATGTTGTTTCATTCGATTTTGTGCCAAATTTAGGTTATCCTTTAAGAGTTCGAGAAATTCTTTTTGATGCTCGATGTGATCTTCCACTGCTTCAACCTTAGAATTTTCTCTTAAATAAAATATGATGGATGGTGGATGATATCCATAAAGTGCCACAAATGGGGTCACTTTTGTTGCAGTATGGAAGGAAGTTTTATACCATCATTCAGCGAGAGGTAACCACTTGAGCCATTGTGTTTTTTTATTAGATACAAAACAACGAATATATCCTTCCAAACATTTATTCACTATCTCAGTTTGACCATCAAATTGGGGATGATAAGATGAGCTATGAGCTAGTTGAGTACCCAAACAAGAAAATAATTTTGTCAAAAAATTTCCAGTAAAAATGGGATCTCTGTCACTTACAATAATATTTGGGTTTCCATGTAGCTTTTGAATTGTTTCCATAAATGTAGTAGCAATTTTACTTTCTTTAAATGGATGACTTAATGCTCAAAAGTGTGCATATTTGTTAAGTCTATCAACTACCACCATGATGACAATCTTTCCCTCAGAATTAAGTAAACCTGTGATAAAATCCATTAAAATATCCTCCCAACATTGACTTGGAATGGATAAAGGTTGTAGAAGACCCGAGGTCCTAATTGACTCAACTTTATTTTGCTGGAAAACCAAACATTCTGCCACAAAATTTTGAACATAAGATTTAACGCCATCCCAAAAAATTTATTTCTTCACCCTGTGGTAAGTTTTTAAAAATCGTGAGTGTCCTCCTAAAGGAAAAGTGTGCAATTCCAAAATAATCTTTTGTTTTAGTTGGGAATTCTTGGAAATATATAAGCGATCTTTGTACCATAAGGAATCATTTTTCCAACTAAATATATCAGATGCACTAGGATCTTGCTGCAAATTTTTAATGAGTGTCCACACATCTTCGTCCTTCTTCCATTCATCCCTTTCTTCATTTATCCAATCTAGTTGGATAATAGAAATGGAAAAAATCAGTGCTTCTAGCTCTTCATCCTTTCTTGAGAGTGCATCTGCAACAAAATTTAGCTTCCCTTTTTTTTAGATGATTTCAAAGTCAAAACCCAACATCTTTGTCACCCATTTTTGCTACTCTTCTAAAGATAGTCTTTGTTCGAAAAAGTGTTTAAGACTATCATGATCATTTTTTACCTTGAAGTGTCTTCCCATTAGGTAAGGTCATCATTTCTTTAGTGCATGTAGTATTTCCAACATTTCCTTCTCATAAATAGCTTTATGTAAATACTTTCCTTTGATTGGATGACTTTCAAAAGAAATGGGTCATCCTTCTTGCATTAAAACAACACCAATTCCATTTCTTGAGGCATCACATTCCACAATAATTTTTTCTGTGAAATCTGGCATAGCTAAGACTGGTGCTAGGAACATTTCCTCTTTAAGATGTTCAAAGGCCTTAGTTTCTTCAGAATTCCATGAAAATGCATCTTTCTTCAATAATGTTGTTAAAGGTTCTGCTATTCTCCCATAATTCTTAACAAAATTACGATAATACCCTGTTAACCTGAGAAATCCTCACAATGGCTTTATGGTTCTGGGGACTTTCCATTCCTTAATGGATTTAATTTTTTTAGGGTCTACCTTAACACCCTAATGAGACACAATATGACCCAGATGTTCCACCTCTTGTACTCCAAAGAAACATTTGGATGTTTCTACATATAATTTTTTCTCCTCCAATAGTTTGAGCACTTTGTCAACATGTTGAACATGATCCTTCCAAGACCTGCTATAGATTAGTATGTCATCAAAAAATATTAGCACAAATTTTCTAAGGAAGGGTTTGAAAATGGAATTCATCAACCCTTGAAATGTACAAGGTGCATTGGTAAGGCCAAAAGGCATGACCAAAAATTCATAATGACCCTCATGAGTTCGAAATGTTATTTTCAGAATATCTTCAATATTCATTCTAACTTGATGATATCCTGAACGAAAATCCATCTTGGTAAAATAAATTTCTCCATGTAATTCATCCAATAATTCGTCAATCACAGGAATGGGAAATTTGTCTTTAATAGTGAGCTTATTGAGCTCCCTATAATCTGGACATATGCACCATGATCCATCCTTCTTGTGCACCAATACTACTGGAGCAGAGAAATAACTTTGACTAGGTTGAATTATACCAACCTCTAAAATTTCTGCAACCATATGTTCAATCTCACTCTTTTGGACATAAGGATATTTGTAAGGCCTCGTGTTTGGAGGAACACTTCCTAGAATCAAATGAATAGCATAATCATGATCACAAATACGTGGGAGTCCTTTGGGAGTTTCAAACGCCTTGGAATGATTGTCCAATACTTTTTGGAGATCTGGAGAAATAGATGATTTTGATGTTGGAACTTATAGTTAGCATAATTGTGAAATTATGCCTCGTTGTTCTTTCTTCAGAAGCTTTTTCATGACATTAGAGCTTATTATCTTTCCTGGATTCCCTATGATACCCCATAATTATATTTCCTTTCCTTCCGAAAAAAATTTCAAAAAAAGTTCTTGAAAATTAAAAGTTGTCATCCCCAAATATTGTAACCATTGTACTCCTATTACAACATCAACATCTCCCATTGGAATGGAAAGAATTGGACTATTAAATACATATTCCCCCATGGTTAGCTTGATATTATGGAATTTTCCAGAGAAAATTATAGTTCTTGTTGTTAGGGTCCTATAATAATAGGGTTCATAATTTTTGAATTGAATATGATTAGTCTTGTAAATATGTACATACCTTGCTTTCTACAAGTTGTTTTCCCATATTTGAAAATAATAAAAAATGAAAAGAGGGTAAAATTCCTAAAATAAATATCAAAGGACTTGAAAAGAAAAGATCAGAAAGAATAAAAAATAGAACCCAAAAGCAAAAAAAAGAGATAGGAATAAGACATGAAAGTGATGCAAGTCAAAATTCCACTACTTTTACTTTTACTGCAAAAATAATGATTATGTGCAACTTGTTCAAAATGCCATAATCCATGATGAGTTAAATAGTTTAATATTAAATTTTTCATGCTTTAAATTTCATGTTTATAGATAGAGAATAAAGATATGTAAAAAAATTTAAACTTCACAAATCAGTAGATAGTTAGAGAATAAATGAGGAGCTCAACAATTTAATCTAAGCCCTCGGATGAAATAAGGTTAGAATTAGATAGTTTCCTGCTTTAAAAGAAAATTGGATTTAGGGTTTGCAAGCTCAAATGCAGCCATGAAAATAATGAAAAAATGATAGAATAAATGATGGGTGGGTAGAAAATAGTTGCACAAGGCATACAATAAACATCATATGGAAAATCACTAATTTCCATCCCTCAAAATATTCTAGTATTTAAAACCTTCAGTTAAAAAGGCTCAGAGCATTTCTCTGACTTTTGTTGGGACCGGACACAAGGCTTAATAACTAATTGGTAAAAAGTGTTGGATTCCCTTCATAAAGACCCATTTCCTCAACATTATCACCCTTTACCTAAGATAAAATCCCTTTTCCTAATATAAAACATATTTTTTCTTAGGGAAAGTAAAACCCCCTTAACTAAACTCATTTCATGAAAAAACCTTCAAAAACCCACCAAATGCTATTTATCCTAAGTATAAGTGTAAAAAGGGGCCACCATTATAAAAAAATGCCAAAAAACACTCAAAACACACTTTACTTAGTGTTTATATGTATTTTTCGCTCATTAAAATTCATATTAACATTTAATTTAATATATTAATTCCTTATAATATTCTCCCCCCCCCCCCCCCCGTAGTTATATTAATTAATTTGTTTAAATACCCTGAAACCCACTTAATAATATTAACCTATGTTTTAAGAACCAGTAAATATCTTGCTCTATGATTCAGTATATATTATATATAATATTACTCGCCCTTTGTTTTACACTTGCATATCCCTTATTTGCTATGTAATTTCGCATATCCCGCTCATCACATTAAAACATTAGAATTTATGTTAAAATATGTTTAAATGTAATAATATTATTCCCAACATAACAAACTCTCGAGCCCCATGCCCCATCCTCCAAGCAACTCCATCTCCAGATCTCCACCATTCGCATATCCTTAGTTAGATCCGACGAACCACATCGAATATCGCATTTTCAAAAGTGTCGTCAATAATCCATTTCGAATTTGCAAAACAGGTGGTTTTGTCTTCCTCTCTCTCCTCCACATGGAGCTAAATTATTTGATCGCATTCATTGGCCAAAAAACGCAAACCACTCTCCAGCATTGCGATAACCAGTGGTGGTATTTGACCTCACGGCGCCAAACCGCCTCTATTTTGATTTGACCCACATTAACTGCAAAACATTGTTTAAACCTAAAATCTCTATAAAACTTCATATACGCGTTGTTCAAACCTTTTTCTGAATTCTCTTCTCATTTAAACCCTCTCTGACTTAAGAAAAGACAACATTGCCCATGTTTACACACTCAAATACTATAGAACCCATAATAAATTGATGTTGTGATCGCCTAAAGCATCCAGTCTACATCCAAATACTTCAACAGCTTCCAAAAGCTCCCAGATGCCTTAGAATCCATATTTGAAGTCAAAATACCTGCAAAAACAAGTATTTCTCAAAGAAAATACCTATTTCACCTCTGAATGAGATATATATGTGAATTTGATTGCCATAAAACCCTGTTTTCCCACAGAAAGACCTTTATTTTCCTTCAAAGAATGTATTTGTTGTAGAAAGATTGATAAAATCACAGTTTTGATACCATAACATGTTTTAAAACAAAATTGAAGAAATTAAGCCTTTGCAGACCTTGAAGGATTTCTAATTGATCCAAAAACTCTTTGCAAATACTCAGAATCCTTCTATACATGAATTAATCTGTTTTAGGTTTATTTTACCTAAGAAATGAGCTGAAAACCCTTGTTATACCTTTCTGAGTTTGTAAGAAGATTTGAAGATTAATTTTGGAACTTAATTGAAAATTTGAAGCATACAAAACCAGAGTTTACTATTGCAGTTCAAAGAGAAATCTGTCAAACCAAAATTACCTTCTGTAAATAGTTTAAGCTTATAGAAGAGTATAAAAGACCTAAAAATAATTTTTTTAACATTTAGAAGGCTAAAATTGTCAAATTTAAACCCAGAAATGGCCTCTAAAAGTACCATAGTTGTCAACCCACTACAACCTCCTATTGTAGATGTTGAGCATACACCCTTAGCTGATTTTGATTACAAAATAACTGATCCAGTCATTGAATTCAATCTTCCAGATCTCCGCTGCTGGAGTCTAGAAAAATCCTTAGATTAGGGAGATGAAGTTCAGATTTGGGAGTCCAATTTACCCAGATATGTAGTTCCACATACTCATCAGTGTCCAAAAGTAATTAGGCTATGTCAAACCTATTATTCCCTTGACCAAAGAGCTATGGTTGATGCTAACAAAGATGTGTTATTCACTATTACTGCAGAGTCTATAAACCTAATGCTTCAGTTGAAACCATATCCTAATGTAGTCCCATTATCCATAGAAGCTCTTACAAAGCTTTATATTGAGTTAGAATTTCCTAAGAGATTTGAGTCTTCCAAACATTCATGCCTTCATATGTTGAAATCCCAAAGATAAACCCCCCATATTCATCTTCCAAGTTTCCTGAAGGATCAAGGCATGTCATTTCAATGTTATCCTTTATCCTTCGTTATTTTACTGATGAGCACAATGATGAGTCTAATATTGGTTTTCCATCTAGTTTTGTGCTTGGTCGACCTCCTTCTGTCATTTATAACTATGCTAAGTACATAGTTGATAGTATCCATGATCAGTTGGTAAAACTTCCCACTGAGGGAGTTTTTAGATATACATCCAGCTTCTTTAATATGTTCCTTTACTTCCAAGCAGATAAATTCCCAATAAACCTTCAGAAATTGGATGTAGAAGGTAATCCACTATCAGACATTTTCTGGACTTCTCTAATCAGAAAAGAATCAACATAATTCACTTATGTGGATTTCATAGATTCTTTTTTTCATCCATTAATAAACATGATTATAAGTAGTGTACAGCCAAGGATAAGTAATGAGATAAAGGAAGTGTTACAGCTGTCAGAGAAAATCAGATCTAGAGATTGTTACCTTTACCAAAATCATACAGAGATTAGAATCTATGGGTCAAACCTCTTGCCCTATAAATTTCCAAAATACTTGCCAATGAGAGTGTTTGCCTCAGAGTACATAAGACAAATCCTAAACTCAGACTCCATAAACTTCTTGGATGCCAAAAAGAAGACTCAATTCAAGCTGAAAAACCAAGTAGGACCTTTCATATGCAATCACAGGGAAGCAGGTACAGAGGCAGCAAAAAAATTGTTGGAATATAAATTTGAAGAAAGTTTCTTGTGGAATTATGATCCTCATGGAATACTAAGTAAGATGAGGGTAAAATGAAAATTAAACCCTTATATACATGATAAGAGGCCTAAGATTGAAAATTTTTCAAACCAAATTGAATGGTTGGACAACACATTGATCGAAACAGTCAAACAGGATGATACTAATCACACTTTGAAGAATGTAAATAAAGAGGACAAATCCACAAAAAGAATCAAAGAAGAAGGCACCTATATAGCTTAAACAACAACAGAGACCAAATTCAAGATTAGATATAATAAGAAACCTAAGCTCAATCCTTAAGGACAAGGAAAAAGAAACAATTGAAGTTCTAGATGAAGAAGATCCGGAGAGGAACACAGATGCTGCTACAGTTATTGAGAATGAGCAGGAAAATGATAATTAAAACACTTGGGTGATTGAAAAATAGCAAAGCATGGATGCATCCTCATCACAGCAAGCAGAGAATACAGACATGGTATCAGAGAAAAATATAAAGAAATCAAGGCCAAATATGAAGAGTTAAAAAATGAGATTTATTCACAGTATCTAAAGCAGACTCTGTGAAATCAAAACAGGTTGCTTTTAGCCTTTGAATACACCAATAAAAAGTTGCTAATGACAGTGCTACAGGAAACAATGCCTAAACCTAGAACAGTAGAAAATTATAAGAAATTTTACTGTGAAGTACCATTAGAAAGCATTCATCCTTTAGACCAAATTGATTTTCATAAGAAAAGCTCTGAAATGCTTTATTATACTATGAATACAAAGGAAATGAGTGCACAAAAACTTTAGAACACCATAACCAATTTGAGAGATCAAATTAGGACTAAAAAATCCTCTTCCTATGCTAAAGACACTAGAATCAAGTCTTTAGAAGAACTGGTGATTGAATTAGGGTATGTCCCTGACAATGTAAAAGTTACAGAAGAAATGATAAAGAAGAAAAATGTTGACATAGTAGCACTTAGAAAGAAACTGAAACTTCTTCCAATAGAAAATCCATAGACTAAAGAGATTCTGCAAGAGGCAAAACAAAAATATGAGATGATGAGTCTCATACTACAAATGACAGCATAGATTAAGGAAATGGAGATATAAATGGACAAGCTTGTCCAAGAGAAAGAAGCTGCTAAAACTCAAAGTGTGCCTCCTACAATCATCCCCATGGTAACTAAAAAACTTCCTTCAACTTTAGCAGAAGAGTTGGCACCAAAAGTCCCATTGGCTACAGTTGTGCGAGTGACTTCTTCCACTACTTCTGCTACTATATCATCTACTTCAGCAGTGCAACAAACATATGAAGCCAACAAGCTCATTAAATCCATGGAAGATATGTATATACAGAGTAATGAGATCAATAGGTTGAAATAACAAATCAAGAACTTGGAATATGTCAAGAAATTAGCTCAAATTAATGCAAAAACTAAGGAACAGAAAGCCAAAAGGTTAAGTGAACAGTTGAAGAAAGTTGAAGTAGTGCTAACTTTAAAGCAACAAATGGCTTACATAAAAAATCAGTTGTGGTCCAATAATATTGAGTTAATCAATGACACTTGGCCATCAATTCAAGTCATTTATAAATAGAAGGACTTGGTTAAAGCGGCCAAAGAAGAAATTGTGAAGACAAAGGAAGGACTAGGTGCTAAGCCTGAAGAAGCCCTAGAGATAATAAAGTTTCTCAACACCAAAAAAAAACAAGAATTGGATGAGATAGGGATAACTGATAGAACTGAAAAGATTTTTGAGGTGAGAATGGTAATTTTGAAGAAAAACTTGATGAATCAGCTAGAAGAGAAGTGTCAAAACATGGACATAGCCATAGCTAGATTTATGGTTAAGTTTGACATATTGAGGAAAAGAAGGCTTACCAAACATTCTTTTTCTAAATGATAAACTAATGAGGCAAGAATATTACAACAAGAAAATCAGAGAATTTTCCAAATAACAAGTAAACAAGGTAGATTGACAAGGAGTACCTATAAGGAAAGTGTTGCACAAAACTGTAGAAGATTTTTTTTATTTACAGCATGAGATAAAACATCTATTTCTAGTCAAACCAACCTTTGTTAGATACATAGAGGCAGATGAAAATTTCAAAAATATTACCAAGATTAAACTCCCTCATGGAGAATTTTGGCAAAGGCTTACTAATTTACTGTAAAAGACAATTTTACAGTGAAAGAGGATGAAAAACAAAGTTGTTATTTTTACACAGTAAAAACAGATTTTTACAGCAGTGAAGCAGTTGAAACAACAAGGTTAAAGAGCATCAATGATTAAAGTATATCAAAAAAAGAGTATCATATGAGAGATAAGACTTCAAAACAAATTGAAGATATTTTTTCCATCGTTGAAGACAACACAATAGCCAGTTGCACCCAAATCCAAACATCATTTCTATTTTATTTGAATAAGTATGACAACTTGCAAGTTGTTAAGCAGCTGCCACTATATTTATGTAATAGATATTTTATTTTCCTTAAAAAATTCCTATGATTTTTCTAGGATATTTTGTAACACTTTTTGTATAAATACTTCACCCTTTGAAGTATTATTGTGGAATAAATTTATGAAGATTTCTATAGTCAATATTTTTATACCTGAAGGGCTCTTGTACCAAGTTTCAAGTCAGTAGGCTGGATCAAATCAATAAAGCATCATATTTCAAGATTCATGTGTTGGGACAACTTAAGTGAAGTACTTTCTATTGTTATTTGTTAAATATTTTTATGTTTTCCATTCATACATACATGTGTTCTAAATTTTAATGTGAAATCAAGAAGTGATATATCAGAATTTGTTAAAAGCACTCTGTTATTTATTAGTTTCCATTTTTACTTTTTCTACTAATTTCCAGAGTAGGGAACCCTTAATTTCTCCCTCTTTTGAATGACATTTGTCTTCTTCACTCCCTATTCGTATCAAAGAAACTTTAATTTCTCTTTATCCTAATTAAACCACTTCACCCTCCGGATGCGGATGATTAATTGGTATGACAGGACATCCGCCCCTGGGCAGCTCCCAAGGAGACTCGCATGGGATGGCCATATGGCCCCCAGCGGCTCCATTAATTTCGACATCAATCCGCCTGCCCTCAGAGCATTAACTCTCCAATGTCGGCACTCTTTCATCCTCGACTCGCCCAATGGTTTCATAATGGCTTCTGTCTCGAGCTCTCCAGAACACTCCTGCTCTGTCCACTGCTCTTTGCATCTTGTTTGCAGCGCATGCCCTGTTGATTGTGCAGAGCCCAGTATCCGCACACAGACAGGGCGTCGCTGTTCTCTGTTCAGCTGTTTTGAAACAACGCCTAATTGTCATTTTTCTCACAGTGCTTTTTGTCACTCCAACTCCAATTTGCAGGTTCCTCTTGGCTTTCACTGTGGTTTCGCTCTTGTCCAGACTTGTTCTCCTTGTCTCGGGCCAATTCAGGTTGCTACGCCCACCATGCCTAGGCTCAGACACCGAAGGAGGTGTCGCCGAGGTGCAACTCGTCGCAGGCCTGCAAGCGCACATCCCTCATCCAGTCTTGGCGATGATATCCCTTCTGAGGATGTTGAAAGGCGGCAATGGGGCCATGATATCCCTCCTGGCTTTGCCCATGACAATTAACCCTCTTCTCAACCTTATGGCGTTTCATCGACTCCCATTTCCCCTGTACCTCATCCTTCAGGAAGTCATATTCTGAGGAAAACCTCGCAAAGGGCGAAGCTCCACTTTGATTGTTCCTACAATCACCCCACTGTCACTGCTTACATTACAGTCACCCTGCGAGAAGAGTCGACTCTCCATCCTCCTCCTTTGTGTGGACCACTGCCCTATCCTCTTGGTCTTCGCCCTGACCTTGCTGCAACTTCTTCAGTTCATCTGGTTGATCCCCGTACTACTGCTTCTCCTGACCTGGGTCATCTCTCAATGCAGGTGGATGCAAATATCTTAGGAAAATATGGAGATCAGATCATTGCTACAGAAGATTCAGAGGAGCAATACTGGTGTCGAATTGAGGAGGATTCGCCTTCTCCAACCCATGTGCAGTAACTCCGGTTTGCCTTGGTTCAATATGGTACCTACGTATCACTATTTTGCAAGATATACTGTTTTTTTTCGTTGTCTACAGCAGCAGAAGTTTCATGCTATTGCCATCTCTTTTTGGTTTTCTTATGATGAATGTAATGGACTATACACCGGTTTCCCTCTCAAGGGCGATGAAACTTCTCTTAAACGAACTGGTTTCCCACTCTGGGCAGTTCGTCATTTTGGTAGAGCATGGACATCAAGCCCAGTTTCAGGCTCCCACAGCTGAACTAAGGCAGTTTTGTAACAGTATGTTTCCATAATATAATTAGCATAATTTAGAAAAAAAAATAAACCACTTCACCAATCAGCCTCAAAGAACTTGAGTGACTCTACTATCTTGCCCTGAAAATATTTGACTTTAAGACCTTGATCCTGATTTGTCTACTTGACACATTGACTCCATTTTCCCAATGGAAAAATATATTTATCACTATCCATCTCATTAAGTGATTTTTCCCACCAAACCAAACCAAATATAAAAACCAAATTTTCCTTTATAACTAGCCTAAAATCAAACATAAAAACAAAGTTAAATCTTATAGAGACAGCCCTCTCTGAGCCTTAGGAAGGCTAGATCCTAAAGCTTGAAAGTAGTTCTGTAGTTATATCTAATATTATTAAAAATATAAACTCAAAAATCTCACAACTTTGAGAATTATTAGAGTGATAACATATTGGCGACCATACTGGGGAACTAACCAATCCTTAATTTTAAATAGGTCTTAAAGGAAATATTTTTCATTATCCATTCACCTTAAGACTATTTTTTAAGTTGTGAGTATAATTTCATAATAAATTGTAATTCTGGCTTCCAGAAGAATCTACTATACCAGGTCAAATCCAGATCTACAACCTACTGCAATAGTAGATAATCCTGAGAGAATTGGAAAAAAGAATAAAAAGTAGAAGATTTGGGTCATAAAGTTTTCTTAGTTAGAGAAAATTCCCTTCCAAAATAGTTAGTGAGTGTACAAGACATAGATTTTGACTTAAATTTTAACATTATTTATTCAAAAATAAATCAGAAAGTGACTTAAATAGTGTTGTTATAGATCCTAATTTTATTTCATTTCTTGAAATAAAGAAGGAAATTGTTTTAGTAGATTCTGAATAAAATATATTTGAAGCTTATGATAAACTTGATGAAATAAATTATACTATACTTAAGGAAATAAATGAAGCTCTTCTTCAACATTCAGTTGAATTAGCTGCTCTATCAGCATATACACCTAAGCCCTCTACTTCTCAGTTAGATATCAATCTTTTAGAATCTGTAGGTTCATCTTTTTTGACCACTACATCATCCATAATTTCCACCACACTTCACTCCATAGATCCATTTATCCAAAAGCAACCATTCCAACCTAGATTATTATTTCCATCTTCCCCCACCTCAACTCCACCCACTAGTTTTCCTTCTACATATTCTAATACATCATTCTCATTCCCAAGCACTTCTTCATATATCCTATTTTCATCTTTTGGCATCCCAACTTCACCTTTTAGTTCTTGAACCACATTTTCCAGTACATCATCTTACATTCCAATATCATCAGCCACTTCTTCAACTGCATCAGCTAGTACTTCTAGTTCTGCCCCAAGCACTTCCAACTTACCTCCTAGCCAAGCTAGAATTCAAGCCATGGCTACTAGGTATGCTCCCTTGGTCCTCCTAGGAAAGTTACATGACATGCCTCAGGATTACCAAAGTAAAATACCTCAATTTGATGCAACCACTCATTACACTGCCCAACATCATATTAATAAGATGACAAATTATTTTGAGCTTCATGAAATAGATGATTCTGATGTACAAATGAGACTCTTTGATCAAACATTAACTGGGGAAGTAAAAAAAAAATTTAAAGGTCTTAATCCTGGTAGTATTGCTGATGTAGCAGTTTTTCATAGATTATTTTTGAATAAATGTGAAAATAAGGAAAATCCACTTCAAATATTATATGAATTTGATGCTATGAAAAGAGCTCCTAATGAAACAATCCAAGATATTTGTACTAGATACAACAGTGTTTACAATTCAATCCCTGCTAATCTCAAACCCACTCTAGACTCTATCCTTCTCAATTTCCCCAATGGATTTTATATAGACATAGCCTATCAATTGAGAGAGAGAAATGTTGAAACTTTAGAGCGAATGCAAACTGATGTTGTTAGTGTAGAGGTAGATATATTGGATAGAAGAGATAGATTAAGGAATGAGAGGAGAGTAACAATAAAAGAAGAGGCATATAAAAATAGATTAGTTAGATAAAACTTTAGAGAGAATGATGGATACATTAGATAATATATAAAGAAGACCACAATGGGATAATCAAAAGAAAATTAGGAATCTCAAATTCAAGAAAAATACAAATACTGGAAAATCTAAAGAATCAGCACCTGACTAGACAATAAGACCTCCTTTTCAAGAGACCTATGCTGAAAGTTGTCATCAAGATGAAAATGATGAAGACACCATAAATATAATGGGTATAAATGATGATAACATTATCTTTCTCACACAGGAAGACCAAGAGTTATTTGAACTACAACAACTTCAATTAGATTCAGGTGAATCATTTGACTACAAAAAAGGTTATGAATTTGCAATCAGTGAAGTACATAATCAATATAACCTTAGAAGTAAGAAAAACACAAAGCCTTCTACTAAGAAAACTGCCCAAACACCAACAAAGAAAATAGTAGAAGCTCCCATTACAAAAGTTCTGCAAATTCTCCCTAGGGAAAACAAGCAAAACTTTAATTCATCCCAAAAATTTTCCAGCCCCAAAACTTCACCCAGTCCCAAGATTGTTGATATAACAGATGAGGTTGTCCAAACATCAACAGATTTACAAAAAAATGTTTCTTTGAAAACAAAAAATTCTACTAAAACAGTAATTTTAGATTCCAAAACAACCAGTATTGATCTAAAATCTGGTGATCCAAAAGGTGCTACTGCTAAAACAACTTCTGAAAATGAAAAATATGAAAAAAAATCTACTGATTCTCAAACTGTCCTAAAAAAGAAAACTAAAAATAGTAAGATAGTAGAAACTCAAACAGAAAATGAAAAAATCGTTGTAGAAAAACAAAACAAACCTACTCAAACTACAGTTACTAAAGAAGAGATAATTCAGCTTAGTAAATCACAACCTCCATTGAATATTCAAGCTGAAATTGCAAAATTAAAAATACCAATTCCTTTGACAGAATTGGTAAAACATGATTTGTACAAAACAACTATCACTGAAACCTTAAACATGAATGATGGAGAAGACTCAGTAAACTTGAGTGATGATCAACCAGAGTTAATTTTTGGTCCTGATGTTAATGGAAAACACCAAGATGGAGCAGTTCCACCATTTTACATTAGCTTAACTATTCATGATCAAATATTACATAATGCAATGTTTGATTCAAGGTCTTCACACAATTTAATGCCAAAAGAAATAATGGAAACCCTTAATTTAGATATCACTATGCCTTACAAAGATCTCTTTTAATTTGATTCAAGAAAAATGAAATGTTTAGGTTTGATTAAATATTTGTGTGTCACATTAGTTCAATATCCTGGTAAAATCATACTCATGGAAATTGTAGTAGCTAACATCCCTCCCAAGTATGGAATGCTCTTATCTCGCTCATGGGGAGCTAAATTACAAGGATCTCCACAATTAGATATGTCATATGCAACAATCTTAGTTTTTGGCCAACCAAAGAAACTCTATATAGAAACATTGATGAAATATATGGTGAGTAGTGTAGAAAGACCAATAAATTACCCAATTTATACTACACCTACTGAAATGGATTCATTCATCTTATGCAACTTTGAAACTGATATTGAAATCAAAGCTGAACTAAAAGATAAAAATAAAACACCAGACAGTGAAAATATCTTTCATGAATCATTATGGCACCTAGATTTTGATGGATCAGTCAATAAACTAGGAGCAGGAGAAGGAGTTTGGATAAATAATATGGAAAAAAATCATGCAGAAGGCCATTCTTTTAGACTGAATTTTAAATGTACCAATAATATGGTTGAATATGAAGCTCTCATTTTAGGACTGCAGATTATCAGAAACTTAGGAGGTAAAAGAATGTCAATTATGGGAGGCTCAAAGTTGATTGTAAAACAGATAAATGGATAATATTATGTTTATAATCAAAGATTAAGCCAATATAGAGAAATTATGTTTGATTTAATCAAAGAACTGTTAGAATGTAATTTTTCTGCAATACCAAGAAAATAGAACATACAGGCTCACTCCCTAGCAACTTTTGCTATTACCTGTAATATGCCATTTTAGCCAAATCATAGATATACTGTAGAAGTTAAACACAGACCAATAATTCCAGATAACCTTAAATATTGGCAAATTTTCTCACAATATGAACATATTTACCAGTTTATGAACAATGAAAGTGAATTTCATAATTGTAAAATAGACACAGACTGTATAGTAGACCGGAATCTAGATAGTGAAATTGATTTCAATAACATAGATGTAAATAATTTAAGTTTTTCTAAACCTACTAAATTTAGCCAAGTTGACATAGATAATTTAGAAAGAGTAGAGATTGATGAGATAGTTGATGATGAATCTGATATTTTCAATCTTAAAGACAATTTTTTACCAAAAGGATTAACCCCTTTAGAAGATTTATTTGACTCAAATGATGTTGCAAGAAAACCCAAAATGGAGCCACTTAGATCTGATATTGAGGAATGTAACATAGGTACAGAGTTAAAACCTAATATGATTAAACCTTCCAAATCTTTACCTCACCAAGAAAAATAAAATTACATAGCTCTTTTTAAGGAATTTCAGGATGTTTTGCGTGGAGTTATGAGGACTTAAAATCCTATGACACCAGTATAATACAGCATAAAATCCCTATAAAAGAAGATAAAAAACCTTTTAAACAAAATTTAAGAAGGATCAATCATGTTTTGATGTCTTTAATTGAGAAATAGGTAAAAAGAAGAGGTCTAAATAATTGCACCAATCAGATATTCTGATTGGGTTTCTATTCTAGTTCCCACTAGGAAAAAGAAAGGAGACATTAGATTATGCATTGATTTTAGAAATTTAAATAAGGTATCCTTAAAAGAAAATTACCATTTACCAAATATGGATCATGTTTTACAAAGGGTATTTGTTTCTTCTAGGATTGCACTTTTAGATGGATTTTCAGGGTATAACCAAATTTTACTCCAACCAGAGGACCAAGCCAAAACTGCTTTTACTACTCCATGGGGCACTTTTATGTATGTAAAAATTCCTTTTGGGTTAATGAATGTAGGATCCACTTTTCAAAGAGCTCTGGATATAGCCTTTGCAAAATAAATTCATGAATTCTTAGTGATTTATTTAGATGACATTATTGTATTTTCAAATACTGATTATGAACACTTAGATCATCTCAGGCAAGTCTTTCTTAAATGCAGGAAATTTGGCATCTCTCTAAACCCTAAGAAAACTTAATTTGGATTAGAAGAAGGTAAGTTACTTGGAAAAATTATTTCTAAAGAGGGAATTAGAATATACCCTGCCAAAATAGAGGCCATTCTTAACATTAGTCCTCTAGGAACATTAAAGAGTTACAAGATTTTCTAGGTAAAATTATTTTCCTTAGAAGATTCATCTCAAATCTAGCTGAAATAATCATAAAACTTAACAATATGTTGAAAAAATATTCGGTTCTTAAATGGAATATTGATGCCAAGCAATCATTTGAATCTATTAATCAAGCCTTAACAAAAACCCCATCCCTTATAAGTCCTGACTTTAAAAAGGATTTCATCGTTTTCTCATTTGCTTCAGAACACACTATTGTTGTAGTTTTAATGCAGAAAAATGACCAGGGCTATGAGCAGCCTATAGATTTCTTTAGAAAATTACTTAGAGATGTCACTCTGAAGTACAATATAATGGAAAGACAGATTTATCACTATCCATCTCATTAAGTGATTTTCCCACCAAACCAAACCAAATATCAAAACCAATTTGTCCCATATAACTAGCCTAAGATCATAAAATAAAACAATGTTAAATATTATAGAGAGAGTCCTCTCTGAGCCTTCGGAAGGTGTTGTAGCCACTACAATACCCTCCAAAAATTTCACCCTCTAAATTTTTTGAGCCCCCAAGCATTGAAAAGCGAAGTCAAAACCTGAAGTTCAAACCTTTTCAAAAGCCTTAAGTTGCTAAGTCGCAGAATAGGTCATTTTCTCCGACCAGCGACCTGGCAACCTATTAGGTCACTAATTCGTTGAGTCGTGTACCGTATTCAACTTTAAACAATTGCGACCTAGCGACCCTGCAACCCCGCGACCCCCAGGTCGCAAGGTCGCAGGGTCGCGGGGTCGCACATCTCATCAATGCGGCTTTTTGGCGACCCAACGACCTCATTTATCTCCCGTACGTGTGACCCCTTTATAAATATAAGGGTCACTAGGTCACATTTCACTCACACGACGAAGACCAAAAAATGCTTCTGACAGGCCAACTTGAGCACGATTTTCTCAGGTAAGTTTCCTAATCCTCTTGATGTTTCCATTTTTTTATTTTTGTTGCCCCTTTCCCCTTATCTTAGCCCTTTTTAAGCCACCTTCTATCCCCCATTTCAGATTCTCTTTGAACCTGAGTCTTTTCTAAACCTCCAAACCCTGCAATTCTTATACAGACTTGTAGATGAAGCCAACTGGCCTCCCATGTGTCTGTCTCTTCCTTTAATGACCACCTCATCTTCATTGATGGTTTTTCCTCACTGTCTCCCTTTATTGTTTTAAGTTAAAAATTAAGAAAAAGGCCTCTCCACCATTGAATTTGTCCGCCCAGCCCTAGTGCAACCTACGACCCCACAACCTTGCGACCCCTGCGACCCAGTAACCTTGGTCCCTAGTTGCTAAGTCACTAAGTCACTAAGTCACACCTCGCTCAAAATTGAACCTTTGCGACCTTGCCACTCAGAAACCCAGCGACCCAGTCGCAAGTCACTATGTCGCAAGGTCGCATCTCCATGAAATTTTAGACCAGTATGACCCAACGACCCCACGACCTAGTCGCCAGGTCACAAGGTCACTTTCCTCCAAATTTTTAAGCCAGCGTGACTCGACGAACCAGGGAATGGGTCTCTAAGTCACATTTTCCCCCTTCCTTGACCTTATTTGGGCAGAATTAAAAGTAGTGTTGAGCACTCATTAATATGGCATATGTCTTATCCTGGGACTATTTTATGAATATGTCAGGGAACCTTGAAGTAGATTTAGAGTGTGTCTCCGTCTCTTCAGCCTCAAGTGACATGGGGCCCTCGGCTATTCACAGGAAAAACAAGAGCCCAGAGATAGAAATCACAGAGAGCGAAGTACTTATGTCTCCTCCCCTATCTACTAAGACACTGCATGTGAGGAGAAAGCATGAGTTGGCATCAATTATACCAAGAGTTCACACAACTTGAGTTCCCAGAGGACCTCTCAGATTGAGAAGTATATGTGCAGGTTAAAAGGTCAAAGATTCACTACGCAGGGGCCCACCCATCTATCTTCCCATGCACCAAAATCATTGACTGGATCATACAAAAGATCGATCCCGAGATGTGGGTGATTTGGGACCATGAGGGGAAAGCTTTGCAAATATAAAGGGACAGGATGCAGAGTACTACTACACACTTCTAGAGCAGGAACATATGTTCACATAGGAATGGGCCACTACCCATGCATTTTCCATAGCAGACGCTCTGAGAGGATGGTGGGAAGAACCAGAGAAGTTCAAAATCAAGAAGGACCAAGAGTATCAAGTAGCAGGCCTAAGAAATGTTTATAAGCTCGTAGCAGCCATGCTTTGTAGGATGTATGGTAATCCTGATGCCACCACCTTCAGCGGTTCTTGGGTATCCCTAATGCATTTTGTTACCGTATATGGCACCCATTTCAATTGGGCCAACTTACTAATAGCAGTCCTCAAAACCAACATATCTGCAGCACTGGCACCTGAGGAGGGATACTCGTCTGAATTTTACATGGCCTCCTATCTATTGGATGTAATTTGTGCCAGGTGCCATTTTGAGAGATGGGCTCACAACTGGGATCAAGAGCGAGCACGCCCAATTCACAAGGATATGTAGGTATTACGGGACTCCAAATATAAGCAAAATATAGAGCCAATTGCACATAGTTTTGTCCCTGCACTCTACGGGAAATTATTCGGGCAGGATACCCCATGCATGTCCTGGCGAGCCATGGAAAAGATAGTCAAGGTAGCACATTGGTTCCCATTTGGAGAAGGCACCTTCATCCGAGTTTTCGGTTCATTCAAGACTCCCCATGCTCTGCCCTGATTCGCCACTGATAGGATGCTACTTCAAGAAGTATGTTATCAAATGACTTATGGCTTCTCGAAGGTCCTTACTAAAGGTAAGAAGAAGCCATAGCCCACACTGCCGCTCACCATTGGTGCTTATTCGGTCAAGGATTTCATAGAGGTGGAGGCGGAAGCTGAGAAAATCAAAGGATTATTTCTACCACCTTTAGATTACCGGACATATGATCCTGAAAGGATAGTCCCTGCTCATTGCAAATGGGCCAAGTTCAAATGGAACTACCAAGATATTGAACGCCCATCTGAAGATGGGGTAAGAAACTGGTACAACAAGGATAGAAACTCACCAGGGATTATTTTAAGGATGGAAAATTATCTTGAAGTTTAAAAAATTGGCGAATCTCACTAGTCCCTAATATGCAAACTATAAAATATTTATTGATGTATTTGTAAAATTATTCAGATTTATAATGATATTATATATATTGTCTATATAATGTTGGCGATTTTTAACATAAAATAATTTTATATTGTAAAATTTGGGCGAAACATTTTTATAAAAAAATGGAAATTGGCGAATATTTTTTTTGGAAAAACCATGGAAATTTAGCCCACCTGCGAATATCAGCCCCTAAAATTTTCCATGAAACTCACCCTGGAAGCATTGACCGACCGGGAGGACCAAGATGATCAAAATATGGAGGAGAGAATCCATAGGAATGGCAAGTCCACCTTTGGCTCCCCTCTGAGTGAATAGCAGAGATACGGATCGAAGTGAACCATACATGGAATACATGAAACATTCTGTGACTGACCTGGATGAAACTAATGAACTAGTCATTTTCGTGCAAGAAGAGATCGGTATATGTTTCGTAGAGTCCATCTTTGGTTTTTATCAGACTTGCCAATCCCCGATCACCCAAGACATTCAGTCTGAGTTGTTTCTGGTTTCTGAAAACTCCCCCCCATCCAACCAATATTCTTTAGAAACTGATGCCCCTAGCACATCCTCCATGGGATCGAATAGCCTTGTCCAACCAGAAGATGAAACATGGACCCTATACTATGATGACTCCAAAACCCAAGACGAGGATGGCATAGGCTGCCTCTTGCTAGACCCTTAGAAGAACAAATTTCTAATTTCCTACTGGTTAGAGTTCTAGTGCACCAATAATACAGCTGAGTATGAGGCACTGTTACTAGGACCCCATAAGGCCATAGATTTAAAAGTCCGTTTTTTTGAAGGTAATTGGCGATTCTGAGATTATCACTCGTTAGGTACGCAACACCATCCATTTCTTGTCTCCCCATCTGAAAGGTTACTGGAAAGAGGTATGGTGTTTGATTTCAGCTTTTGATGCTTTTGGTATTAAATCTATACTCAAAATGCATAATGCAGTAGCCGATACACTTTCCAACGCTGCTGCTAGGTTCACCCCACTTAGGGATGGATTTTCTATTGAAGTTATATATTAGCCGTCCATACCAGACAATGTTACTAATTTACGCGTTTTCAATGATGACCAACAGGTACTGGATTTCATGCTCAACACAGATATATTCAAAGACGCAGTTATGGAAGAAGAGGATCATGATCAGGCTTTGCAGGAGGAGCTAAGAAATCGGAAGGAAAATCCCATACCCAAAGGGGTCGTGTCACTCGAAAAGTTGTTCAACTTACAGAACCGCTTCCGAGGGCCCCCAAACACGAAGGTGCAAAGTTCCACGTTAGTACACTGAAAAATTAACCTCGGGACAGACAAGGATCCCAAGCTTGTAAATTTAGGTAACGAGTGCACCCCTTAGGAGAAACAAGCATTCACCAAATTATTTAAAAAATACCGAGATGTGTTTGCCTGGACGTATGACGATCTTCAGACTTATGATATGTGGATAATCCAACACGTCATACCCATTAAGGAAGGAGTGAGACCCTTCCAAAAAAAATTGAGAAAAGTACACCCAGCTCTAGAACTGATGATCCAAAAGGAACTAAAGAAGCTCATGGATGCACGGATAATTTTCAAAGTTAGACATTCGACCTGGGTGTCCAACTTGGTCCCTATTCGCAAGAAATCCAGTGAGATCCATTTGTGTGTAGACTTCAGGAATTTGAACAGGGCTTCCGACAAAGACAACTATCCGATCCCCCCTATGGAGCAAATCCTCCAAGCCGTATCAGGGTCAGAATTGTTCTCTCTATTGGATGGGTTTTCAAGGTATAATCAAGTACTAGTGGCTGAGCCAGATCGGCTCAAAACCACATTCAGAACTAAGTGGGGAACATTTTCTTTCAGATGCATACCCTTTGGGATGATTAACACCAATGCCACCTTCCAAAGAGCTATGGACATTGCCTTTAGAGGGCTTATTGGGAAAAGCATGGCAGTATACCTTGACGACATCACCGTGTTTTCAAAGCATAGATCTAACCACATACACCACCTCAATTTTTTTTTTGAAAGATGTCGGAAATACGGGATCTCACTGAACCCAAAGAAAAGCGTGTTCGCCGTTGTCGAAGGAAAATTGTTGGGACACATAATAACTCAAGATGGCATAGTGGTGGATCCGGAACATGCGAATGTCATAGCTCAAATACCACCCCCAAGTGGTAGGAAAGCTATGCAGTCCTTCCTTGCCAAAATAAACTTTTTCTGAAAGTTTATATCAAATTTCACTTAGATCGTGAAACCATTACAAGGCATGATTAAGAAAAATGCTAACTTTAAATGGAATCCTCCCAAGAAAGAAGCATTCGATAACATCAAATGAGCCATCATGGAAGCACCTACTCTTTACAGTCTAGATTTCAGCAAAGGCTTTATCTTGTACACCTTCGCCGCAGATTCATCGTTGGCCGCCATCCTCACTCAGAAAGATGATTTCCACAATGAGCGGCCTATATCATTTATGAGCACTGGGTTACAAGGTGTTGAGCTGAATTATCCAGATATTGACAAAAAATCTTATGCAGTATACAAGGAAGTTAAACATTTTAGGCCGTACATTTTGAAAAATCATGTCAGAGTCTTCGTGCTGTTAAACACCATGTTGAAGCACACACATGGTGTATGAGAAGAATAAACACACACACAAGAGACTCAACACATAATGAAAGATAGGCGTGAGGCTTTCTTATTTTCCATTATACAAATATGTACATTTATAGTACAACGGTGTGACTCTTGGTTTCATATTCCAAGGTCACTTGGACTCCATTTTGACTTTTCGTATTCCACACCTACCCATGTAGGATTAGGTGTTCCAACATCCCCCTTTAATCTGAAGGGGTATGTGTGAGTTCAAGAAAAGTTGTAATACAAATGCGCAAAGTATGCATGTGCAAAGTATACATGGCGACACTTGAGGGGCTGAATCAACTCTACGAAATGTTGGAAAAAAGAGGTGGTTTTAGGATGACCACAAACACTGGAACACAATACTTGTTGCAGTTCCCGGAACTCTTCCAAAACTGGCAAAAAGCTGAAAGCTTCCGCTAGAGGAATTGTCCCTCATAAAAAGGGAGACCTTCAACCTAAAAGAAGGGAGGTCTACTACCTGTGATGGTTTTAGGATTACCAACAACTCTGGAATGCTTTGAAGCATTTCTGGGATCAATAATCTTGGCAAGAGAATTTGAAATTTGCTAAAATTTGAAGGCTTCTGCTAGAGGAATTGTCCCTCATAAAAAAGGGAGACCTTCGACCTAAAAGAAGGGAGGTCTATGACCTGTGGTGGTTTTAGGTTTTCCACCAACCAAATATGATGGTTTTAGGTTATCCACCAACCGAAAATGATGGTTTTAGGTTATCCACCAACCGAAGGAATGCTCATGGGCATCCGTGTCTCTGGCTACATCTCTGACTCCGGAATGAAGAATTGTGGCTCAGGCTCGCTTGAACTGCTGGCTACAACTCTGAACATGGAATGAGAGATTGTGGCTCAGACTCGCTTGATCTATCGTCGAAGCTTGTACATGACCACCATTTTCCCCCTGTCAGGGACAAGGTGAGATGATGGCGAAAACTCAACTACAAGTTTGTTCAATATGCGTGAACAAGTTCTAACATGTGTCGTAAACATCTTCTTGGCTGCTGATGCCCATTGCAAAGAAGCAATCCATCCAAGATGAATCTTGGCTCTTGCAGGAGGCTTGTGTCTGAAGCATCTGTCTGAAGAATGGGTGTGCTGACCGCCAGATTCTTGCATGGATGAAGATCAAAGCGATGATCTTTTATATGGCCAACTCGATCACGGTGTTGGCATTTACTCAGTACGATGTGGAAGTGGAGCCGGGATCTGGAACTTGAGCCGGGTGAGCTGTCATACGAATCGTACTCACCGAAATATGATGGGCTTGGTGAGATGCAGGATATGAAAGGACACATCCTTGTCATATCCAAGACCAGTTCAGTGCTTGTTGTGGACAAGCTCTTCCCAAGGTCTGATGATGGGCTTAGGAAGTGCAGGCTGAACTGCTGCATCTGCATGTACATCTTCTCTTGTGCAAGGAACTGAATGGGAATCGACTACAACTTTATCTTCTTTCTTCTGATGGGAGTCCTTCTCAATCTTCTGAACAGAAACAGGTTCAGAATGGTGAATCTTTTGCTGAAGTTCGTCTTGCTGACGCTGAGTTTCCAACTGCAAAAACTCAATCTTTTCTTGTGCATTTTGCAAACAAATTTGAATGTTACAAAGAGCATTCTTGCTCATTTTTATCATGTCATCAACATTGGAATGAATGAGGTTATTCAACAACACTAATACCTCATTGATTTTAGCCATTTCAACAACTTAGGCTCAAAAAATGAAAGGGTGTCGGCTTCAACCGAAAATGCACCCATTTACAATGTGATTCAACAACAAATACAAATGACTCAAGAGAAATTCCAACTATGGAAATCTCAAAGTACAAAATCTACTCCTCAAATGATGGAGGGCAATCAACAATGACTTACATCAACAACTCAAATACTGATTATGAATGAAGAAGCAATATTCACTCACAATACAATGTCAGCTCAATACATATCTCTGCAAAATATTTGTAAATGTGTAGCTGAAAACACTATGCAAGAATCTTTTTATGGCAGCTGAATTTTCTTCTTCAAATAGTTGTTTTCAATGATGGAAAACTTGTCTTCAAATGTGAAATTCTTCAAAAAATCACCCTTTTATCAATGTCAAATCTGCAATTTTCTCTATGTATAGTCCATCCGCTCACATGTCATTTCCTTCATTTCTGCTTTTCATACTCTCTTCTTTCTCCTCTCTCTGTTGTTTTTTTTTTTTTTAATTAATTAAAAATTAATTAAAAAAATAATTAAAAATGGGAATTAGTTACAAAAGGGTGGGAGAAAATTTAATTTAAAAGGGAAAGGGGATTAATTTAAAAAGGGATTTAATTAAAATGAAGGGATTTAATTTAAAAATGGGAGGGATTTTAATTGGGAGGGGAGATTTTTTTTAAAAAGGGCGGTATTATATAGGCGGATTGTGTGGGCGATATTAAAAGAATGTAATTAATAAAAAAATGGGAGGTGGGTTGTAAAAACCGAGGGCGGATGTATTAATTATGGAGGGGCGGGTTGTAAAAACCGATTTTTAAAAAAGGGCATAATTTTGAATGGAGAGAGTTGAATAGTCGTTGGAGCGTTTGAGAGGGTGGAGTAATGGCGTAGCAGAGTTAGTGTAAGGGGGTTTGGTGTGAGATAAGGCTGTGTGAGGAGCAGCGTGCATTGAGAGAGGGACCTCGTAGCTTGTGGGGAGAGGGTGCGCATAGTGTAGAGGGAGAGATGTTGTAGTTTGCAGAGCGGGTTAGGGAAACTCTCTAAAAGTTGATACCAGAGGGCGTTGGAGTGTGAAGCGAAGGGGAGGGCCTGTTGGATAGGAGGGGCATGGGGAGGGCTGACGTAGCGGTAGGGAGGAGGATTGCTGGAGTGGGTAGGCCGCGTAGGGGGTTGGGCTTTGGAGTGTGGAGTTGGGGATGTATGGGGGCCGAAAGTCCTGGAATGCAAAGGATTTTATTTTTATTTTTTTTATTTTTTATTTTTTTTTTATTTTTAATGTTAAACAGCAGAGAATAGAGAGAAGAGAGCAGGAAATAGCAGAAATTTCAACTTTGAAAACAGTAGAATTTTTCTCCTTTGAAATACACAACATATTTTTTTCTTCAAATGTATAGCAGCACAAATCCAGCAGCAGTAGAAAACTCAGAAATTTTCCAGTAGTCCAGCAACAGAAAAATATGTAGTCCAGAAGCTCAGAAATTTTTCAATGAAAACCCCAGAATTTTTCAGAATATTATAGCAGCAAAAAATCCAGTAGAAACTCAGAATTCTTTTGTAGTGAAACCAAAAACTTCTTCAAAAACCCTCTTTAAACAACATTTTCCAGCAACTCTTTAAAATGCAGAATAAAGGCAGAAATTGCAAGCAAAATAAGCAGTGAGAAAACCTTCAGATGCACAAGGCTGTGTTTCTTTTAAGCCAATGCCTGAATGTTGCTCCTTCTCAAAACCAATGCTGCTCTTCTTCAAGATAAAATTTCTAAATGCTGCAAAATCACTGCTACAAAAACTCTGAGTGCTACAAAAATTATCAAAATTTTTGTAGATATGCACAGGCCATAAACACAAATGGCTCACTCAAATTGGAGTAGGGCCAGCAATCGCTCGCTCTGATACCATGTTAAACACCATGTTAAAGCACACACATGGTGTATGAGGAGAATAACACACACACAAAAGAGAAACAACACAATGAAGGATAAGCATGAGGCTTTCTTATTTTCCATTATACAAAGATGTACATTTATAGTACAATGGTGTGACTCTTGGTTTCATCTTCCAATATCACTTGGACTCCATTGTGACTTTTCGCATTCCACACCTACCCATGTAGGATTAGGTGTTCCAATAGTGCCTCACCGGTTCGCTCACTATTCGTATAGTAGAATCTGGGTGAGTGACAAGGAAATTGGATGACATGCCTTCAATAATATGACCTCGAATTCAAGCCAACACACACTGTGAAGGGCCAAGGATTGTGTCGCAAGGCCGCAGAGGCAGTAGACTCACAGGGAAATGACGAAGAAAATTGGGAACACGAGATCGATATGTATCAAACTGATAGCACAACCCCACAGGATACATCCTCTTCGTACGTAGATCTCCTGCAATAATTGAAACACAGCACCATGGGCTCTGCTTTAACTACCAAGCAAAAGCATGCATTGAGATTGAAAGATGTATCCTACTAGCTAGTGCAGGGTAATTTTTTCACAAACATCACACCGGTGTCTTGCTACGCTGTTTGGAATGGGATGAGGTGCAGAAAGTATTGGCAGAACTTCACGATGGCCCCGCAGGAGGGAACTATGTAGGAGACACCACTGCTCACAATATCATGCGTGTCGGTTTTTATTGGCCTACATTGTTTAAATATGCACAAGCATATGTCCGAAAATTCTAGCAGTGCCAAAAGTTTTCCAATAGAGATATACAGCCTTCAGCCCCGTTACAGTCTGTCGCAGTGGAAGAACTGTTTCAACAATGGGGGCTAGGCTTGATTGGGGAAATCCTGCCACACTCTTCCAAGCAACACAGGTATATCCTCACCGCCACAGAATACTTCACAAGGTGGGTTGAAGTAGTACCATTACATCAAGTCAATGACCATGAGGTAATAGCCTTCATCACCCAATGCATCATGATCAGGTTTGGCATTCCAACCTCCCTTGTTTTTGATAATGCAACATATTTCTCATCGTTGAAATTATATGATTTTGCTCTATAAAATGGTATCGTACTTAAACATTCTGTCAACTATTACCCTCAAGGAAATGGGTTAGCCGAGTCAACCAAAAAGAACCAAATCTTCATCATCAAAAATACTCTACTATCCCAACAATGAAATTGACATAGGGCACTCCACAATGCCCTCTAGGCAAATCGAGTCACACCCAAACCTTCCATAGGCACTTCCCTATTTTTCCTCGTATACATAAAAGAAGCCATCCTTCCTCCCAACTTGTCTCTCCCGACCCTCCAATTATCTCAGGAGACTCATGGCACTCCTTGCCCTACTTTACAAGCCCGAATAGACACACTGTTGAAACTTGAGGAGGAAAGGGAAAAAACTCTAGAAAAATTCGCCATCCACTAAGGACGGATAAAAAAATGGTTTGACAAGAAGTCAGCTGGGAACAAGGTTTTTGAAGTAGGTGACCTTGTCCTTAAATGGGATAAAGCTCATGAAGATAAAGGGAAACACTCCAAGTTCCAGGAATTATGGATAGGTCCTTTCCAGATTAGAGACAAGGTCAGTCCCCACACTTACAAGTTACAAACTCTTCAAGGGAGGATTGAAGTCCTCCCTGTGAATGAACATGACCTTAAACACTATTTCACTTGACAGCCCCTCAGGGCCATTGCTACACCCTATACCATAGTTTGTCTTGTTTTGTCGTTATTTACCTTTCTTGTTTTCAATAAATCACTTTTTCCACACAGGACCCATTAACCATATCTTTTCTTTGGCATCCAAATTTTGAAAGGGGATATTGAAGTTACCCAAGTGGCACACTGAGTCAGGATTTGTGATGGTGTATTATCTCCTCCCAGAGTGTAAAAGAGGAAAGAATACCTGTGATAGGCACTAAATGGCGAGAACATGACTGAGGCCCTTGGACCAAGATGTGATAGCTTACCTGGTATGCTGGCCCAAGGGACTGTTGTGCAAAAGGAAATTTTTGGTTAAAACGGTTACTAGATGGAAAAGGGAGGAGTCAGCCTCAGGTGACGAACAGAAATCCAGGAGAACCCTAAGTCCTCATATAGACCAGGATCAACCTCTCTTGCAAGTAAAATAAGTCGAGATCTCTCATCCGCCCAGGCAATAATTTCCAAATAAAATAAGTTCCCTGAGCATGGAAAATAAGTGCCCCGAGCACATTTTAATAAGTGCATTAAGCACATGAATAAAGGGTAAAGGATTGGGAAAGGCTTCCTGCATAGAGAGGCGATATGACGACTCTTCCAGGCTACTGAATAGGCTCGCTGGCAATGGAGCAATGCTCATGATTCCTGGGCAGTGACTCTGTTGGGGCCATCTAGTCCGCTGGTAGTGGAGAAACACAATGAGGACCAAACAAAATATAATAGATCCAAAAATCCCTGAGGTTACTATGAACTTTTCCATCTGGTCTCCAATAATGAAAACACATTAAACCAACACCCAAGGGTAGACAGATAGGGAGAGAAAATGCGCAAGGCTCGAAGACGAAAGAAGTGGGACCCACGGGGTAAAAGGAACAGTGCGCTATGCCCTCCCACCCCCTCACTATGAAACACTGACAGAGATTCTGGACCCTACCAGTGAATCACCATTTTTTGTAGCCGCTACAACACCCCCAGAAAATTTCACCCTCTAAATTTTTTGAGCCCCCGAGCATTGAAAAGCGAAGTCAAAACCTGAAGTTCAAATCTTTTCAAAAGGCTTAAGTCGCTAAGTCATGGAATAGGTCATTTTCTCCAATCAGCGACCCAGCAACCTTGCGACCCAATTCACAGTGATTTTTTTTTTCCAATTCGCTGCGTCGCTTACGGCATTCAAATTTAAAAAATTGTGACCTAGCAATCCTGCGAACCCCAGGTCGCAAGGTCGCAGGGTCGCGGGGTTGCACATCTCATCAACATGGATTTTCTGTGACCCAACGACCTCATTTATTTCCTACTTGTGTGACCCATATATAAATATAAGGGTCACTAGGTCGCATTTCACTCACGCGACAGAGATCCAAAAAATGCTTCTAACAGGCCAACTTGAGTGCAATTTTCTCAGGTAAGTTGCCTAATCCTCCTAATGTTTCCGTTTTTTCTTTTTGTTTCCCCTTTCCCCTTATCTTAGCCCTTTTTAAGCCACTTTCTATCCCCCATTTTAGATTCTCTTTAACCTAAGTCTTTTCTAAACCTCCAAACCCTGCCATTCTTATACAGACTTGTAGATGAATCCAACCATCCTCCCCTGTGTCTGTCTCTTCCTCTAATGACCACTTCATCTTCATTGATGGTTTTTCCTCACTATATCCCTTTATTTTTTTAAGTTAAAAATTAAGCAAAAGGCCGTGCCACCATCGAATTCGTCTGTCAGGCCCTAGTGCGACCTCTGACCCCGCGACCTTGTGACCCCCATGACCCAGTGACCTCGGTCCCTGGTCACTAAGTCGCTAAGTTGCTAAGTCGCGCCTCACTCAAAACTAAACCTTTTTTACCTTGCAACTCAGCGACACAGTGACCCGGTCGCAAGTTTCTAAGTCGCAAGGTCGCATCTCCATGAACTTTTAGACCAGTGCGACCCAGTGACCCCGCAACCTAGTTTCCAGGTCGCAGGGCCGCTTTCCTCTAAAGTTTTAAGCCAGCATGACCCGGTGACCCAGGCAATGGGTTGCTAAGTCACAGTTTCCCCCTTCCTTGACCTTAGTTGGGCATAACTAAAACAATTATTTAGCACTCATTAATATCGCATATGTCTTATATTCAGACTATTTTATGAATATGCCAGGGAACCTCGAAGTAGAGTTAGAGTGTGTCTCTATTTCTTCAGCCTCAAGTGACATGGGGCTCCTGGCGGTTCACAGGAAAAACAAGAGCCCAGAGATAGAGATCACAGAAAATGAAGTACTTTTGTCTCCTCCCCTATCTACAGGGACACCACATGTGTATTCAGCAGAGGAGAAAGCATAATTTTGTATCAAGTATACCAAGAGTTCACACAACCTAAGTTCCCAGAGGACCTCCTAGACCGGGAGGTATATGTGTAGGTTAAGAGGTCGAAGATTCACTATAAAGGGGCCCACCCATATATCTTCCCATGCGCTGAAATTATTGACTGGATCATATAAAATATCGACCCGAGGATGTGGGTGATTTAGGATCACGAGGGGAAAGATTTTGAAAATATAAAAGGCTAGGATGCAGAGTACTACTACGCACTTCCAGAGTGGGAACAAACGTTCACAGAGGAATGGGCCACTACCCATGCAGTTCCCATAGAAAACACCCTGAGAGGTTGGTGGGAAGAACCAGAGAAGTTCAAAGTCAAGAAGGACCAGGAGTATCAAGTAGCAGGCCTCAGAAAGGTCTATAAGATCGTAGCAGCTATGCTTTGTAGAATGTATGGTCATCCTGATGCCACCACTTTCAATGGGTCTTAGGTATCTCTGATGCATTTTGTTAACCTATATGGCACTCGTTTCAATTGGGCCAACTTAATAATAGCGGCCCTCAAAACCAACATATTTGCAGCACTGGCACCTGAGGAGGGATACTCGTCCAAATTTTACATGGTCTCCTATATATTGTATGTAGTTTGTGCCAGGTACCACTTTGAGGGATGGGCTCACAACTGGGATCAGGAGCAAGCACGCCCAATTCACAAGGAGTTGGAGGTATTATGGGACTCCAAATACAAGAAGAATATAGAGCCAATTGCACATAGTTTCATCCCTGCACTCTATGGGAAATTATTTAGTCAGGATACTCCATGCATGTCTTGGCGAGCCATGGAAACGATAGTCAAGGTAGCACATTAGTTTCCATTTGGAGAAGGCACCTTCATCCGAGTCTTCAGTTCATTCAAGACTCCCCATGCTCTACCCCAATTCGTCACTGACAGGATGCTACTTTAGGAAGTATGTTATCAGATGACTTCCGCCTTCTCGAAGGTCCTTACTAAAGGTAAGAAGAAGCCATGGCCCACACTGGCACTCACCATTGGTGCTTACACAATCAAGGATTTCAGAGAGGTGGAGGTAAATGTTGAGCAAATCAGAGGATTTTTCTTGGCACCTTTGGATTACCAGACATACGATCCTAAGAGGATAGTCCCTACTCATTGCAAATGGGCCAAGTTCAAATGGAGTTACCAACATACTGAACGCCCAGTTGAAGATAGGGTAAGAAACTAGTACAACAAGGATAGAGAACTCACCCCAAAAGCATTGACCAATCGGGAGGACCAATATGATCAAACTGTGTAGGAGAGAATCCGTGAGTTGGGAGGTGCCTCGTCTTCCCAGGCCAAGAAGCCCCGAACTAACACAAGCCATAGTTCTTCCACCCAACAGAAAGAAAAGGAATCAACAGCTCAGTGAGAAGCTGAAAAGAAGGCAAAATAGGATGAATATAAGCGTAAGAAACACCTGAAGGTAGAGAAGAGAAAGAAACAGGTGGATGATTCCCGCAAAATAAAGGAAGAGCAGGAAGCGAAAGCAGAAGCTGAACGGCAGCTCAAGAAAGAATTAGATTAGGTGGAGGCCGAATGCAAAAGGAAGGAAGAAGAGGAAACAAAAGTAGAATCTGAATAGAGAAGGAAGGAAGAAGAGGAAAAAAAAGCAAAATTGAAACGTAGAAAAAAGGAAGAATAGGAGAAGGCAGCGGCAGAGCGTCTATTGAAAGATGAAGCAGAAAAAAAGAGTAAGGAGGAAGAGGATCAAAGATCGAAAGAAAATTCTTCCAAAGATGTCGAGACACCCCCTCCAGTAACAGGGGTACAGATAGAGCTGCCGCCCATCAAAGTACCTCCAATTAACACACGTTTTGCACTCTTAGAACCAGGTACCTCTGAAGGACAGGAGGAGGAAGTCTTCAATCTGACGAGACTCACTTATGATCAATTCACTTTCAAAATCAAGTAGGAAAATAGGAGATGCCTAGCACGGAACCCTAACGCGCCATTCATGGCCATGATAGAAAAGGATATAGTCTTGGACACTAGGACCAATCCAGATGTGATAGCATCATCTGGCAATGCTTTTTCTACATCCACAGAAGAAAAAGTGAGCGGGATGAGTAGAAAAATCCTCTCCCTACAAAATAGATTAGAAGACTTCGAACAAAGGGAAGCTAGGTCGGAGCAAGAAAAGAAAACACTAAGGGAATAAATCCAACAGCTCCAAGACAAAAACACCCTTATTAATGAAGTACCACTCACCATCCAGAGAGATTTAGTGACACTGGAAGCCACCATGAGGCAGCTATACGAGGAAATGTTCACCATAAAGCAAACAATCACATCTCTACTGAGAGCTCAAGCAGAAACTAAGAAGAGAAACGAGAAACTAAAATAGGCCTCCACCACCTTGGATAGAATGATGGAATGGACAAATAGATATCCACAAGATCCAGAAACTTTTCCCAAGAAATATTGGATTCACACTCAGAATGACAAGGTCCAAATTCGCATAAAGGTGCAATCCAAGGAGAAGTTATTCAAATACCTAGAGAAGGTGATAAATGCCTATGAGAATTTGATCAGTGGCATTGAATCGATGGTTGAGCTGCACCATATTCCCTCTCTAGGTACATTCGGTGAAGACAAGACAGGGGAACAGGTAAATAAAGAAATTCAGGCGTTCCTGCAACCTATTAGACAAGTCGCCGCTACACCTAATCTTTCGGCATCGCAAGAGAACTTGGTAAAGTTTTTCATGACGCCAATTTGGATTTACACCAAACTGGCTTCCTTATCCAACTAGGTCACAATCAAGAGAGAAACTATGATCCCAAATGCCCTAGAATTCCTGCAAAGGTTAAGGGAAGATACTCCTATGATCTCACCATTTTTTGCAGACTATCGTGCATGGAAAAATTTCCTCAAAGAACAACAAGTAGATGTTCCCGACCTTGCAATAATGCACACTCTCCCATGATCAGATCGCAAGGTACAACCTATGGGAAGGGTTGCAATTTTCATCTTAAATGGTCAGGTCATAGGTCACATCCTCCATTAGGTCGCGGGTCGCACCTTCCTTCCTGGTCACAAATCATACCAAGAGGCGGGAAGGAGAAGAGTTAAGACACCCTAGGGTCACTTTTGTCTTATATATACTCTCTTCGGGGACTTGTAGAAGGATATTTTTTTTTGGGACTCCAAAGGAGAGAAGATATTTGTAAAGCATTGAACAACCCCTTATGAATGAATACAAGAATTTGTTTTAAATCCACTATTGGATCTTATGAGAATCAATGTCTCCATACTATGAGTATTTCTTCGTATATCTCTGATATCTTATTATTAATTGATCTACATTTTCTGCTTATACTCTTTATGCATTCCAGTTCATTGAATGTGTTAATGATGATATATTTTTTACAAAGGAGATGTTTTTAACTTTACTATTGACATCTATCTTATTCATGAAAACACCCAAGTACGCATAAGTTGTTATCGCTAGGCAAAACTTTTTCTTATATGGTTTGAACAACTTTTACAAACATGACCTTAATGATATGCTGCTAACAGAATCACCTTCAGCTACGTGTTTCCTCTTTATCTTGCTATTTGTAGTATTTATGCTCATTGACAATCATTGATATTTTGTCTTGTATCATCCGATAACTGTATGTCTATAACTCTGCAAGGCTCATTTGTGTCCAGGAGAAGGAGTATTCAACGATAGCCGGACCCACACCCCGGACGGGATCCCTATTACAAACGGTTTAGAGTCTAATTGGGACTTTTTACCAGGGAGATCCCCTACTGTTGGCCAGACAAATTTTCCCATCAACAAAAGGATAGATCCTAAAGCTTGAAAGTAAGTCTGTGGTTACCTCTAATATTCTTAAAACTATAAACTCAAAAATTTCACAACTTTGGGAATTATTAGAGTGATAACACCTCCATTTGCAACCATCACTTGACATTCTAGTGCTAGGTATAGGAAACAATTCAATTCTTTGGCTACCTTACAATGAATAAAATTATGGGTACTACGTGAATCAATCAACACTATTACCTTTTTCTTCTTGATATGTCCTTCTATCTTGGGAGTTTGAGGAGTGGTAATTCCTGCCAATGCATTACACGATATGATCAGACTAATTTCTTCTTCTTCTAGAGTTGGTTCCTAGTGTATATCCTCTTCTTTTGAATTTTCTTGTTCATTTTCTTCCTCCTCTTCACAATTTATGTAAAATAACTTCTTCTCAACACACTTATGACTTTTAGTGTATTTTCTATCACAACTGTAGAAAAGCCATTTTTCTCTTTTTCTTCCAATTTTTATCGTGTCAACCTTGTAGGTTTTGGAATTCTAGGAGTAGAAGCACTTCCTTACTTATAGATGTGAGAGTTAGGCTTCCTTGTCGCCATAATTTTAAATTCAATTTTTCTTGCTAACCTGAATGTATTCTCCAATGAATCAGGCTCCCAAATGTGAACTTCATGTTGGATGTTATCCTTTAAAGTACCTATGAATACATCAATCATGTGTTCCTCTAGAATATTATTCACCCTTATATTCAATTTTTGGAAGTCCTCAATGTGCTCCACCGCTGAACCCTTTTTTTTGAGATTTATCAATTGGCTAAACAAGGTTTTTCTCTTTGTATCCTCATCATGTGCTATCATTTCCTCCATAAAAATTGACCAAGTGACATTTTTTTTTATGGGAGAAAAGCCATCGATACCATACAAATGTATTTTTTTCTAAACGTAAAGTTTCAATGCGTACCATTTGTGTGTTTTTCTCATTATTGAGATCAAAATATTGCTCCATATGTAGTGTCCATGTTACAGGATCCTCACCATCAAACCTCCTCATATCCATCTTTGGAATATGGTGGTTCTTCAATCCAACATTAGAGTTTATGAAATCATGATTAACATTTATTTTGTTCTCATCATGAGTTTCCTCTACTATATTTTTTCCATTAGGAATCATTTCTTGTATTAACCTTGTCATCAAATCTTCCATGTCTGCTTTTAGATCATTCTTCATGTCTTCCATGTTGTCTTTCATTTTTTCATCGATCTTAGCTTCCATGTCATCAATCTTAGCTTCCATTCCATTCTTCAAACCATCCATCTCGGCTTCCACACCTTTCTTCAAACCATCCATCGTAGCTTCCATGCCTTTCTTCAAAACTTCCATTTCGTTTTTTATTGCTCTTTGTGAGAGCAAAATTTGGTGCACTTGTTCTTGTAATTTTGATATGTCATGTTGCACTTCTTCCTCTTCATGAGTCATAGTAGAGCCTTTTGAAGGCTTAATGGGTGTTGAATTATTTTTAGGTGGAATTTTAGAACCCAATACTAATATCTGTGCTTCAATATGCCCTTTGAATCACTTCAAAATGATTTTTCACACAAGACTTATGCAATTCGGAGAAAAAAATACATACATTTTTCTTGCTTTCGAGGAGCTCGATATTGAAACTAAATTATATCTGTGATTACAAATATTCAATATATTAAATTTGGCCCTGTAGTATCCCTCTAAATATTCTTTCGAATGCCATAGGTCTGACCTGATTTGTATTTTTCAAAGCAAAGTTATGCTCAAACTCCCACAATGACCTAATTATGGACTGATTCAGTAGATAGAACTTGTAGGACATGCCACGTGTCACTGTTTTCTCCTTAAACTGTGAAATTGATACACAAGAAACTAAAATCATTGTACTTACGGCCACCTTTTATAGAATTCTGATCCGGCGCTCAGAGAGAGAGTTATGACAATTTTCCCACAGTCACCTCTTTTGAGATGAAATTTGGGAACTTGAAAAAACCCTAACTTCCACAGATCCTAACTTCAAAAATGTTGCGAAAAAATATCTGAAATTTATACAAGAAATTCCTCAAGAATTCGACTTTGCTCTGTAAAAATTTTAGCTTCTGAACCTTCATAGAAAAAATGTAATAGAAAAAATTCCACGATGATCTGTTTTAGGTGAAATTTAGGAGCCTGAAACAACCCTAAATTCCATAGACCATATCTCCGATAATATTGTGAACCAAGATTTGAAATTTTTACACCACTTTCCTCAGGATTTCGGCTTTGCTCTGTAAAAAATTTAGCTTATGAACCTTCATAGAAAAAAATTTATAGCAAAAACTCCACAATGATCTGTTTGGAGTAGCGAAACCCTAGAATCCAAAGCTATGATAACAAATGTTATGAAACCAGCTCCAAAAATAGAAGAAAAGAGATATCAACACCTTAGAAATAAGCCACTTCAAGGATTCAACCTCATTTACATTACATAAATGAACAATACTTGGATGATTCAAATGACAAAACCTCCTTCTATATATAGGATTCCATGGGGTCACAACATAATCCTAGCTGACCTAGCAATAATAATGTAACGGCATAATAATAACAATATTGGGGTTACAGGGGTACAACAATAACAATAAGGGGGTTACACCAACAACAATAAGGGACTATACTAGTAATATAGGGACCTAACAATAAGATGCTTAATATGTCCTGTTTAATACTCAATTAAAAGTGAAACTTTGAAGAGAATTACAACCTATAAATAACCTATAATTATAAAACCTAAAATATGTAATTACACTAAAGATTGATTTCTCACATTGTGAATCATGTAAATTTGTTGTGACAACATAAAAATCTACCTTTAAAAAGCTAATTTGAATGTCAAAAAGTAAAAAACAGTGAGTATATATGACGCAGTTATGAATAATGGCAAAGATGATGATCTCATTCATAGGATTCATAAAGAAGAAGACGCCTTATATTGTTTAGCTTTGAAATATCAACAACAGGTATTCCAACTTTTCTGTCACTAAATATGGCCTCTTACAATAAACCCTGTTTGAATTTGACATATTGCATTAAAATAATGAATTACTCTATGAAGAAATTATTTCCAACTAAGAAATTTATATAAACAAATATGGAAATATTCATTAATTAGAAACATTATTCTAGCATAATATCATGTGATACAACCTAAAGTATACTAAAAATAATTTATATACATCTATAATATCACCTCAAATTAAATTATCTCTTTATGCAACATTCCTTCAAGATCTGCAATTTGCCTCCTTGCTTTAGTAACCTTAATACCAAAAATAAAGGATCCATATGTGGTGATTTTCTATCCTATCTAATAGACCAAATTAAAAACCTCTCTAAACAACATTTCCACTTTATCTTCAACCTGTACATTTGCATCATAATGCACATTAGTTTAGATCCGGGGGGTCCTATTCCATAGGTATGATAGGCATATAATTTAATTTGTAAGAATCTACCTATATGTATAATTTCTATCATAAAGTACCTATGCAACTTTCCGAGCCAATCTTGTTGATTTGGATCATGGAACTCTAGTTTTAATGGTGGAAAATGTAGAGACAAACATTTATGGAGGAATATCATAAACATGCAATCATACTGCCAAAATTATCACATTTGATTTTGAAAGGACGTAAGTCCAATATATTATTTATAATAGCCATTAACTATCATACACAATTATGGGTACTCCAGAAAAATCATGAGTTACATAATTATGTAAGATATCACAAGGTCAAAATAAAAATAAAAATATGAAAATTTCTTCCAAAATATAAAGCAATAGAATTCAGTGGCATAAGAAGAGATACCATTGTGGCAATTCTTTAGGTGTATCTTTAAATTTTACTTCATATTTTAGCATATTTCTTAAATAATTGTGGTTGAAAGGGTTGGAAAAGGGTAAGTGGAGAGAGGATTCAACACTACAATGGTACATTTCATGAAAGAAAAAAAAATCAATTCTTTTTACAAACTCATAGAGGAAGCTTTGAGGCCATAATTTGAAGAAGTTGTTGCTATCTTAGATGGAGAAGGAATCATATACTTGGAAAGATACAACATTATTGGTACATTTATAGAGGGTATTGCAGATCTAGAGAGAAGATACCACAATAGCCCTAATGTAGAATGAGGTCTAGACACTTTTCTCAAGCCAAACAATCTCAAATGATATGTGGTGTGTTTCAGTGGTTCTCCCATTTATAACACCTACAACTTTTATGATAAATAAGTTCATGGAAAAATAAATCAGGCTAAAAATGAGGGTCAATAATTATGGTGAATGGCCATAACTATCATACACAATTATGGGTACTCCAGAAAAATCATGAGTTACATAAATTATGTAATATATCACAAGGTAAAAATAAAAATAGAAATATGAAAATTTCTTCCAAAATATAAAGCAATAGAATTCAATGGCATAAGAAGAGAGAACATTGTGGCAATTCTTTAGGTGTAGCTTTAAAGTTTACTTCATGATTTAGCATATTTATTAAAGTATAGTGGTTGAAAGGGCTGGAAAAGGGTAAGTGGAGAGAGTCAATGCTGCAATGGTACATTTCATGAAAGAAAAAAGAAATCAATTTTTTTTACAAACTCATGGAGGAATCTTTGAGGCCTTAATTTGAAGAATTTGTTGTTATCTTATATGGAGAAGGAATCATATACTTGGAAAGATACAACATTGATGGTACATTTGTAGAGGGTATTGCAGATCCAGAGAGAGGATACCATGGTCGCCCTCATGTAGAATTAAATCTAGACACTTTTCTCCAGCAAAACAGTCTCAAATCATATGTGGTGTGTTTTAGTGGTTCTCCCATTTATAACACCTACAACTATTATGATAAAGAAGTTCATGGAAAAATAAAGCAGGCTAAAAATGAGGGTCGAGAATTATGGTGAACGGCCATGTCCTAGACATATTTTGGTAGAAATTCATATTGATCATTGAAAAATGAGTCATTTCCTTGTGTCCAAGTCCACATTCATACACCACTCCAGCTTGAGGTTACTCTTGTAAATTTAAATAGTGAACTCAGCAGTGAACAAGTGAATGTTAGAAAAAAGGGAGAATGGTTAGATAGAAACAATATAGTTGAATTTTCTAGCAAGACTGAAGAAAACTCTTGTTGTTAAATCATCTCAACATCTCTGAGGGAGTAGTAGACAAGAAATCCATTTTTAATTTCAATAAGAGTTGGGAGCTAAAAATGACACTCAATAATTTCAATAATTTATGTAACTCATGATTTTTTTGGATTACCCATTATTATTTTTCATACATAATTATGGGTACTCCAGAAACATCATGAGTTACATAAATTATGTAAGATATCACAAGGTAAAAATAGAAAAATAATATGAAAATTGCTTCCAAAATATAAAGTAGTTGAATTCAGTGGCATAAGAAGAGAGAACATTGTGGCAATGCTTTAGGTGTAGCTTTAAATTTTACTTCATGCTTTAGCATATTTCTTAGCATGGTGGTTGAAAGGGTTGGAAAAGGGTAGGTGGAGAGAGGATTCAACATTGCATGATACATTTTATGAAAGAAAAAGAAAAAGAAAAATTTACAAGTTCACAGAGGAAGCTTTGAGGCCATAATTTGAAGAAGTTTCTTCTATCTTAGATGGAGAAGGCATCATATAATTGGAAAGAGACAACATTTTTGGTACATTTGGAGAGGGTACTACAGATCCAGAGGGAAGATACCATGAAATCCCTGATGTAGAATGGGATCTAGACGCTTTTCTCAAGAAAAGCAATCTGAAATCATATGTGGTGTGTTTCAGAGGTTCTCCCATTTATAACACCTACACCTATTATGATAAAGAAGCTCGTGGAAAAATAATGCAGCCTAAAAATGAGGGTCGAGAATTATGGTGAATGGCCCTGTCCTTGACATATTTTGGTAGAAATCCAGGTTGGTCATTGAAAAATTATTCACTTCCTTATGTCCAGGTCAACATTCAAACACCACTCCAGCTTGAGGTTACTCTTGTAAAGTTAAGTACTCAACTCAGCATTGAACAAGTGAATGTTAGAAAAAATGGAGAATGGTCAGATAGAAACAATATAGTTGAATTTTCTGGTAGGACTGAAGCAAACTCTTGTGGTTAAATCATCTCATTATCTCTGAGGGGGTAGTAGATAAGAAATCCATTTTGAATTTCAACAAGAGTGGGGAGCTAAAAACAACACTTAATAATTTCAATAATTTATGTAACTCATGATTTTTCTGGAGTACCCATAAGTTTTCAAACACAATTATGGGTACTCTAGAAAAATCATGACTTACATAAGTTATGTAAGATGTCACAAGGTCAAAATAAAATAATTATATGAAAATTGATTCCAAAATATAAAGTAGCTGAATTCAGTGGCATAAGAAGAGAGAACATTGTGCAAATCCATTAGGTGTAGCTTTAAAGTTCACTTCATGGTTTAGCATATTTCTTAAAGCATGGTGGTTGAAAGAGTTGGCAAAGGGTAAGTGGAGAGAGGAGTAAACATTGCATGGTACATTTGATGAAAGAAAAAAAAAATCATTTTCTTACAAGCTCACAAAGGAAGCTTTGATTCCATAATTTGAAGAAGTTTTTTCTATCTTAGATGGAGAAGGCAACATATAATTGGAAAGAGACAACACTGCTGGTACGTTTGGAGGGGATACTACAGATCCAGAGTGAAGATACCATGGTAGCCTTGATGGAGAAACAGATCTAGATGCTTTTCTCAAGCAAAACAATATCAAATCATATGTGGTGTGTTTCAGTGGTTCTTTCATTTATAACACCTACAAATATTATGATAAAGAAGTTCATGGAAATATAAAGCAGGCTAAAAATGAGGGTCGAGAATTATTGTGAATGGCCCTATCCTGGACATATTTTGGTAGAAATTCAGTTTGATCATTGAAAAATGAGTCACTGGGTTATGTCCAAGTCCACATTCAGACACCACTCCAGCTTGAGGTTACTCTTGTAAAGTTAAATAGTGAACTCAGCAATGAAAAAGTGAATGTTAGAAAAAAGGGAGAATGGTCAGATAGAAAAAATATAGTTCAATTTTATGGTAGAAATGAAGAAAAATATTGTGGTTAAATCATCTAAGCATATATGAGGGAGTAGTAGACAAGAAATCCATTTTGAATTTAAATAAGAGTGGGGAGCTAAAAATGACACTAAATAATTTGAATAATTTATGTAACTCATGATTTTTCTGGAGTACCAATAATTAGTTTTCATACACAATTATGGGTACTCCAAAAAAATTATGAGTTACATCAATTATGTAATATGTCACAAGGTCAAAATAAAAAAGTAATATGAAAATTGTTTCCAAAATGTAAAGCAGTTGAATTCAGTGGCATAAGAAGAGAAAACATTGTGGCAATGATATAGGTGTAGCTCTAAAGTTTACTTTGTGGTTTAGCATATTTCTTAAAGCATGATGGTTGAAAGGGTTGGAAAAGTGTAAGTGGAGAGAGGATCCAACAATGCATGGTACATTTGATGGAAAAAAAAAATATTTTACAAGGTCACAGAGGAAGCTTTCAGGCCATAATTTGAAGAATTTGTTGCTATCTTAGATGGAGAAGGCTGCATATAATTGGAAAGAGACATCACTGCTAGTACATTTTCAGAGGGTACCATAGATACAAAGGAAATATGCCACAACATCCCTCATAGATAATGAGATCTAGACACCTTTCTCAATCAAAACAATCTTAAATCATATGTGGTGTGTTTTAGTCGTTCTCCCATTTATAACACCTATAACTATTATGATAAATAAGTTCATGGAAAAATAAAGCAGACTAAAATTAGGGTCGAGAATTATGGTGAATGGCTTTGTCCTGGACATCAATTTTTAGTAGAAATTCAGATTGATCATTGAAAAATGAGTCACTTCCTTATGTCCAGGTCCACATTCAGACACCACTCTAGCTTGAGGTTACTCTTGTAAAGTTAAATAGTGAACTCAGCAGTGAACAAGTGAATGTTAGAAAAAAGGGAGAATGGTCAGATGGAAACAATATAGTTGAACTTTTTGGAAAAATCGAAGCAAAATCTTGTGGTTAAATCATCTCAGCATCTCTAAGGGCGTAGTAAACAAGAAATCCAATTTGAATCTGAATAAGAGTGGGGAGCTAGAAATGACATCAATAATTTCAATAATTTATGTAACTCATGATTTTTCTGGAGTACCCGTAATTAGTTTTCATACAAAATTATGGGTACTCCAGAAAAATCATGAGTTACATAAATTATGTAAGATGTCACAAGGTCAAAATAAAAAAATAATATGAAAACTACTTCCAAAATATAAATCAGCTGAATTCACTGGCATAAGAAGAGAGAACATTGTGGCAATGATTTAGGTGTAGCTTTAAATTTTACTTCATGGTTTAGCATATTTCTTAAAGCATGGTGGTTGAAAGGGCTAGAAAAGGGTAAGAGAAGAGAGGAGTCAACACTACATGGTACATTTTATGAAAGAATAAAAATTCAATTTTTTTACAAGCTCACAGAGGAAGCTTTGAGACCATAATTTGAAGAAGTTGTTGCTATATTAGATGGAGAAGGCATCATATAATTGGAAAGAGACACCACTGCTAGTATATTTGGGGAAGGTACTGTATATCCAGAGAGAAGATACCATGACATACCTAATGTAGAATGATATCTAGACGCTTTTCTCAAGAAAAACAGTCTGAAATCATATGTGGTGTGTTTCAGTTCTTCTCCCATTTATAACACCTACAACTATTATGATAAACAAGCTCACGGAAAAATAAAGAAGCCTAAAAATGAGGGTTGAGAATTATGGTGAATGGCCCTGTCCTGGACATATTTTGGTATAAATTTAGTTTGATCATTGAAAAATGAGTCACTGCCTTATGTCCAGGTCCACATTCAGATGCCACTCTAGCTTGAGGTTACTCTTGTAAATTTAAATAGTGAAATTAGCAGTGAAAAAGTGAATGTTAGAAAAAAGGGAGAATGATCAGATAGAAACAATAGATTTGAATTTTTTGGAAGGACTGAAGCAAAATCTTGTGGTTAAATCATCTCAACATATATGAGGAAGTAGTAGACAAGAAACCAATGTGAGTTGAGAGTTGCTTCTGGGGCGGTATGCCCATGTGTATGTTTGTCTATGTGTTGGGGTCATTGTGCTGACATGGTTATGTTCTTATATACTATGATGTAGAGAGGTATATTGTGGTAAACATGTTTAATCCATGTCTATTAATAAAATATAATCATAGATGGCAGACCGAGATAAAAATAGTACAAGGGGCCCATGACTCCATAGCTGAAAAAGGAATCTTGATGAAAAGGTAACATTATTATCTTATAATATAATATTATAATATTAAATAAAGGAAAAATATATTTATAATAGGGGTAATTTGGTTACTCGGGAGGGGATCCAGCCTTGGTGACTGAGGAGTCAATGAGTCATGGGGGTTACACCCTAAAACTGACTAGTTTGGGAGCATCTGAGTTTTTGTGGGCCTTGTTGGCCCTGAGAGCTTGGTGGATTTGGTTATGGATTGATGGCCACGAAGTTCTGGGAACTTGTGTTTGATATAGTCAATGAGTCATGGGATTTGACTCTGTAACTAACTGACCAGTCGGTGATCCTTGCGCTTGGACTTTGTAACCGAATGAGTCATGGTTATTCAGTTAACCATGTCATAGAGAATACATCAATATGTGAGAGCATTGGTGGTTAAGGTTATGGCCCGAGTAGGCATGGAGTCGAGGCCCCAACTCAGGGGTGAAGGATTGTTCAACAACAATGAACAACGAGGTTTATGGTTGCGTGGAACATGAGAGGTCCGCAGCCATCCAACAAGATTCACAAATAAGTATTTAATAACATGTTATCTTTCATTCTGCTTCATTTACATATGGTTTTGTAATCTTGTGGTTGATTGTGCTCAATATCATATATTATCGTTAATTTAATCATATATTTATGGTTATACTTGGGAAAAATATGATCGATCAAATGAATCTGGTCAATTAACATAATTGTATATTTTTTGTTTAATTTTTCCTAGGGCTATGTATTTATGGTATACCTATGTGTGTAACTATTTTTATGGTTAATTATTTGTATGTATATATATACTTGGTTATATTTGAAATATATATCAACTTTGTGCATTAGGGTTTGGGAGTGTGCGGGGATTTAATGTTGTGGTTAAATTATGTTATTTGATTTTGGTAAATTTTGGGAGCAATTTTGGGGTTTGGGTCAGTGGTGTTACCCAGAGGTATCTAGGGATGTTACAATGGTATAAAAGAAACCAAGTTGAAATATTGAGCATGTATGGGTTGAAAACTTATAATGCAATAAAAATTACCGAGAATAGTTGCAAGCCATTTGAAAAAAATCCAAAGCTGGATTATAGAAGGGTTATAAATACAAACACAGAAGAGGATTCTCTTTGGAAATTTTTATTAAGGATACTCTTGTATGTCAGGTGCCATAACTTAGAGTTTTCATACCTATTTCTTGACATAATTCTGGTAAAAAATGAATGAAATCTTGGATGGTTGTATTTAGAGGTATTGATGGTGGTCTCACTATGTATCCTATATGTTTTTTGATTAGATTCAGACACCAAACCATAAAACCATTCACTACAATAAAAAGTACAACGATGAATATTGGCATGATTATGAGGATACCTTCTTCTAATATAAAGGTATACTTTTAGGTTTTCAATGAAACATATGCCACTAACGCATATGCCTATTACTTCTTGTTGCACGAATGTGTCAACAAGAAAACCTCATTAGAAGGCAATAAATTCCATGCCCAGATTCCTATCATGGGAGTATTAACCCAAAGTGTTTTCTTTGTAACTAAGCTTCTCTACATGTATGGTTATAGAGATCACAAACGAAAAGAAAGGGAGGTTGAACCAAATGTATCTGGAGATTATGATTCTCAACCCCATATGGCAAGTAAATATGCTTTGGACAAGAAACAACTCTTACACCATCTAAAGAGAAATACAGTTGACAGTTCATTTAATCTCTGAAAGTGGAAGTTATGGGTCTTTAGGATAGGAGGATAATGGTAGGTATGAAAAGGATGATGGAACCAAAACTGCCACTAAGCCTACATTTAAATTTCCAGGTGAAGATGCACCAGATGTGGCTATGAAAGTAGTGAAAGAAGTGAAGCAAGAAATGGAAGAGAAATAGATTTTGGAAACATGCCATCAAAGCATGGTCATATCAAAAGATAATGCAGAGTCTCAATTTTCTAAGGAATGCAAGCTGAAGCTCTTAAGTTACTGGAAGTATGCTAACAAATTTGATATGGGTATGCATAGCCAACTTGATGGGAGCTTCAGTGCAATGAATGTGATAAATTGTAAGGTGGGGGAAGGGAACACTGAAAAGTGTGATTACAAAGAGATAGAGCACCCCACATCGTGTCCTCCTTGCAAAGAAAGAGAAAATCCATCTTGCAGTTTTGAAGCTTTTGATGGTTAGCCACACGAACCAAATAAGCTCAAAAATGTTGTTGATGAGGCCCAACATGGGATCCCATCTTCATTCAATCCATTTAAAATCACAATATGCAATATTTTTACTAAATCTTTGGTAGTCTAAATAGTGCCAAGAGTAGGACAACTACTCCAGACAAGACCGCAGAGGTTGCATCATCTACTGATATTGAAGCACCAAAAAAACACGACTTTGACTTGAATGAAGGAATCATGTTAGATTAAGGCCCACAAGAGCCAGTCACAGTTTTTTATCCTGTTTCTTTTATTCCAAGCTGCTAAGTTGTTTCTCATTCTGCGGTTTATTCTTCAAGCTTAAGTGTTCCAATTTCAGTTGTAGCTTCTACAAAAGGTGAATTTATACCTCCAGTGAGTCCTATTAAAGGAAAAGGTGAGTTGGACTAGAGATTCTTTGCAACAACAAATGATTTTCGCCTTGCTAAACCTCAAATACCTCCAGATAGGAATCCAGATGAGTGCCAATTGCAACTTAAGCAGATGGAAGAATAATAGATAGAAATCCAAATAGGTGCCAAGATGCAAATGAACTGGAAGAACTTCATACAAGTTCCAAGATTCAAGTGAAATATATATACCGTTGTCTCCAAGAAAAAGAGCATCTCAACCTCTTTTTTATTTCGATCTCAATGTCAGCAATGAGGATCTACTGGAAGAAGAAAAAATAGTTACTGCAAAATTTCCAACACATAATTCATCGTCGCCTAAGAAATATACACTCGAGTGTGAAACTTGATTTGGATATGAATTGTGTAAAAGAGAATGAATAAAATGGACCAGGCTTAATTTCATATCATAGAGAGACTGAAGTAGTGGACACCTCTAACAGAAACAACAGTTCTTGTGGTGGAGAAAAATGCATTGAGCATGATTTTGACTTAAATGATGGCCTCTATATGGACAACAAAATATTTGTATATGATTCTATTTCTTCTCAGGGAAATGCAAGAGCTGTGAGAATTCAAACTTCCTCCATTCCAGGCCTTAAAATGGCTGGTGAAATGAAATATAAATCTTTGGTTTCAAGTTGGAGGACCAATTCTTGTAGTTGCAATGCCAGCATATGCACCTATGAGGCAAAACTGTCCATTTTTTGTGATTGTTCCCTAGAAATTCTTCAGTGTAGGGCAAAGGTAAGACATTCCTTCATTCCATGCAGATATATATAGCCCACCTATTAAGTTGTCATCATCTACAACTGCAACATTTTCATATCCAATGCAACCACCTGGTTTTCTATACATTCGACACCTCTCTGGATTCACCTCTGCCTCTTTTCCTATTGTGTTTGCATATTTCTCAGACCCTTCAAGTTCTCACCCATTCACTCCAAGTACTTCTCATATTTTGACCTTTGGTGCAATTATTCCACCCCATATTCGACATCCTTAATGGGATTGAAAAAAATTCCAACTCCCAACAATGATAGAATCTGGTCTAGGCCAAACTTAGATTTGAATTTTGGCCTAGAGACTTTTGAGGCAAAGGGTAAAGAAGAAAGAGCAGGATCAAAAAATGTAGTAGTTTTGGAAGGTCCTTTGATAACATATGGGCAAACTAGAGTCATCCAACAATCATCAGCATCAACAGACTCTTTTAAGAGAAAGGAACCTGAAATAAGGTGGGATTTAAATATATTCGATAATGAAAAAGAGATATAAAGATAGCAAATTTTTGGAGGTGTTGGTAGCTTCTTTTTCATGGGTCTATCTCACCCAAAGGGTGTTTCTTATTGGGCACATATATTTGTAATTGAATCCCAATGTGATGTTGATAGAGTTGTTTAATCCCAAATGGCTTAAGCTGGAGATAAAGGTGTACTGGCTTGAATTTGAGATTGATACAAGGCCATAATTGCTCATGCATATTGAAATTCCCATATCACTAATGTTCCTCTTTTTGGGTGATCCTGCTACACTTTTTACATGTATTCTTATTGTAGAAGTATGAAGGGAAAAAGCCAGGTGTTTGAAAAAATTCCCAAGAAAATTTTTACAGCATGGAATGTTATTATCAAAGGTTGTGTTAGGGATGGACACAGCCAGGAAGCCCTCAAGATATATTACCAAACACAATAGGGAGGACTTAGTGGAGACACACCTTTCCAATTATCCTCAAGGTGCGCGTTGAGATTGTGGCCCTAGAGTAGGGGAGGGAAATTCACAGTTACATGGAACACCATGACTACAGGATATTTCGAAATTAGAAATTCTGAAGAGGCCGGAAAGGTACTTGATGAAATGTAGCTGGGAAGGTCAAAACCCAATGTGATAAATTGGAGCATGATGATATCCAAGTATGAGTTGGATGGTTACAACAATTGTGTAGTGAGATCTTTTCTAAAATGCAACTGGCTGGAACGAAATCCAATTCAGTCACTATTTCTAGTGCTCTCGCTTCTTGTGCAAAATTAGCAGCGTTGCAACAACAAAAAAATGGATGATGCCTATGAAGTGTTTGTCAATATTCCAAAGAGGGATATGATTTCATTGAATGTAGTAATTTCTTTTTATGCATTGAATGGATATTGTGATAAGGTGTTGGGGCTCTTTTATCAACTTAAAAATGACAAGAATGAACCGAGATGTAATTACATGGAGTGCAGATATTGTGAGATATACTCAATTTGGTCATAGTGTTCAATCCATGGAAATATTCAATTTAATGAAATTTGTAGAGGTGAATTCTAACTCTATTACCATAGCAATTATTTTTCCTTCATGTGCCGATTAGTAGCTCTGTAGTGTGGGTATCGAATGCATGGGCATAAGGAATATTCCCTAACACTCTTTTATGAAATACAAAAAGCAGACATTAAGGTAGGCCATATCACCTTCATTGTTATTTTATCTAACTATGGCCATGGAGGACTAGTATATGAAGGCTAGCATCATCTCAATCAAATTAGTAGAAATTTTGAGGTGAAGGCTAGAGTGGAGCATCATGTGTGCATGGTTGAACTCCTTTGCTAGTCGAGACGCTTTAATGGAACATATTTGACATTGTCAAACATCTATGCTACTTCTATGGGATGATGTAGTCAATGTGAGAAAGCTAATGTTAGATAAGGGAATTGAAAAAAATGAACTAACATCTCATTTTGAAGGACAATTCCAGTTGTTGCTAACTTAGTATGTTTTGAGCTATATCATGGAAACTCTTAGACAATGTTCTTGATTTTCAATGATAATACACCCTCTTCATTGGAATTTTTCCTCTCTAAAACCATGGATAGGAGAGACATCAAGGAGTTACAACCATGCATACTTCCTTAAAAACCATCAAGGTGGATGGAAATAGATAATCATGACAAGCTCCAAGCATTGGACAAGTCTTGGTTGAAGCCTTATGTTGTAAAAGATGAATCCATAAGGAAAGTCTTGGGCCAACTTTGGGACTTTGTTGAGGATTTTTGGTGCATTTTGAAATTAACTCAAGTTTTTCTACATTGTTTGGTTATAGAAAATTAGTGGAGCCAAAAAAAGACATTTTCAAGGAAATAGGTCTTCCTAACAGAGGTCAAACGTTGGGTCATTGGTCTGAAAACAAGAATTTCATTGTTAAGCAAATTTGATGGAGCGGCCAGCAAGGGAACATGACAAGTTGTTGCCTCAGACTTGCATATTTTTGTGGGCTTTCTTGTCTGTATTCAAGGTGTTTTTGTGGTCAGAGAACCCTAGAGGAGTGCTTGATTTGGTCCTGCAACACATTTTGAGAGGAACTATATTTCTTTTAGGTGGGATTATTTCTTATTCAATTGCGGACTATACCATGACAAGACTCATTTGAAAAGGCAATGAATTCCATGGATGTTATAGGGATTCGAATAGAGGCCTCACATCTATTGTAGTTATTGAAAAACTCTCATATATGCTTGAACATAGGAGGAATATGATCACAAATTAAAATATTATTTTATTTCCATTTATTCTCTTCCTCTACGAATTTCATGGAAATTAAAATCATCACTTTATTCTGTTATTTGAGCATTATATGGAAGGCTTCATGTAGTTTTTTCACAAGGTGCCATAATTTATTTGCAAGAGACGGCTATTCAACAAACCCTTATTTATGAGTCCTATTGGATCCTATTACAACTAAAACTTGAATATATAACTCTATAAGTTATCCTCCTTCGATATTGTAAATCATCATATATTTTCCTGGGACAAGAATAGGTGACTGATTTCATAAGAAAGGTATTTGAGATGCTAGTTGGAGTGTCTAGAAAGCTTCAGGTATTCGAAAGGTTCTTCCACAATTGAAACAATGTGTACAGGGATGTTGGATATACTAGAAGAATTCTTTAACTTCTTATATTTTGTATATTGTCTAATGGATGGGAGCACTTCAACATTAGAAAAGAATCATTCAATAAAGAACTTCAGTATCCCAGATAACGAAATTTTTATTTTTCTTATTTCAACCGAGGCATTGGGGTGGGAGGGGATGGAATCAATTTTCCAAGTGTAGATACAATTATTATATGTGATCTATATTTCAGTATTTTTTTTCTTTTATGCGCTCAATCATGATCTCACAGTATAGGCCAAAACAAACCGGTGTTCTACATTAGTTGATAATAAAGTGTATTGTTGAGAAAATTCTATTGCATCAGTGTACAAATATGGAATTAGGGAATCTGGTGATGAATCTTTGTAAAAGTGAAAGTTTAAAGAGTTATAAAGATCACAAAGAACCTATATATATTTCTTTTAAAAATTAATTTAATGTTATTTTTTTGGTTTTCTCATGTTTTTTTGTCCTACAAATTTGTTACTATTATGTTTATTATCTAGCATGCATATGCCCAGATAATGACCTCTTGCCATAACTTCAAAAAGAGAATCTGTAATACCTATATCCAATTACTGCAGTTACTAGAAAAAAGAAATTCAAAATAATTTAATATGAAAAGAACTTATTTTACACATACTGCTCCTTTGTGAGTTTCACAACACCTCAAGTGCCCAAGTAGGAACTTTAAATTTCACTCTAACAACCCCACTAATTTTGGGTTACAATCTAAGTTTCACAACAGCAACAAAAAAAGAAGTTAATCACGTTAAGGAAAAAAAAGAAAATGAGGGTAAAGGGTGTACCATACAAAATATTCTCCTAAACAATGCATCATTTTATGGAACCTTAAACTGCATACCGTGATTACCACGTGAGATGCATGTAGCAGAGTAATGTTCTACCTTCTTCTCTAGCTATCCCAATTTTGGATATCACTCTCAAATAAAATCAATTAGTACCCTATTTATTCCTTCTGTTCAAGATGGTTCTGAATTCAGAGATACCCAGGTGAAGCGAAAGCCAATGAGTAGCTTTGGAGATCAGTCAGAGCAATCATTATCTGACTCATCCAAAGAAACATATAGCAGCGATTTATCTGATGAAGTGGATGCCTCTTATGAGGGTGTCACTTCAGATAACATGGTTGAAGATCAAAGTATCACTAGAAGAAACATGTTAGTTCATTCAGGTGTTTTTTCTTGATTTTTCTTTATGGTGAATTTTCCATACAACTAGAGTGTTTGGAAGTGAGATTCTGTGGGGAATTTTTTGAATACCGGTGTGATAATTTTGGATCATTACCTATGGCTACCAGAACCTTGGTGTTACTTTAATTTAAGCATTGGGGTATTAGACAGGGAAAATTTTAAGGATGGAAGTTTATCTTAAAGTTTAGAAACCTTGGCGGATCTTACTAGTCCCCAGTGTGTCAATTGTAAAAATTTAATGATATTTTTTTACAAATATTTAGGTTTTTAATTATTTTATATTAGTATATATAAGATTTTGGCGATTTTTAGGGTAAAATAATTTTATAATATAAAATTTGGGCAAATTAATTTTCAAATAAATGGAAAATGGCGAATCTTTTTTTTGGAAAAAACATGGAAAACTAGCCCACCTACGAATATTAGCCCCTAAAATTTTCCCTGGTATTAGACTGACTTATAAAACCAAACTATCTAACTAGTCATCACCGTAAAAATTCTTTGGGTGGTGGGGTTTGTTAGTGTCCCGTGATTTGGAAGATTGGTAAACGAAATGACAGTGTAACATTAGACCAGTCTTTGGAGTCCTAGGACCTAGCCTTCCTGGACTCAGAGAGGGCTCTCTCTATTATGTGAAGGATGTTAACTTGTTCGCTTTGAATGATTGATTTTAGGCTAGTTGTTAAGTGTCGGTTTGTTGTTTGTTTTGTTTGGGGTAAGATGACTAAGTAGGATAGGTGGAATGAGAGGTTATCAAATCAATTGAGCAATGGAGTCTATGAAGTCATTGATATATTGATAGTGATTCGGGGTACATCACAGGGAAAATCTAGTGTAGTGAGTGGATCTTTAATTTTATGTGTGAGGTGATATGGACATTAAGTTTGGGAACCAAGGTAGGGAAAAGGGCAGTTAAGAATCCTTTTCAAATACCTATGAACAGAGAGATCTTGAATACTGATAATCAAAAGATACTGGTCATGAGGTAGGCCAAACCATTTACTCAGTGACAATACTTTTAAGCATATAAACATCCAAGATTAATAGTCGAGTGGAACAAGGAAGCAAGAGAACTTATCTAACTTCAATGATTCTACTTTCAAGATTTGAAAACATATAAGAGACAAATAGCATCAATAAATGAAGAGTAAATTCCTCAACATCATTCATTAAACTATAAATAAGTTCGAAGAAAACTGATAAGCATATTCAAAGGGCAAGATCAAAACAAGACCTCTTTGACTTAACCTATCAATCAATACATAAAAGAGAAGTTTCAAGACAGAGTTTAGATAGCATAAAACAAGCAGGGATTACCATGAATCATGTTTATAAACTAGCATATTAATCCAATAATTAAATAGAAAATATTAGGTGGGCCTAAGGAGAAATGAATAATTCTTTAAGCTAACCCAACAGAAGAAAACATGAAAACAATAGCTAAGAGGAGGACTGAGGTGCCTCAAACAACATTTCTCATGCTATACTCTTCTGAGCTATTGCAATATAGAAATAAGGACATATGGAAAACAAGAAAAAACATGAACATATGAGAAATACATCACCATTAACTAAACTCATGGATCCTACAAGCAAGCCTTTGTCACCATCAATCAAGGCAATTCATCCACAAGCTCCACAACACTTAATTGTTCTTCAACTTTCAAAAAACATGTATTTCTCTTGAACACATCAAGTTCCCCACTATTTACAATGAATCCTCATGCCTTATATAAAAATTAAGGAAGAGGAGAGCCAACTAGAGCATCTAGAAGCCTATTGGCCAACAAGAAATATCCTAAGTTGTCCTTGAGGCCTTGCAAGGCCCAAGGCACAAAAATATCTAACAAATATATTTTCTGGCCAGAAATAGAAATTATATTTACTTTTAGGACCAGAAAATAATGTGAAAGCATGCCAAATGCACATTATTCCCAGTCATCCATAGGAGCACAGCGCACTGTGTCAAACATTGAAATTATGCCAGGAGCGTAGCGCAGAAATAGGCCTTTTGCAGCAGGGTTTTGGATACCTTCCCACTGTCAGAAAAGCCTCTGAGATAGCTCGTTGGAAATCCATTAAAGTATAATTTCCAAATATACCTTTATTTCTTCAATTTCACCTCTACAAGTTGTCCAAAAAGTGAAAATTCCAAGACTTCCAGGAGTGCAGTGCATACTCTGAAAAGTGGGCAGAATGGTGGAAAAACGAGTGTCTTTTACCCTTTTGGGGGATCAAAACAACTCCAATTGAGCTGAAAATTGGTGAGCATACTCCTATAACGATGAGGAATTCAAAAATATAAACCTCTCATCCTAAGGATTCACTATGAAAAAGCACAACCCAGGGTGCGCTGCGCTCCTAGCCTCAAAATTTGCAAAAAACAGAATCTTGTTCAATTTCTCCCAAATTTGGTAGGTAGGAGCCTCATGGGTCCTTGGAGACCTATAGAGAATCTTGGGACAAAATACTAAGCCTAGCTTGGTATTTTTCATCTTTTGGTGTCAGGCCCTCATTTTGGGCAGTTTTGAGTTTTTCCTTGCAAAGGGGTTTTTTTGTTCATAGTGCTCAGTCAATCTCCTTTGTAATGTAAGAGGTGCCTTGATAATTTCTTGGTACATTTTCACCTTCAGGACAATCCTTCTCTTCATCATTTGACACACTATGTTTACTGTCAAATTTAGCGTTTGTACCACTACTTGCACTCTTTGTGGGGTCACTATCTTGGGAACTCTCATAAGTCTTTCCCTTACTGTGATGGTCATTTTCTTCTTCATTAGGTGAGTTCTCTTGGCTGATTTCATCTTCACTATCCTGTTCATTATCTTCATTACTTGGCCCATTGTTATCATTGTTTTTCCCACTGAAATCACTTTCAAAATCTGTTTCTTGGCTGCTTTGCCATATTTTTCATTGTCTTCTTTGTCCTCTTCATTGTTTTCATATGTCCCCCCTCCAATGTCCTTTGTATTTTGAGTGTCACCTTCTTCATTGTTTACTTCAACTCCTTGACTATCATTTTTTTTTTTACTGTCATTAGGCTCAGTGTTTTGGTCTTTTTTTAGCTCACTGTTTTCAAAATTATAAGCTACCTTTGTCCTTGTATCCTTGGATTCATCTTCTTCATCAGAAGACCCTGTCAAAATATCTCCACAGCAGAAAAAATTGGCTCAAAACACGTTGTGGGCAGGTCGAGTGCCTCCTAAACATGTTTGGGTAGCTCCTGAACGAGCTTCATGCAGCTCCTGCAGGCTGTGGGCAGCTCTTGAATGAGCTTCGTGCACCTTTGACTGAGCTTTGTGCAGCTCCTGCACACTGTGGGTAGCTCCTGAACGAGCTTCGTGTAGCTCTTGCATGCTGTGGGTGGCTCCTGAATGTGGGCAGCTCCTACACGAGACTACGTGCATCTCCTGAATGCTAGGTATTTCTTGCATGAGACTGTGTGCAACTCCTGAACGTGGGCAACCTCTACATGAAACTATGTGTAGCTCCTGAATGTGGGAAACCTCTACACGAGACTACGTGCAGCTCCTGAATGTGGGAAGCTTTTGTACGAGACTGCAGGCAGCTCCTGAATGTGGGTAGACTCCTGTACAGGCCTTCATGCACCTCCTACATGAGTCGGGTCACCTTGTGAACTTGTATGCGTGCACCTCCTACACGCTAGGAAACCTTTGCATGTGCCTACGTACACCTCTTAACGGCCTCGAATGGGCTATCATGCAGCCTGGACGCACTTTGTACAACCTTTGAACGAGCTATCATGCAACTGGGTAGGCAACAGGAGCGCAGCGTGACGAGATGTTGGCAAGAGGATTGGGCGGAGACTGCACGATATAACAGGCAGAGTCTGCATGCAGAAATTTCTACAGGCGCGTAGCACCTCTGCACAGGAACGCAGCACTGAATGGAAAAAAGCACAGGGAGACAGTACAGGAGCACAACTCAACTTCTTAGGAGCGCAACGCTTGAAATTTTTGCCTGAAACTCTGTTAGGATTTTTTGAAAAGCTTCGAAACCCTCAACTATTTTTTAAAAATGACCAAATGGTGAATGGGAGATTCTTTTTGGTTGTTTTTATATCCCTTTGAAAAAATTAAAGCTAAAAACCCACTTTACTAAGGTTAGTCTTTTGCTTCTTTCTCTTTCACTGATTTCTTTCCCTTTTTCCTTTTGCAGGTGTTGTTTTTTATCAACATAGTGATCTTTATGAGAGACCCTTTTTTAAAATATGTTTTCATCCTTTCTTTGGCCACTGATCTATCAGAATCATGAAGAATTTGTCCTGTGTTGCAACCCTGGCCCATTTTGGTCAATTTCTACTTGCTGGTGGTATCATAAAATAGTGTTTTTCATCCTTAAACTCCATTTGGAGTTTAGCACTTTAAAACCATTTAGCAGTAGCACTTAGGCTCTCTTTTGGTGGTTATTCTGTAAACCTATGACTGTGCTTGATGAGCTCAAGAAACCTTCACACTGATACTCCTTTCATATTTTTCAATTTTTAGAAGGCTTATTTCAAAGTCCTCTGAAAACCTTTTGTCTCTTTGATGGGGTTTTATGGCCTTTTGTAATGAAAGAATGTTGTCTTTAACAATCTCCTGAAACTATTCTCTGATATTACCTTCTACTCTCTATGTGTAGTCACCAAGGAGGCTTTCCATTCTGTCTTTTTGTTGATTGATTCTTTTATTGGTGTACAGTAGTGCTTATGTGATATTGTCTTCAGGACCTCATGCATGGGATTTTTGATGGGCAGCACCTTACAACAATTTTCTATGAGATCAAGATCCTCCTTGTGAACTTAGGCCTTTTGTATCCTTTACTTGTTGTGGATGTCCTTATGAGTTTTAGGCCTTTTACCTTTTCATATTTTATGTGGTTGAACATTTACAAAGCATTCGTGAAGAAATTCCTGAACATGGGAAAATTGACTTTATGCAGACTTATGATCTGATCTAGGAGGTCCTTTCTTGAAGATCTTTCGACACTCTTTGGACAATCATGAGCTCACCTTATTTTCATTTGATTTCACCTATATCAGAGCTTTAGAAAACCTTGGAGGAAACTTGAAAGTGCTCTGAAGTGTTCTTAGGGGTTAATTTTCTTAGGAAGACCTCCAAGGGCGCAACACCATCTCCCAGGAGTGCAGCGCCATGTGTAATTTATATGGGAAACACTTTCCAGGAGCGCAACACCATTTTGTGGAGGGAATTTGGAGGCCTTCCCGGTGTCAGAATTGGGCCCGTGCTAGCTCACTGGAAATATTAACCTATCTATTTTCAAAATATACCATTTTTGTCCTGATTGAAGTTGATTTTCCTTGTCAAAGGTTGATTTTCCCATGACTGGTCAAAAACTGCTACGTGATGGTGCAGAAATGCAGAGTGCTAGTGTAGAAAACTTTTGGATGCCTTCCACAATTCCAAATTTAGCTCATGATAGCTCATTGGAAATTTCTTCAAGTCTAGTTTTCATTGGACCCATCAAGAAATTCATTTGGACACTCTAGCTATGAGAAACATTGATTTTCCCAAGGCCACTCCAGCAGTGCAGAAATTCTCCCGTGACACCTGTATTTTTGAAATTTCTCCCAAAAAATGATACCTGTGTAAAAATTGAAGGAGTTTTTTCTTCTTGGCCCTATGATGGAAAGAAAAATCTCTCATGTTTTCCAAATTCATCTCTATTTGGGGAGAAACTTATTTTTAAGAAAAAATGGCCCTAGGTGTGGCAAATAGCTTGGCCCTTGGAATGAATTCTGGGAAAATGATGGAGGCATGATTTTATGAGTTGGAATGGCTTCATGATTTCTGATATAACCTACCATATGGATATTCTTCTCTTATGCCTCTTTTCCAAAGCAAACCCCAGCTTAGTTAGAAGAGGAAAATAGGGTTTGGTGTAGGGGATTTAGGACTTCCTTGTAGAGGGAATGGAATGAAGGGGTTAAGGGTTGTCTAAATTCTTAGTGAAATTTTTGGGGATAGGGATTGATGTTATGGAGTAGGATAAATTTTAATTTCAAGGATTAAGTGAGGGGAAGGGGTCCAAAAGGGAAAAGCACAGGCCTAGTCTTGAAAAGTGTCAAATTGTGGCCATAGACTAGGTTTTGTAGAAAAATGATGATTTTGAGGGACAGGAGTGATGGGGAGTGTTTATGAAGGTATATTAAGGATAGGAGGAGGTGTAAGAGCATCAAGATACAAGATTTTTTGATGTTTTAACCATGGGGTCATGAAACCAAGAAAAATGCCCTCAAAAACTCTAGATGGATAATGGAGGAGTTAGGGAAAACAAAATAGAGGGTTGAGGCAAAAGGTGGAAAAACATAGTGATAATGAATGGTATGAGCCCATGATGGGTCTTTTGGGAGTAGTGAGCTGACCTTGACATGATGGGATGATGAAATAGCGAAAAAATTATCCTAATGATAATGAAGGCAGTGAGATTTCTAGAACTCACAATGTTCATGAACTTTGTTTCTAGAAATCTAGGATAAGTATTTAGTCATCCATGAGAAGAAAAAATTACTGATGACTAATAGTGGCTCCACTTGGGGAGGGAAGCTCCTTTTCAGGAGGTGTCTAGAACTTCAAATCTTTGGTTTATGGTGACTAGTGCCTCATCCATTGGGGAGACTTTTCTTCTTTCATTTGTTGATGCTTCCTTAAAGTTCTGATTTCAATAATCTGAAAACATGGTTAGCTCAACTTTATCTCTACCAACACAACCTAATTGCCTAACATTTTTTCTTCCTTGGGTGCACTTGAACTGGAAAACACATTCACATTTTTTATTTTTAAAGCAAAAACAAACTATCTACTTCTACATTTATTTCTTCTAAAAGTTCATATTATGCTAGTGAACTCTTCTTATTCTCTACCTAGTCTATTTGACTATCAAGATTAAGCAGTATGAAAGAATTCATTATCTAAGCTATTTGACAAGAAATTCAAAGCATGAATTGAACCAATATTAGACAATCTAATTCATCATGAGTCGCGACATCAAGACAAAATTCACACAAAATTTATTTTCATAAGTAAACAAAACTAGAAGCTGTGAGGGCTATGTTTCATCATTTTCTAAGCATCCCTATCCTTCTTTTTGGTTCAAATTTAAGCATGTGGAACCAATATCTTTCTTTCCTAATCTATTTTCTTTGACAAGTCAAGCTTCAATGATTTGACTAGCATTATTTCACTAACTTATCAATAATAAATTGAAAACATGTTCAACCATGATTAGGCTAGATGACTGAACAAGACCTTCTTTCATAACAAGTAGTGGAATTTAGGCTTGCTCACTTTCAGTATCACTATTTTTTGGGTATGGAGTTGTACCTTCTTTTCAAATTTTCCCTATTTTTCATTTTTTGTTTGTTTTTTTAATTTTTTTCTCTTTTTGGTCCAAACAATCTACAACTAAAGGTAGAAATATGTTCATAGTGCTGAGCTTATACAATATATACATTCAGCTGGTGAGCTCTCTTTTCCAATACAACCAATCAAGCAGATGATTCCATGAGGGGTCTTGGTTTAGCTCTTTGAGTGTTTTGAATAAATTAAAAGGCCACTTGCACTTCACTTATGCTTGAACTGTAGTACCTAAACTTTTATTTAAACCTTGCATCAAACTAATCTTGACATGTTTTACTCCCTCTTCAAAAGTCTCTAACAAATCAGCAAAGGGATCATCATACAAAAATTGGAGATTTGGAAAATAAGTTTGACCCAGGACTGCTTCTTCCTCCACTTGGCTAAGACTAGGACTCTTTTGGGAAAGAAAATCTTCCTCTTCCTCATGATCACCTGAATTGGTGGACTCATCATAGATTGCAATGTTGTCTTCTATCATACTTGGTATGTTCTGATTGAGTGAGCTGAAATCTATGTGAAATTAATCATGTTGATGAGCAGGGATAGTCTTTGGTAGTAAATCCTCTTGAGAAAGCAACTGAACAACTCTCATGTGATTATCAACTTCCAAGACTTCATCTACAATTGTAAATTCAATGGGACTTGGTGACTGCTTATCTGGAGCTGAGGAAAGTTCAATGTCATAAATGATTTCCTCAACCATTTTGGGAGAAGGCTTCTTATTGAAAATTGGTTTAAGAAAATCATTAGCTTTCCCAACCTCATCATCGAAATTGAAAGACTGTTGATTTCCAATCACATGAAAACTATTTCTGATGGACTGAAGTGAAGTAGAGTAAAGAGTCAGAGACTCTTCACTTACTTATAAACTTTCAAGGCTTTCCTCATCAGTGTCATAAGTGACCTGTCTTAGCTAATTACTACTTTTAGTCTGATGATAGTGAACTTCATCCCACAAATCAACTGTTGATGGCTCTTCAAGGTTAGCTTCTGTTTGGAGAACATCATCATCATTAGATTTATCAAAATTTGGAGAATCACCAACATAAATAATTTCACATTCAAACATATTGGGTTACTAGTTTGTTCTTCTTTGAACTGATCTATAAGTTTAATTTCTGATTTATGGTAGATGGAATTAGTAGGAGGAGGAACATAATTTTTTTTTTCACATGAAGGTTTAGAGGCTGGTTGTGTGTTTATCATCTAATTTATTTCCTCTTCAGTTAAATGAGGACGCATTTTTCTCTTCCTCTGGATAATACGACAACAGTTCTCTTTCTCTTGTGAAGGTTGGTTTTGAGGCTGAATGTCTTCTTGAGCCTCACCTAGAAGAGATGGTGAACCATCACTTGTGCCTTCAGAGAGATCCTGTGGGTTTTCCTCTATTTCTTGATTGGGTTCTTCCTCAACTATCTCCTCTAGGCTGTCATGGTAGCTACCTTGAGAATGAAATGCATGGAGTTATTCTAATAAATCTTCAGGATGCCAATTTCCTAAATCTTTTTCAATGTTGACAAGGTATTGTAGAAGGTACTTATATTGATCACAAAAATTTTCAGCTAGTGATAGAGATGGACAATACCCTATATAGTGTTTATAAAATACCTTGTGGAAATCCTTCAAAGAAAACAAGATGCCAGGTTCTAGCCATTCATACCGATTTCTTGCCTTAACTTCTAATGTTACCATAAAAAATTTCATGATGTAGTCTTCATGCCATTAAACTTTTAACATCCATATGTGTATATGAAATTTGATGATATGTAACAAAGGGTCATTAAATTTTTCATCTAGAAAGATAGGTAGGTTTTTCATCCAATTTATTTCAAGCATTTTTTGTGGGAGTCCAGGGATATGATCTCTACTCATTGGAGCATATCTCCTTTGTATCCTTGGATCCATGTTATAAATGAAAAAGGGTTACTGAATATTTTCAACCAGTCTAGAGTTCTCTACCCGTGGAGTCCTTTGGTCTATTAAGGGTTGTGGAGTTGCCAGGTGGAAGATTTGAACTTTTCTTTCCACCATCAACATGATTGGGATTGCTCAATGCATTCCTAAGGGGGGTCTATGAATGGTCCTAAAAATATTTGAATGTTCAGATTTAGAAGTTTGCCACAAAATATTGTCTGGGTCATCAACTATGGTGGGGCGTTTGGGTCCGAGTGAGATCTAGTGTTAATTCTTTAAGAAGCCAGATTTCACATTAAAAAATGTAGAGATGCTGAAATTTTTTTGAACTTCTTTGAAAATTTTACCTCTTTTATGTTTTCTAAACTCACACAGTGTGTGACTAGGATTTTAGACTTCCCAGGGTTGATTTGGCACAATCCTATAGGATTCTAGGGACACTAGTAAAGTTAGAAGGCCTACTAGAGGCTAGTGAAGTTGTCGGGTGGACATTTTTAGTTTTTTTGAAGAAATGTGTCTATGGTCCACCACCAATATTGACAGAAAGCCAATATAGAAATGTTTTGTGGTTTTCTGAGTTTCTATATGCAGCCCTTAAGGTATGTAAGAGTGTCCTATATTTGGGTCATCATTTTGCTAGGATGGTGGAAAAGCTAGATTCTACTCTTAGGCTATCATTTAAGTTCTCTATGATTTGATGAAGGTTTCTGAAGTCCTAAATGATACTTAGTTTGTCACTGACATCAGAGGTTGCATCATGATCACCATTGTGTCAGTGATAGTGATGAGGTAGCTATAAATCATAGGATACTAGTTGATGAAGGGATTCTGGAGTCCTAAGGGGTATTTAGATTGTTATGAACTCAAAAGGTCCCATCGTGATCTCCATTATGTTAGTGTCCCGTATTTGGAAGATTGGTAAACCAAATGACAGGGTAACATCAAACCAGTCTTTGGAGTCCTAGGACCTAGCCTTCCTAAAATCAGACAGGGCTCTCTCTATTATGCGAAGGATGTGAACTTGTTTGCTTTGAATGATTGATTTTAGGCTACTTGTTAAGTGTCGGTTTGTTGTTTGTTTTGGTTGGGGTAAGATGACTAAGTAGGATAGGTGGAATGAGAGGTTATCAAATAAAATGGGCAATGCAGTCTATGAATTCATTGATATCTTGATAGTGAATCGGGGTACATCATAGGGAAAATCTAGTGTAGTCAATGGATCTTTAAGTTTATGTGCGAGGTGAAATGGACATTAAGTTTGGGAACCAATGTAGGGAAAAGGGCAGTTAAGAATCCTTTGTCAAATACCTATGAAAAAAGAGATCTTGAATACTGATAAGCAAAAGATATTGGTCATGAGGTACGGAAAACCATTTACTCAGTGACAATACTTTTAAGCATATAAACATCTAAGATAAACAATCCAGTGGAACAAGGAAGCAAGAGAACTTATCTAACTTCAAAGATTCTACTTTCAAGATTTGAAAACATATAAGAGAAAAATAGCATCAATAAATGAAGATGGAATGCATAAAAATCATTCATTAAACTATAAAGAACTTCGAAGCAAATTGATGAGTATATTCAAAGGGCAAGATCGAAACAATACCTCTTTGACTTAACCTATCAATCAATACATCAAAGGGAGATTTCAAGACAGAGTTTATATAGAATAAAACAAGAAGGGCTTACCACGAATCATGTTTATAAACTAGCATATTAATCCAACAATGAAATGGACAAGCTTAGGTGGGCCTAAGGATCAATGAATAATTCTTTAAGCTAACCCAACAGAAGAAAACATGAAAACAATAGCTAATAGGAGAACTGAGGTGCCTCAAACAACATTTCTCATCCTATAATATTCTGAGCTATTGCAATATAGAAATATGGACATATGGAAAACAAGAAAAAAAATGAACATATGAGAGATACATCACCATTAACTAAACTTAGGGATTCTGCAAGAAAGCCTTCATCACCATCAATCAAGGCAATTCATCCAAAAGCTCCACAACACTAAATTCTTCTTCAACTTTAAAAAACCATGTATTTCTCTTAAACACATCAAGCTCCCCACTATTTACAATGAATCCTCATGCCTTATATAACAAGTAAGGAAGAGGAGAGCCAACTAGAGCATCTAGAAGCCTATTGGCCAACAAGAAATATCCTAAGTTGTCCTTGAGGCCTTGCAAGGCCCAAGGCACAAAAATATATAAAAAATATATTTTCTAGCTAGAAATAGCAATTATATTAACTTTTAGGCCCTCACAATCATGTGGAAACTTTCCAACGCACATTCTCCCCAGTCATCCATAGGAGCGTAACGCAGAAATAGGCCTTTTGCAGCAATGTTTTGGAGACCTTCTCGATGTCGGAAAAGGTTCCGAGATGGCTCCTTGGAAAGCCCTTGAAGTATATGTTCCAAGCATACCTTTATTTCTTCAATATGACCTCTGAAAGCTCTCAAAAAAGTGAAAATTCCAAGACTACTAGGAGCACAGCGCATACTTTGAAAAGTGGGCAGAATGGTGGAAAAACGAGTGTTTTTGACCCTTTTGGGGGATCAAAACAACTCCAATTTAGCTGAAAATTGTTGAGAATACTCATATAATGATGGGGAGTCGAAAAATATAAACCTCTCCTCCTAAGGATTCCCTGGGAAAAAGTGCACCACACGGTGCGCTGCGCTCCTAGCCTCAAAATTTGCAAAAAATAAAATCTTGTTGAATTTCTCCCAAATTTGATAGGTAGGAGCCTCATGGGTCCTTGGAGACCTTTAGAGAATATTGGGCCAAAATACTAAGCCTAGCATGGAATTTTTCATATTTTGGTGTCGGGCCCCCATTTTGGGCAGTTTTGAGTTTTTCCTTGCAAAGTGGTTTTTTCATTCATAGTGCTCAGTCATTCTCCTTTCAATGTAAGAGGTGCCTTCATCGTTGCTTGGTACATTTTCACCTTCATGACTATCCTTCTCTTCATCATTTGACACACTATGTTTACTGTCAAATTCAGCCTTTGTACCATTGCTTGCACTCTTTGTGGGGTCATTGTCTTGGGCACTCTCATTAGCCTTTCCCTTACTGTGATGGTCATTTTATTCTTCATTAGGTGAGTTCTCTTGGCTGATTTCTTCTTCACTATCATGTTCATTATCTTCATTATTTGGCCCAATGTTATTGTTTTTCCAGCTGAAATCACTTTCAAACTCTGTTTCTTGGCTGCTTTTTCCATATTTGTCACTGTCTTCTTTGTCCTCTTCATTGTTTTCATATGCTCCCCGTCCAATGTCATATGTATTTTCAATGTCACCTTCTTCATTGTTTACTACTTCTCGTTGACTGTCATTTATTTTTTAACTGTCATTAGGCTCACTATTTTGGTATTTTTGTAGCTCACTATTTTCAAAATTATAAGCTACCTCTGTCCTTGTATCCTTGGAGTCATCTTCTTCATCAAAAGACCCTCTCAAAATATCTCCACAGTAGAAAAAAATGGCTCAAAACACCTTGTGGGCAGGTCGAGCAGCTCCTGAACATGTTTGGGCAGCTCCTGAATGAGCTTTGTGTAGCTCCTGCACACTATGGCCAACTCCTTAACGAGCTTTGTGCACCTTTGAATGAGCATCGTGCAACTCCTACACGTTGTGAGAAGCTCTTGAACGAGCTTCGTGCAGCTCCTGCATGCTGTGGGTAGCTCTTGAACAAGCTTCGTGCAACTCCTGCATGCTATGGGTAGCTCCTGAACAAACTTCATGCAGCTCCTGCACGCTGTGGGCAACTCCTGAACATGGGCAGCTCCTGCACGAGACTGTGCGCAACTCTTGAACACTGGGCGGCTCTTGCATGAGACTGCGTGCAGCTCGTGAACGTGTGCAGCCTCTACATGAGACTGTGTGTAGCTCCTGATCATGGGTAGCCTCCACACGAGATGGTGTGCAACTCCTTAACGTGGGTAGCCTCTGTATGAGATACGTCCAGCTCCTAAATGTGGGCAGACTCCTGCACGAGCCTTCATGCACCTCTTGCACGAGTCAGGTCACCTTGTGAACTTGTATGTGTGCACCTTCTACACGCTGGGAAACCCTTGAACAAGCTTGTGTGCACCTCTAAACTGCCCTGAACAGGCTATTGTGTAGCCTGAACGCACTTTGTGCAACCTTTGAATGAGCTATCATGTACCTGGGCAGACAACAGGAGCATAGTGCGATGGGATGTTGGCAAGAGGGTCGGGCGAAGACTGCACGATACAACGGGCAGAGCCTGCACATGGAAATTTCTACAGGCGTGCATCGCCTCTGCACAGGAATGCAGCACTGAATATAAAAAAGCACAGGGAGACGGTACAGGAGCGCAGTGCAGCTTTTCAGGAGCGCAACACCTGAAATTTCTGCTCGAAACTCTGTTAGGATTTTTTGAAAAGCTTGGAAACCCTCGACTATTTTTTGAAAATGGCCAAATGGTGAATGGGAGATGTTGTTTGGTTTTTTTTATATCCCTTTGAAAAAATTAAAGCTACAAACCCACTTTACTAAGGTTAGTCTTTTTCTTCTTGTTCTTTCACTAATTTCTTTCCCTTTTTCCTTTTCCAGGTGTTGTTTTTTATCAACAAAGTGATCTTTATGGGAGCCCATTTTTTAAAAGATGTTATCATTGATTCTTTGGCCACTGATCTATCAGAATCATGAAGAATCTATCCTGTGCAACAACCCTGGCCCCTTTTGTTCAATTTATGCTTGCTATTTGTAACATAAAAATAGTTTTTTTCATCCTTAAACTCCATTTGGAGTTTGGCACTTTAAAACCCTTTAGCAGTAGCACTTAGGCTCTCTTTTGGTGGTTATTTTGTAAACTTGTGACTGTGCTTGAGGAGCTCAAGAAACCTTCACACTGATTCTCCTTTCATCTTTTTCAATTTTTAGAAGGCTTCTTTTAAATTCTTCTGAAAACCTTTTGTCTCTTTGATGGGGTTTTATGGCCTTTTGTAATGAAATAATTTTGTCTATAACAATCTCTTGAAACTATTTTCTGATATCATCTTCTACTCTCTGTGTGTAGTCACCAAGGAGGATTTCCATTCTATATTTTTGTTTATTGATTCTTTGATTGGTGTACAATGGTTCTTATGTGCTACTATCTTCAGGACCTCATGCATGGGCTTTTTGATGGGAATCACCTTATAACAACTTGTTATGAGATAAAGATCCTCCTTGTGAACTTAGGCCTTTTGTATCCTTTACTTGTTGTGGATGTCTTTATGAGTTTTAGGCCTTTTACCTTTTCATATTTTCTTTGGTTGACCATTTATAAATCATTCCTATAGAAATTATTTAACATGGGCAAACAGTATTTATGCGGACTTATGATCTGATCTAGGAGGTCCTTTCTTGAAGATCTTTCGACACTCTTTGGACAATCATGAGCTCACCTTCTTTTCATTTGATTTCACCTATATCATAGATTTATAAATCCTTGGAGGAAAATTGAAAGGGATTTTAAGTGGTCTAAGGGGTTAATTTTCTTAGGAAGACCTCCTGCCCAAAGGCACAGCATCATCTCCCAGGAGCGCAGTGCAATGTGGAATTTATATTGGAAAAACATTCCAGGAGCGCATCACCATTTTGCGAAGGGAATTTGGAGGCCTTCCCGGTGTCTGAATTGTACCCGTGATCTCTCATTGAAAATATTAACCTATCGATGCTCCAAATATACCATTTTTTTCCTGATTGAAGTTAATTTTCCTTGTCAAAAGTTGATTTTCCCATGACTGGTCAAAACGTGCTGAGTGATGGTGCAAAAATGAAGAGTGCTGGTGAAGAAAAAATTTTGAGGCCTTCCATAATTCCAAATTGAGCTCATGCTATCTCATTGGAAATATCTTCAATTATAGGTTTCATTTGACCCATCAAGCAAGTCATTTGGACACTCCAGCGGTGAGAAAATTTGATTTTCCCAAGGTCACTCCAGCAGTGCAGAAATTATCCCGTGACACCTGTATTGTTTACATTTATCCCAAACCATGATACCTTTTTAAACACTAAAGGATTTTTTTCTTATTGGCCCTATTATGGAAACAAACCTCTCTCACATTTTTCAAATTCATCTATGTTTGGCCAAAAACATATTTTTAAGCAAAACTGGCCCCAGGTGTGGAAAATGACTTGGCCCTTGGAATGAATTCTTCGAAAAATATGGAGGCATGATTTTTATGATTTGGAATGGCTTCTTTATTTCCTATATGACCTACCATATGTATCTTCTTCTCTTAAGCCTCTTTTCCAAAGCAAACCCTAGCGGAAATTAGGGTTTGGTGTAGGGGATTTAGGACTGCCTTATAGAGGGAATAGAATGAGGTGGTTAAGTGTTGTCTAAATTATTTGGGAAATTTTAAGGGATAGGGATAGATGTTATGGAGTAGGGGAAAGTGGAATTTCAAGGATTGAGTGAGGGGAAGGGATCCAAAAGGGAAAAACATAGGCCTAGTCTCGAAAAGTGTCAAATTATGGCCATAGGCTAGGTTTTGTAGAAAAATAGTGATTTTGAGGGATATGAGTGAGGTGGAGTGTTTATGAAGGTATATTAAGAATAGGAGGAGGTGTAAGAGCATCAGGATACAAGCCTTATTTATTTTTTAACCATGGAGATCATGAAACCAAGAAAAATGCCCTCAAAAACACCAGATGGATAATGGAGGAGTTAGGGAAAAAAAAATAGAGGGTTGAGGCCAAAGGTGGAAAAACATAGTGATGATGAGTGGTATGAGCCCATGATGGGTCTTTTGGGAGTAATGATCTGACCTTGACATGATGGGATGATTAAATAGTGAAAAAATTATTCTAAGGATAATGAAGGTAGTGAGATTTCTAGAACTCACAATGTTCATGAACTTTGTTTCTAGAAATATAGGATAAGTATTTAGTCATCCATGAGAAGCAAAAATTATTGATGACTAACAGGTTTTATTGTTTATGGATATTTCTACTAATACTATACCTAATATGTGCTCTAATGATTCATTCTAAACAAGTGTTAGAAACTCTGGGGAAACTTTCAAATGATTTCTATCACATTTGATCTAATAAATGTTCCTATATTCTAAGACTCTTGTCGATTGGAAAAACACTGGTCATACAAAAAATGGAATTCAGATAAAGGAATACCACATTTATCCAAAGTACCAAAAATCCTTGAAACTGAGCAGCCTAGAACTACGGCATTCAACAATGAAAAGGTTGTTGAATCATAAAAAAAAATCGAGTAAATGAAATGAAAATCTACGAAACCATGAGAAAGCCCTGAAAAGCACTTGGATAAAATTAAGGAAAGCTAGTCCTGACCTTTTTTTGGGCCAATTTCTTCAACTTGGGAATATCTTCATTCAAACTAGCCTTAAGTGTGTCAAATTTCAACATTCAAGGTCATGACCACCGCCCTGTTCTTCTACTTCACGACATCATCAACTTTCTAGTACCAAAAAAACCAAAGAATTTGGTAGTTTTTCTAGGTACTTTAAAGATCGAGCCAGGAGAAATTTAGATTTTCCTAACCTACTTAGCAGCATCAGTGTCAGAATCGACAATGGTATAAAGTCTCACGAAGGCATTTTTGTCGAAGATCCATTTCTCCCTATGTTTTTCAATGTCGTAATTTTCATACTAGTTGTCTGGCTGGAACTAAATCAATATTTATCACCGTAATGAATGAACCAACAGGAGAGGAAAAATGAAAATGATAATTTTTTTTGAATCTATCTGCCTATGTAACCTTCCCCTAGTTGTGCCAGAATCATGCCAATAGCTATGAATAAAGCATCAACATTAACATGGAATATCCTAGCAAATAGTTGCCTATAAATGATACACAATGCCCACAAATAACTAGCTACGATTAGTCCTGAACACATTAGGTTCTCACCTCATGGGTTCGATCAGCTCTCGATTCTTCCACTAACCAATTTCATTTCTAATCAAATCCATCCTATCAGTTCTTTATTCTTGTAGATGGCATCCACCCGTGTGAGAATGTCAATTATGCTAATCTACCCAATGATCAGAGAATGTCCATGATGCTCATCTGCACACAATGATCAGATATGATGTGCTCGATGCCTAGTTTTCCAGATCTATTTTTTCCCTCTGAATTCCTTCACAATATTGATTAAACAAATTTGACTGAAAGATTGACTAAACAACCTTGATTGAAATTTCGTAGAGTGATTATTAAGGTACAACAAATTGTAGATAGAGATAACATATGGTTAGATGGTCACTATTAAAAATTAAATTTGTGAGTAACTTAACTTAGAAGTGAAATTGAACTCATTCAAATTTAAACTCTCCTTGGAATTAGTAGTGGTTTGTAGGAATTTGGAATTTCAAGGTGAATAATGTTGTGGCTATACATCTTTTTTCATTACATGGGAATTTTTAATGTTTATTTATGGACTCACAAATTTGGTGTAATGTGATCTTACTATGGTTTCTAGTGTTTTTAGAAATGAAGAGAAATACAAGTGATGTCCTAAAAATATGCAATGTTATCTTACTAGGGTTTGTAATGTTGTTAGAAATGGAGAAATAGAACTGACTTCCTTAAAAAAATGCAATTTCATCTTACTATGGTTTTTAATGTTGTTAAATTAATGGTGTGGACATTTAACATGTCATTATGCTATGATGTGATTATTGATGGTTTAATTCATCTTTTATCTATAACTTTTTTTCTTATTAGTTTTTCACTATTGTGGCTGATATGTGTAACTATAGGATTATTATTTTATTTTGAAGTGTGAGTGAACTAGGTTATTCTAACATGTGATGAATGAATGGATTGAATGCCTAACTTTTATTTCCTTATGTGAGAGTACTGTCAAATACAACATGTTTATTTTCCCCCTTGCATGGAAATCCATTCTCCTCTACATGGTGGTTAGGTTATTAATTTTTTCGAGATTCATAATCTAAGCTTGGGGAACTCCAACTAAACACCTCATATGTCTTCTTTAAGGTCCAACATAGAGACATCAAGAAACTGGACATAGTCAACATGCCATTACCTTTGTAGAGTGTGAAATCCTTTACTTGTTGCTTTTCTTGTTCCTACACTCTACGCTAGTTCTTATGCTCGATCCTAAGTGTAAGCCTTTGCCTTAATCTTCATTAAGCACAATGCTTCATCTTTTCATTGAGCACATTCACCAAGTAAATCCAATTTTCTCACTATACATTTGGGAAAATTTCTTCCTTTTAATTCCCTTTGCTTGATAATGCACTTTTATTTTCTTAGTGATATTGTACTTAACAATAATTATCTTGTCATTGTACAATGAAATTAATAATACGATGGAAGATGTGTTTTAGATACTCATTTACATGCGATATATTTCACATTAATGTAGATATGAAATAAGCATTATTGGTCCATTTATTCTTTTATTCTCTTAAAGGAACTCTTTCTAGACATGCACCCCATCAAACATAAATCACCGAGTGAAAATGAATGGAAATAAATGAATAAGAGGGTGTGTTGGGGAGTGTCAGCGTGTTAGAGGTGTGCTAAGGAGGGAGTGATATGGTATGCTAGGTAGTGTTAAGTCATGCTAGTGTGATAGAGTGGCATGTGGCCAAAATGTTCCAGGTGTCAGGGTGTGCCAACACATGATAGGAAGTGTTAGGGAGTCCTGAGGACACACAGGGGAGCACTATGTGAAAATAATGCATGGAAATGAACAATTAAGAGATTGTGACATGAATTTTTAGTGAGCTCCAGCTATGCTAAAGATGGAGTGACAAGGTATGCTAGAGGTTAGGGAAACATGCCAAGATGTGCTAGGTGTTAGGGTGTGCCAATGCATTTAAGTGAGTGTTAAAGAGTGACAAGAAAAAACAAGGGAGAAATAGTTTCAAATGCATGGAAATGAATGAATAAGAGTGTGTGACAGGGATTGTTAGAAAATTATATGTGTGCTAAGGAGGGAGTGACAATGCATGTTAAGTAGTGCCAAGGAATGCTAGAGTGCCAAGAAAACATGCCAAGATGTGCCAAATGTCAGGTTCTACCAATGTGTGTCAGGGAGTATTAGGGAGTGCCATAAACACATAAGGGATAAATAGTTCAAAATGCATGGAAATGAGAGAATATATAGTGTGTGATAGGGAGTGTCAGTGAGTTCCAATTGCGCTAAGGAGGGAATGACAAGGTTATATTCTAGGCAGTGCCAAGGCATGCTATAGTTACATGGCATGTTAAGGAATGGTAGGGTGTGTTAGCGAGTTCCAAATCATGTCAAGGAATACAAGGGATGCTAACCTATGCCACATAGTTCCAAGGGATTTTCAGACGTTCCAGGTGTTATGGCATGTCAAGATATAAACTATGTTTCTCAGTTTTTTTATGGCCACAATTGGAGATGAGCCTTGAATTGGAAACTTTTTAAGTGCGACCAGTTAATATTGGCCATGAGTAGCCTAATATTAGCTTAAGCCATTATTATGAAAACAAGGCATAGTCTAGTTGTAGTAAATGAAACTTGGTCAAGCTGTTGTAGTGGAGGTAGGACTTGGTTGGGTTCCCAACTCTAAAACAAAAAAAGGGTAGTTATGAGGACATGATTGTTAAGGAGTGCTAGGGTGTTCCAATGAATTAAAAGGTGCGCTAACACATGATAGTTAGTGTTAATGCATGAAAATAAGTTTTTGGGAGTGTTAGGGCATCACAAGGGAGAAATAGTTCAAAGTGCATGGAAACGAATGAATAAGAGTGTTTGTCAGGGACTGTCAATGAATTCCAAGTTTCCCATGGATGAAGTGTGTTAGGATAATTTCATAATAGGACATGTACGAGGCTATTGATCAGTATTTCTCATGATGTCAACCCAAGCAGCACCAGGGGCTACCCTGATCTTGCATGGGAATTTTGACCTACAAAATTATTATATTATGGGTCAATAATGTTTTTGATGGTTTTTGCTTATCAAGATGTTTCCATTGATATATGGTAGGCCACTTAATTCTTCGTGGTTTGAGAGATATTCATGTTTGAAGTTAGTAACCCCATTTAGTGGGGTAAAACCCCATGGGGTTGTGGCATGGGTCATTGAAAAGTCAATAATTAATAATTTTTAAGCTCCTAAAATCCCTCCCACGTTCATTTGTTGAATACCCTCTCAACCTAAGAATTTATATAAATTTTGATCCTCATATCCTCCTCATGCAAGGATTTCGCTATCTGAAACAAGTCATTGTGGAATTTGTGCTATAACTTTTTTCTACGAAGGTTCAGAAGCTGAAATTTTTATAAGGTGAAGAAAAAATCCTGAGGAAGCCCCTGTAAAAATTAAAGAGAATGGTGCACAACATTTTTGGAGATATGATCTATGGAAGAGAGGGTTTGTGCAGTCTCCTAAACTTCATCTCAAAGAGGTGACCTTGGGAAAATCATCATAACTCTCTCTCTGAGTATCGGATTGGAATTATATAAGACTTGGAGGATAGGGAATGGACTATATTTTTTTTTGTATCAATTTTAGATTCAAATAAAGAAATAAGGACATGTGGCACGTTGTACCAGTTCTCTCTACTAAATCATTCCATAATTAGGTCATTGTGAGAGATTGGGCATAACATTCTCTTGAAGAATCCAAATTGCATCTAACCTAAGGAATTGGAAAGAAGACTCAGTGTACTAATACAGGAAATAAAATCGCATATTGTGGATCTGAAATAACAAAGATACACCAAATTAAATATCGAGCTCCTAGAATGGAAGAAAAAGCAAGATCATGTGTTGTCAAGGGCTACAAAGGACCATACTTTCTAGGGCAGCAAAGCAAAGAAAGGTGCATCAGAGGTAAGATCCAAGTAAGTACATTCTGTATATGCATGTTCCTCTCTCAATTGCATTAGGTTATTTGTATTCTAATTTTTTCTTTTTGTTTAGCATTGACATATGCTCTACAGGATGAGGTAAGTTTTGTTATTATCATGTCATGGGTATTTCCTTGAAGGATTTTTGCAGGTATTATATATTCATCAAGATAAGAATCAATGCATGATCTAATTTTATGAAGAGTGAGAAATGGTAGCATGACAACAGCAGCAATCAAGGTGCAAAGCAGCAGTAAGAAGTTTACCACATGAAGTCCTCACGTGGGAAACACTGCATACAGTCATTGTAAAGGTATCATTGTACTGAGTCATTGTAAAAGCATCATTGTAAAAATTTTACAAGTTTCTATCTGCTAAGAAGTAAAAGGAAATTTCAGGAGGTCTAGGATCATCATTAAGTATTTGTTTCATAGTTGGGTTTATGGTCTAGTGTGTCTTCTTCTACTACATCATTCTATATCATTGTAAAGTGGACCATTTTGCTTGGTACGAGAGTCCATTATTATTTTATTATTCTATAGGGTGGTAGGTGGTGCTAGGGTGAGTTGTATCTCATTGGGTGTTGGGGCATCTGTTTAGTTGACTACTGAAGAATCTCGGACGTTGGAGCATCCATCCAGTGGGAGATGGAGAAGAATGATTTTCTAGATTCTAGGAATTTGGAGCTTTCTTCTCAATTGGATTTGAGTATTAAAGAATTATTTGAAAAGCATTCAGGTGGTTTTTGTCATGGAGGGGGTTTCCACCTTAAAAACAATGTGCATATGTGTTCCCTTTTTTTACTACTATCATTGTACAAATAGTGATAATAATTGAAGATTAAGTAATGCTACGAAAGATTAATAATGATACTAATTGAAAGGAATATTGATTCACCCCCCCTCTTAGTATTTACAACAATTGGTATTAGAGCTTAGTTCCTTCAATATCATTTTAATAGGTAATTCACTGGTTCAAGTCATGGAGCATACCAAGAGTGGTGTACCTATGTTCAATGAAAATAATTATGCACTCTTGAAAGGAAGAATGGAGGTCTATCTCTTGGTGCAAGGTTACGAAGTATGGGACACTATTCAAAATGGCTTTACACCAACTGCAGACGGACATGGTAAGAAGAATTTGGTAAATGATGCAAAAGCAAAGAATATTATTATTAGTGGAATTACTGAATCTACTTATCATAAGGTGTTGGGTTGTAAAACTGCCAAAAATATATGGGAAAAGCTTAAGAATATATATGCAGGTGACTCAAATGTCAAAGAATCAAAGTTTCAAATCTATATAGAAAAATTTGAGCAACTCAGAATGAAAGAATATGGCAACATTGTTGGATACTTCCAACACATTGATGAAATAACCAACACTCTGGAAGGATTGGGAGAGCCAGTTGACGAGAAGACTATTATACAAAATATTCTTAGAACATTACCTGGAAGATTCAACCCAAAGGTATTGGTCTTAGAATACAATGAAAATCTGGCAAAACTCAACAAAGAAGAATTACATGGAGTTCTCATAGCATATGAAATGATACTTGATGAAGAAGAGGGTACTTCACATCTAGAAACTATGTTTGTTGCATCTAAGAAAACCAATAAGGAAAAAAAACATTCAAAGGCATAGACCTGCACCTGCAAGTGTGAAGAAAAAGAAGATATCTCATCATCCGATGAATATAGTGACAACAAAGTAGAAGCCAATGAGAGAGTATTGTTTATGGCTAAGCATAATAAACAAGAGGTTTCAAACAACAAAGAGGAAGGGTTGACCATAGAAGAATTTTCTAAGGAGGAAATCAAGCTTATAAAAGAGCTCAAGGCTAAGAAGATCTGTTCCAATACTCTTGAAGAACAATTTCAAGGTCTCAAAATTGAAGTTGAAGAACAAAAATGTATTGAAGATTCACTTCAAAATAAGTTGGAAGAAAACAACCGAGAAAGGGAAGCATTAGAAGCTGAAGTAGTCTCGAGGTGTAAGGAAGTGAAGAAGGGAAAAATTTCCAGAACTATGCTAATAACTCAAGGGCATTGGAAGAACTTATCAACAATCAATGATCTTACAATGACAGAACTGGCCTCGGTTACAAAGAAGAAGAAGCAGGACCTTATAAAACAAAATAAAATGAACCTATGAGATCTGACACGCATGTAGAATTCATTGGAAATATTCGCAAGAACATCCTTGGAAGGCAATTCCCCGATGAATATTTCCATCCAGGTACCAACATATTTTTCATGGCTATTGTTATTCATGTGGAAAATTTGGTCATAACGCTGTAGAATGTCGCACGTACCCTAGGAACCAATACAATTCCAGTAGATTTGTCAAATATAAACCTCCCAGGGCTCCATGAAACATCAATAGATTTAAAAATTTAAGAAATAAGATTTAATGTTAAAAATTTCAAAACTTTGGACACATAGCCAAATATTGCAGACTTGAAAATCCTCAAGAAGAATATTCCAATCCACGGAACAAACGAACATGGAAGAAGAAGAAGACTGACAATTGTGCTCTCACTCTCAAGGCTCAAAAAAACAAAGATGTGTGGTTTGTTGATAGCAGTTGTTCAACGCATATGACTAGAGATAGAGAGAAATTTGTATCTCTGGAAGGGAAGAAGGATGGAACCGTGTCCGTTGGAAATGATGGATCTTCAAATGTTATAGGATTAGGTACTGTCACTCTCGAAATAAAATATGCTCTAGCTAATAATGTTCTATTGGTTGAAAACATGAATCACAATCTGCTCAGTGTTGGAAAAATGTGTGATCAAGGACACACAATACTATTCAACTCCACAAAATGTGAAATTAGGAAAGGCGGGTATGGTAAAATTGTGGTTACAGCAAGTTGAGCTCCAAACAACATATACGTTCTGGATGAAGCATCTAAGGCACATCTACTAGCTAAAGAGGATGATATAATCTTTGATAGCAATGATGATTGACTAAGTGAGAACTTTGATACAAAGATGCACAAAGAGTTCGAGATGTCTTTACTTGGTGAGCTGACATACTTCTTAGGGCTTAAAATATATCATAAAGAGAAAGGAATATTTATATGTCAAGCCAAGTACATCAAGGAAATGCTCAAGAAATTTAAAATGAAATATTGCAAAATTGTCCTTACTCTGATGGTAATAGGTTGAAAATTGAGCATATACGACTAATATAAGGATGTGGATCAAAGGTTGTACAGATCTATGATTGGTACTCTTCTATATGTAACAGCGTCTCATCCAAATGTTATGCAAGCAGTTGGACAAGTAGCAAGATTCCAAGAAACACCAAAATAATAACATATTATTACTGTCAAAATAATTCTTTGATATCTAATGGTAACATTAGAATATGGCCTGTAGTATCCCAAGGGTAACAATCTCATTATTCAAGCCTTTACAGATGAAGATTGGGTAGGAAGCATTAATTATCGTACGAGTACTCATGAAGCATTTGAATATCTTCACTAGAAGCTTGGAATTCTCCCAATTTCTCATTGGATTTTCCTTATTCATAAAATAAAGGGGGAGTGGAAGTGTGTATAGGTCCACAGGATGGTTTTGTGTCAGGTGGAGTTAACCTTTTCCATTGATGTCAAAGGGGGAGAGAATTTTGTAGGAAGAAGTGTCACGATTGCAGGGGGAGTACTTGTGTTTCCATCAATGCCAAAGGGGGAGATTGTTGATCAGTGGTTGTCATTGATGTCAACCCAAGCAACACCAGGGGCTACCCTGATCTTGCATAGGAATTTTGACCTACCAAATTATTATATTCTAGGTCAATAATTTTTTTGATGGTTTCTACTTGTCGAGATGTTTCCATTGATATATGGCACACCATGTAATTCTTCACGGTTTGATATATATTCATGTTTGAAGTTAGTAACCCCGGTTAGTGGGCTAAAACCCCATGGGGTTGTGGCATGGGTCATTGAAAAGTCAATAATTAACAATTTTTAAGCTCCTAAAATCCCTCCCATGTTTAATTTTTGAAGACCCTCTCAAGCTAAGCATTTATATAAATTGTGATCCTCATATCCTCCTCATTCAAGGATTTCGCTACCTAAAATAGGCCATCATGGAATTCGTGCTATAAATTGTTTTCTACAATGTTTCAAAAGCTGAAATGTTTATGAGGCAAAGCCAAAATCCTCATGAAGCTTGTGTAAAAATTTCAAAGCATGTTGTGCAACATTTTTGGTGATATGATCTATGTAAGTTAGGGTTTTTGCAGGCTCCTGAACTTCATCTCAAAGAGGTGACCTTGGGAAAATCGGCACAACTCTCTCTCTGAGTATCGGATTGGAATTATGTAAAAAGTAGTGGATGTTGCATAGAATTTAGTTTTCTCTATCTCAATTTTAGAGCCAAATGAAGAAACAAGGACACGTGGCATGCTGTACAAGTTTTCTCTACTAAATCATTCCATAACTAGGTCATTGTGAGATATTGGGCATAAGTTTGTCTTGAAGAATCAAAATTTTGTTAGGTCCCTATATTACTAGTATAGTCCCTTATTGTTGTTAGTGTAACCCCCTTATTGTTATTATTGTACCCTTGTAACCCCCATTTTATTATTATTGTGCCCTTAAATTATTATTGTTAGGTCGGCTAGGATTACATTGTGGCCCACTAGGATTACATTATGGCCCAATGGACTCCTATATATAGAAAGGAGGTTTTGTAAATTGTATCATCCAAGAATTGTTCATTTATGTAATGTATTGGAGGTTGCCCCCTCGAAGTGGCTCATTTCTAAGGCGTTGATATCTCTTTTCTTCTATTTTTGGAGCTGGTTACACAACATTTGGTATCAGAGCTTTTGATTCTAGGGTTTCGCTGCTCCAAACAGGTCATCGTGGAATTTTCGCTATAATTTTTTTTCTACAAAGTTTCAGAAGATGAAATTTTTAGGGTGCGAAGCCAATATCCTGAGGAATATTTTCTAAAAATTTTAGATCTTGGTTCGCAATATTTTCGGAGATATGATCTATGGAAGTTAGGTCTTTTTTCAGGCTCCTAAACAGGTCATCGTGGAATTTTCGCTATAAATTTTTTTCTACGAAGGATCAAAATCTAAAATTCTTATGGTGCGAAGTTCAAATCCTGAATAAATTCACCAAAAAATTTCAAAGCTTGGTTCGCAATATTTTTGGAGATATGATCTGTGGAAGGTAGTGCTTTTTCAAGCTCCTGAATTTCATCTCAAAGAGGTGATCGTGGGAAAATTTCAATAACTCTCTCTCTAGGAATTGGATTGGAGTGCCGTAAAAATTGGTTGCAAGTACACGGACTTTGGTTTCTTGGCTATCAATTTTAGAGACGAAGGATGAAACAGTGACATGTGGCAGGTTGTACAAGTTTGCTCTATTGAACCATTCCGTAATTAGGTCATTGTGGGAGATTGGACACAATTTTGTCTTCGAGAATCCAAATCAGGTCAAGCCTGTGGAATTTTAAAGATAATTTAGAGGGCTATTTTGTTACCAAAAATCAAATATTTAAGTGCTACAATCACAAATATAATCCAATTTCAATATCGAGCTCCTCAAAAGCAAGAAAAAGGTGTGTATTTTTTTTTTCCGAATTGCATAAGTCTTGTTTGAAGAATCAATTTGAATTGATTCCAAGGGCATATTGTAGAATAGATATTAGTATTGGGTTCCAAAATATGCCTCATAAAAATAATTCAACACCCATTAAGCCTTCAGAAGGCTCTACTATGACTCATGAAGATGAAAAATTGCAACATGATCTATCAAAATTATAACAGCAAGTGCAACAAATTTCACTCTCACAAAGAGAAACAAAAAATGAAATGGAATTTTTGAAGAAAGGCGTGGAAGCTAAGATGGATGGCATGGAAGCTAAGATGGATGACATGAAATACAACATGGAAAACATGAAGAATGATCTAAAAACAGACATCGAAGGTTTGACAAAGTTGATACAAGAAATGTTTCCTAATGGTGAAAAGATAGTAGAAGAACCTCATGATGAGAAGAAAATGAATATTAATCGTGATTTCATAAACTCTAATGTTGGCGAGAAGAACCACCATATTCCAAAAATGGATATGAGGAATTTTGATGGAAAGGATCCTGTAACATGGATACTACAGATGGAGCAATATTTTGATCTTCATAACGTGCAAAACACACAAAAGGTACGCATTGCAACTTTACATTTAGAACAAAATACATTTGTATGGTATCGATGGCTTTGCTCCCGTAAAAAAATTCACTTGGTCAATTTTTACGGAGGAAATGATAGCACATTATGAGGATACAAAGAGCAACACCTTCTTTAGCCAATTGATAAATCTCAAACAAAAGGTATCCAGCAACCCCTGCGTGTGTGTGTGTGTGTGTGTGTCTCTGCCTGTGCCAAAAAAAAATTCCAAAAATTGAATATAAGGGTAGCGATATTCCGGAGGAACACGGGATTCGGAGGAACACAGGATCAATCTCTTCATAGGCACTTTAAAGGATAATATCCAACATGAAGTTTGTGTTTTGGAACAAGATTCATTGGAGAAGGCATTCAGGTTGGCAAGAAAAGTTGAATGTAAAATAATGGCGACAAGGATGCCTACCACTCAATTCTATAAAGAAGGAAGTGTTTCTATGCCTAGATTTCCACAACCTACAAGGTTGACACCACAACAATTGGAAGAAAAAAGAGCAAAAGGGCTTTGCTACGGTTGTGATAGCAAATACACTAAAGGTCATAAGTGTGTTGAAAAGAAATTATTTTACATAGATTGTGAAGAAGAAGAAGAAAATGAAAAAGAAGAGGATATACACCAGGAACCAGCCATAGAAGAGGAAGAAATGAATTCGACCATATCATGTAATGCACTGGCTGGAATTACCACTCCTCAAACTCTCAAGATAGTAGGACAGATCAAGAAGAAAAGGGTAATAGTGTTGATTGATTCGGGTAGCACCCATAATTTTATTCATTGTAAGGTAGCCAAGGAATTAAATTGTTTCCTATACCCAGCACCAGAATGTCAAGTGATGGTTGCAAATGGAGGAACTATAAATTGCTCTGGAAAATGCCATAACATCAAGCTAACCATGGGGGAATATGTGTTGACTAGTCCAATGCTTTCCATTCCTACGGGAGGTGCTGATGTTGTACTAGGAGTACAATGGTTACAATCTTTGGGGACGGTAGCTTTTAATTTTCAAGAACTTTTCTTGAAATTTTTTTCAGAAGGAAAGGAAGTCGAATTACGGGGTATTGAAGGGAAGACGGGAAGGATAATAAGCTCTAATGTCATGACAAAGCTTCTAAAGAAAGAACAACGAGGCGTAATTGCACAATTATGCTCACTAGAAGTTCCAACATCAAAATCATCTATTTCTGCAGATCTCCAGCAAGTCTTGGACAATCATTCCAAGGTGTTTGAAACTCCCAAAGGAATCCCACCTATTCGTGATCATGATCATGCTATTCATTTGATTCCAGGAAGTGTTCCTCCAAACATCAGGCCTTATAGATATCCTTACTTCCAAAGAGCGAAATTGAACGTATGATTGCAGAAATGTTAGAGGCGGGTATAATTCAACCTAGTCAAAGTTCTTTCTCTGCTCCTGTAGTATTGGTACACAAGAAGGATGGTTCATGGCGAATGTGTCCGGATTATAGGGAGCTCAATAAGCTCACCATTAAAGATAAATTTCCCATTCCTGTGATTGATGAATTATTGGATGAATTACATGGAGCAATTTATTTTACCAAGTTGGATCTTCGTTCAGGATATCATCAAATTAGAATGAAGACTAAACATATTCCAAAAACAACATTTCAAACTCATGAGGGTCATTATGAATTTTTGGTCATTCCTTTTGGCCTTACCAATGCACCTTCTATATTTCAAGGGTTGATGAATTCCATTTTCAAACCCTTCCTTAGAAAATTTGTGCTAGTATTTTTTGATGATATACTAATCTACAGCAGGTCTTGGAAGGATCATGTTGAACATGTAGACAGAGTGCTCAAACTATTGCAGGAGAAACAATTATATGCAAAAAAGTCCAAATGTTTCTTTGGAGTACAAGAGGTGGAATATCTGGGTCATATTGTATCTCACGAGGGTGTTAAAGTGAACCCTAACAAAATTAAAGCCATTAAGGAATGGAAAGTTCCCACAACCATAAAGCAGTTGCGAGGATTTCTCGGGTTAACAGGGTATTATCGCAAGTTTGTTAAGAATTATGGGAGAATAGCAGCAGCTCTAACAACATTATTGAAGAAAGATGCATTTTCATGGACTCCTGAAGCAACTAAGGCCTTTGAACATCTTAAAGAGGCAATGTTCCTAGCACCAGTCTTAGCTACGCCGGACTTCACAAAAACCTTTATTGTGGAATGTGATGCCTCAGGAAATGGAATTGGTGCGGTTTTAATGCAGGAAGGAAGACCCATTGCTTTTGAAAGTCGTCCAATCAAAGGAAAGTATTTACAGAAACCTATTTATGAGAAGGAAATGTTAGCAATACTGCATGCACTAAAGAAATGGAGAACTTACCTAATGGGAAGACACTTCAAGGTAAAAATTGATCATGATAGTCTTAAACACTTTTTGGAACAAAGACTATCTTCAGAAGAGCAGCAAAAATGGGTCACAAAGATGTTGGGTTATGACTTTGAAATAATATACAAAAAAGGAAAGCTTAATGTTGTTGCAGATGCACTCTCAAGAAAGAATGAACATGTGGAAGCATTGCTTTGTGCCATCTCTATTATCCAACCAGATTGGATAACTGAAGCAAGAGATGAATGGAAGAAGGAAAAATATGTATGGACAATCATTCAAAAGTTGTAGCAATATCCTAGTACATCTGATACATTTAGTTGGAAAAATGATTCCTTATGGTACAAAGATTGCTTATATCTTTGTAATAATTCCCAGCTAAAACAAAATATTCTTCTGGAATTGCACACTTCTCCTTTAGGAGGACACTTTGGATTTTTAAAAACTTACCACAGGGTGAAGAAATAATTTTTTTTGGATGGACTTATATCTGATATTCAAAAGTTAGTGGCGGAATGTTTGGTTTGCCAGCAGAATAAAGTGGAGACAATTAAGACCCCGAGACTTCTACAACCTTTATCCATTCCAAGTCAATGTTGGGAGGAGATTTCAATGGATTTTAACACAGGTTTACCTAAGTCCGAAGGAAATAATGTCATCATGGTGGTAGTTGATAGACTTGCCAATTATGCACACTTTTGTGCATTATCTCATCCATTTAAAGCAAGTATAGTCACTACTACATTTCTGGACAGAATTCAAAAGCTACATGGAAGCCCAAGGGTTATTGTGAGTGAAAAAGATCCCATTTTTACAGGAAATTTTTGGACGGAGTTATTTTCTTGTTTGGGTACTCAATTAGCTCATAGCTCATCTTATCATCCTCGATTTGATGGTCAAACTGATATAGTAAATAAATTTTTGGAAGGATATCTTCGTTGTTTTGTATCTGATAAACAAACACAATGGGTCAAGTGGTTACCTCTCGCTGAATGGTGGTATAACACTTCCTTCCATACTGCAGCAAAAATGACCCCATTTATGGCACTTTATGGATATCATCCACCATCGATCACATCATCTTTAAGGGAAAATTTGAAGGTTCAAACAGTGGAAGATCACATCGAGCATCAGCAAGAAGTTCTCCAACTCTTAAAGGATAACCTGAATTTGGCACAAAATCGAATGAAACAACAGGTAGATCAACATCACAGCGAGAGAAGTTTTGATGTAGGAGATTGGGTATTTTTACGGCTACAGCCATACAAACAAATGTCCCTCAAGCAAGCAAAGAAGGATAATAAATTATCGCCAAAGTACTATGGTCCTTACAAGGTGTTGCAAAAGATTGGTACTATGGCATACAAATTGGAGCTTCCTCCTTCTTCGCGAGTACATCCAATTTTCCATGTTTCATGCTTAAAGAAGGTTATCGGTGAAAATCTTCCAGTTCAAACAATATTACCAGAACTTGATGAGGAATGAAAAATCATATTGGAACCTGAAGCGGTCACGGAAACAAGAACTCGACAACTACGGAATCGATCAATTTCAGAGTATCTCATCAAGTGGAAGAACTTACCCACTGAAGATTCTACATGGGAGGATGAGAATTTTATACAAAAGCACCCAGAGCTACTCCAGCGTTGAGGACAACACTTTTTTTGAAGGAGAGGGGCATGTTAGGTCCCTATATTACTAGTATAGTCCCTTATTGTTGTTAGTGTAACCCCCTTATTGTTATTATTGTACCCTTGTAACCCCATTTTGTTATTATTGTGCCCTTAAATTATTATTGTTAGGTCGGCTAGGATTACATTGTGGCCCACTAGGATTACATTATGGCCCCATGGACTCCTATATATAGAAAGGTGGTTTTGTAAATTGTATCATCCAAGAATTGTTCATTTATGTAATGTATTGGAGGTTTCCCCCTCGAAGTGGCTCATTTCTAAGGCGTTGATATCTCTTTTCTTCTATTTTTAGAGCTGGTTACACAACAAATTGGGTCACACCTGTGGCATTGGAAATAAGACTCAGAGGACTACTACAAGACCTAAAATAACAAATTTTGGATATGAAATAACAGAGATACACCAAATTCAATATCGAGCTCTTAGAAGGCAAGAAAAAGCTAGATCATTTGTTGTCAAGGGCTGCAAAGGGCCAAATTTTCTAGGGCAGCAAAGCAAAGCAAGGTGCAACAGAGGTAGGATCTAGGTAAGTAAATTTTGTATATGCATGTTCATCTCTCAATTTCATTAGGTTCTTTGTATTGTAATTTTTTCTTTTTGTTTAGCACTGACATATGCTCTGCAGCATGAGGTAAGTTTTTCTATTATCATGTCATAGATTTTTCCTTGAAGGATTTTTGCAGGTATTATATATTCATCAATATAAGACTCAATGCATGATCTAATGTTCTGAAGAGTGAGAAAGGGTAGCATGACAAGAGCAGCAATCAAGTTGTAGAATAACAACAAGAAGTTTACCACATGAAGTCCTCACGTGGGTAGCACTATATACAGTCATTGTATTGAGTCATTATAAGAGCATCATTGTAAAATTTGTACTAGTGTCTATTTTCCGAGAAGTGAAGAGGTAGTGTCGAGAGGTCTAGGATCATCATTAGCTATTTGTGTCATATTTTGGGTTATGGTCTAGTGTGTCTTCTTCTTCTACATCATTGTAAAGTGGAACATTTTCCCTGGTACTGGAGTTTATTATTATTTTATTCTTCTATAGGGTGGTAGGGTGGTGCTAGGTTGGTGCATGAAGTAACCAATAGGTTCAAGCCTGTGAAAACTTCAAGGTGGTAGGGTGGTGCTAGGGTGAGTTGTATCTCATTGGGTGTTGGGGAATTTGTTCAGTTAACTACTGAAGAATCTTGGGCGTTAGAGCATCCATCTAGTGGGAGCTAGAGAATAATGCTTTTCTAGATTCTAGGAAGTTGGAGCTTTCTTTTCAATTATATTTGAATATTAAAGAATTATTTGAAAAGCATTCAGGTGGTTTTTATCCCAGAATGGGTGTCCACCTTAAAAACTATGTGCATTTCTGTTCCTTTTGTTTACTGCGATCATTGTGAAAACAATGATAATAATTTAAGATTAACTAATGCTATGAAAGATTAATAATAATAATAATTGAAAGGAATACTAATTCATCCCCCCTTTTAGTATTTCCAACAATTGGTATCAAAGCTTGGTTCCTTCAATAGGAGTTTAACAGATGGAAGGAGGTCATGGAGCATACCAAGAATGGTGTACCTCTCTTCAATGAAAATGATTATGTACTTTGGAAAGGAAGAATGGAGGTCTATCTCTTGGCGCAAGGTTACGCAGTATGGGACACTGTTCAAAATGGCTTTACACCAACCGCAGATGAACAAGGTAAGAAGAATTTGTTAAATTATGCAAAAGAAAATAATATTATTATCAGTGGAATTATTGAATATGCTTATCATAAGGTGTTGGATTGTAAAACTGTAGTAGATCTGACAAGAAAATGTATATAAATAGAAAATATACCCAAGAAATAGCACCATAGAAGATAAAACTTCAGATCTTCATTAACATCAAAACCCTTGAGGTAGGGCAACACCATACATTCACTCCTTAAGGAAGGAGATCACTCCACAAGCCATATGCTTGCCAATACAATAATCCTTGACATCTCTCAATGGAGAGTCTCTAGCCTCTATATGGGTTTCATACATGCAATACCATGGGTAGTTACCATGGGTCTCTCAATACCATACATCCAATATAATGGGCTTATCATTTTATTCCCTAGCTACATGTGGTCCCTTACGTAATGTGGGTTAACCACTTTATTTATTAACTATGGCGCATTTATTTATCATTCTTATATTATTACATCATATTATTCCCTTGGGTACTTCCCTCTGTACCCTATATTATCCCCCCTAGGTATACTACATTACACCCCCCTTAAACATGTTTCATCCCCGAAACATGAGAAGAACACAAATAATAAGATCTAATCAAAAGAGTATTCCACTGGTACCATTCACGTCCATCTAGCCATCCAAGAGAAAGGTGAACACTCGATCTAGTTGGTGCCTCGCTCACTTGAGATGGAAGCGGGTTCTGGTGGTTCTTCTGTGTTGATGTGTTGTTAGTGGATCGTTGCACCTCTCTATGTGTCGTCCAGGGGTTTTTTTTCTTGTTGCTAATTCATTTCCACCTTGCTGGTTGTTGTCTTGCTGGATGATGTGGGTGGTGATATGTTGAAGCTTTAACTGATGTAATATCTTTCATTAATTCCTCCATTATTGGTGATGGAGTGGTGCCTGGTTATTTTGTTCGTACTTACTTTGATGTATGTGTTTGGTTGTCCACCATCAAAGGCTCATCATCTGATGTGTCTGTGTCGTTAGATATAAATATTCAAATCTTTTTAAATTTGAACATCTTCATTATCAACTTGTGTGTTTTCAATATGCTTTGCTGGAACTTGCAATTTTTTAGCCAAATTCACATTGATACAATTATGCTTGTAACTAGGAATGATAGACAAAATGATGTTCTCTTTCTGAATACTTCCATGAACCCGTAATATGGAAATATTAGTAGAAAATAAGCCTTTATGTCTCTTACTGTCCTTTTTTCCGGCTTGAGACCACTTTTCCAAAAGGACTTTTTCAAGTTTTTCTCAGGAAGTTTCCTCACTGAGTTGTCAAGTGATGTCCACCATTTATTTGCCTCATCTTTCATATGAAACCCTATGGATCATACCCAAAAATTTTGGTATTGAGCCTTGTGATATTGTAAAAAATCTTCAATAGTATGGCCATCATCTTTTCCCATAAATTTCATCTTACAAGAACCTCTAAAACAAAGTAAGGGTTTTGAAGAAAATCACTTACTTTGGAAAAAATTTAAAATGAAAATTACTTGGTCAATATAACTTAGAATCCTTAATATAACCTATTTTCGGAAATGGAATAGTCATTATGCATCTATCTATGTTATTGAAATCCTAATCTAGGTACTATGAAAACACAGATTTTCGCTGCAACAGTCCCGCCGTCACAAAATTTCTGAAACAATGGTTGATTTTAAATCAGTGATAACTCCCTCATCCGGACACCGATTTGACCGATTGTTTTTTTGAAATTGGGTGTTTTTTCAAGGGGAGCCTAGATATATAATTGTGTGTCTAAAATTATGCACCAAAACCTAAAAAAATGTCAGGAGAGCCGCCATATACAAATTGTTGTCAGAAACATTTATGCAAGACAACTGAATTTAAATCAACGATATCACCCTCATCTGGACTCCGATTTGACTGATTTGTTTTTTGAAATTGGGTAATTTTGTGCAAAGAATCTAGATCTGGTATTTATTTCTGAAAATATTGTGCCAAAATTTTCGGATCTTCTTTGCAAACTCACCGCCCAAAAATTTCCTACAAAAAATGAAAGAAAAAATCTCCCAAACTATGCCCAAGAAAGTGCTCTGATACCACTTGTAGTAGATCTGACAAGAAAATTTATATAAATGAAAAATATACCCAATATATAACACCATAGAAGATAAAACTTCAGATCTTCATTAATATCAAAACCCTTGCAGTAGCACAACACTATACATTCACTCCTTAAGGAAGGAGATCACTCCACAAGCCATATGCTTGCCAATACAATAATCTTTGACATCTCTCAATGGAGAATATCGAGCCTCTATATAGGTTTCATACATGCAATACCATGGGTAGCTACCGTGAGTCTCTCAATACCATACATCTAGTACAATGGGCTTATCACTTTATTCCCTAGCTACATGTGGTCCCTTACATAATGTGGGTTAACCACTTTATTTATTAACTATGGTCCATTTATTTATCATTCTTAGATTATTACATCATATTATTTCCTTGGGTACCTCCCTCTGTACCCTATATTATCCCCCCTATGTATACTACAAAAACCGCCAAAAATGTATGGGACAAGCTTGAAAATATATACGCAGGTGACTTAAATGTCAAAGAAGCAAATCTTCAAATTTATAGAGAAAAATTTGAGGAAATCAAAAGGAAAGAAGATGGAAACATTGTTGCATACTTCCAACACGTTGATGAAATAACCAACACTCTGGAAGGATTGGGAGAGCCAGTTGACGAGAAGACTATTATACGAAAGATTCTTAGAAAATTACCAGGAATATTCAACCCAAAGGTATCGGTCTTAGAATACAATGCAAATATGGAAAAACTCGGCAAAGAGGAATTACATGGAGTTCTCATAGCATATGAAATGAGACTTGATGAAGAAGAGGGTACTTCACATCTAGAAACTTTGTTTGATACGTCTAAGAAAACTAATACGGATAAACAACCTTCAAAGGGAAAGACCTGCACCTGCAAGTGTGAAGAAAAATAATATATCTCATCATCCGATGAATACAATGACAAAGAAGAAGAAGCCAATGGGAGAGCATTGTTTATGGCTAAGCACAATACAAAATAGGTGTCAAACAAAAAAGAGGAAGGGTTGACCATAGAAGAATTTTCTAAGGAGGAAATCAAGCCTATAAAAGAGCTCAAGGCTGAGAAGATATGTTCCAATACTATTGAAGAAAAAGTTCAAGGTCTCAAAATAGAAGTTGAAGAACCCAAATGTATTGAAGATTCACTTCAAAAGAAGTTGGAATAAAGCAACTGAGAAAGGGAAGCATTAGAAGCTGAAGTAGTCTCGCTTCGTAAGGAAGTGAAGAAGGGAAAACTGTCCAAAACTATGCCAACATCTCAAGGGCATTGGAAGAACTCATCAACAATCAACGATCTTACAATGACAGAACTGGCCTCAGTTACAAATAAGAAGAAGCAGGACCTTCTACAACAAAATACAATGAACCTATGAGATTTGACATGCATGTAGACTTCATTGAAGAAAATTCGCAAGAACGGCCTTGGAAAACAATTCACCGATGAAGATTTCCATCTAGGTTATCTATAAGGGCATGACAACTAGGGAGTGCCAAGGTGAACATGGAATCCCAAGAAGTTCTAACACATGCTAGGAAGTTCTGAGGCATGTTAGGCATTCCAATATGTGCTAGGTGCTAGGTTTTGGTGCCAACACATGTTAGGGAGTGCCAGGGAAACAAAATGGAGGACTAGTTTCAATTGCATGGAAATGAATGAATAAGAGTGTGTGATAGGGTGTGTTATCAAGCTATATGTGTGCTAAGGAGGGAGTGACAAGGTATGCTCGGAAATTCCAAGGCATGATAGAGTGCTGGGAAATCATGCCAATATGTGACAAGTTCTAGGGTGTGCCAATGTCTTCCAAGGAGTGTTACGGAGTGCTATATCATAATGCATGGAAATGAATGAATAAGAGTGTGTGACAAGGAGTGTCAATGAGTTCCAAGTGTTCTAAGGAGGAGTTACAAGCCATGCTTGTAAGTGATAAGGAATGCTAGAGTGCTAGGTAGCATGCGGCCAAGATGTGCCAACGCATGCAAGGAAGTGTTAACTAGGAGTGTCAGGGAAGTACAAGGGAGCACTACGTCAAAATGCATGGAAATGTACTAATAAGAGTTTGTGATTGGATGTTTCAGTCAGTTCCAAGTGTGCTAAGGAGGGAGTGAAAAGGTATGCTAGGCAGTGTTAAGGCATCCTAGATTCTAGGGTGACATGACAAGATATCCTAGGTGCTAGGGTGTACCAACATGTGCCAAGGAGTGTTAAGGAATGCTATGGAAACACAAGGGAGCACTAGGTAAAAATTCATGTAAATAAATGAATAAGAGTTTATGACTAGGATTTTCAATGAGCTCTAGGTGTGCTAAGGAGAGAGTGAAAAGGTATGCTAGGTAGTGCCAAGGAATTCTAGAGATCTAGGGCGGCATGCCAAGATGTGCCAGGTGTTAAGGTGTGCCAATGCATGCTAGGGAGTGTTAGGGAGTGTCAAGTAAACACAAGGAAGAACTAGATCAAAATGCATGGAAATTCACGAATAAGAGTGTGTGATAGGGAGATTCAATGAGTTGTAGGTGTGTTAAGGAGGGAGTGACAAGGTTATATGCTAGGCAATGCCAAGGTATGTTAAACTACCAAGGCATGTCAAGAAATGCTAGGGTGTGTTAGGGAGTGTAAGAGCATGTCAAGGAATGTAGGGGATGCTAAAACATGCCACATAATGCTAAGGCATTTAAGACATGTCAAGTGTTATGGAATGTCAAGCTGTAAATTGTGTTTCTTAGTTGTTTTATGACCACAAATGGATGTGATGAGCCTTGTCTTGGTAAATTGTTAAGTGGGATTAGTTGAGATTGGACATGATTAGTATAATATGAGTTACATGTAGTTCTTAGGTGAACAAGTCATATGTTGAATTTCCACGACACATGAGAATCTGGTTTTGGTCTTAGAATCTTTGATGCAAACACACTCAAGTTCCACAACACATCTACTTTTCACAAAGAAATCTACACACATCAAGGAATCAACTAGTGCACATCAAAAATTTTAACTTTTTCAAACCATTCTTCATTAAATTACAAACTATAATAGAATAGGCTAGATCTCTCGTACTAGGGATCATGACCCTTTACAATCACACTTATATAAGGGATACAACTAGGGCTTGGTGTTAGTCCTTTGACAACTAGTCTACCTTGAACAAGACAACACTTGACCCACTTTTTGATGGTGGCCACACATTTCCCTTTCAATCCACATGTCTTGAACACATATGGCACGTCCTCTTGCCTCCCATTATGCAACTCCCCAATATGCCTCTATCAATGAACTCAACTCCTTTAGGTTACTGAACTCAGTTCAAAAAACTTTGCCTTCTATCTACCTATTTTTTCCTTTAAGGTCTGCAACACTTAGGGTTTTCGATCAGTTTTTCACAACTTGGTTGTGAACAACTCTTTGGTTTTCCCACTTTTTCCATACTTCTACTCCAAGATGACAAGTCTAGGGATATGGGGGTTTCCCTTCTTCTCAATGACACAATCCTCTACAATATAGTGAACTAGGGCTAGTTGGCTAACCCAAACTTGACTGCTACTTTAGTCCTTTAAAGTCTTCATGTCCTTAGGCCCAATATACCTACCCTTCTACCAGTATTGTTTTCCTTCACAAGTACAGGACTTAGAGCTCTTATTTGATAGTCACCTAACAACCCTCCAAGTGTACTTGGATTGCCATCAATTTTCCCAACCACGGTCAATTCTTTTATTGATCTAGTGCCCACAAGATTGCCCTCATCTTGGGCTCTTCAAATATGCCACTTAATAGTGATTTTAGTCCTCTAAAAATCACTATTATTGTGTACCAATTTCTTTGTTGTCCAATATATAAACAAATTTGAACTACTCATCTTATCATCCTTCTAACAATCTGAAATTTTGTGGAAGGGATGAGACACACAAGACCTCCAAATCCAAGAAATAATTTGGATAAGTATCATCTGATGTGCGATATATTAAAATAGTTAATTTTTCTAATTATAAACCTAAGTCCAACTTAGGGAATTAGAAAAATTAAAGTGAATTAATTAAACACATGTGATGAAATGTTCTAAGTAATGCAGATCAAGCAGTGTTTCAATAGGAGCCGTCAATTAGAGATTAGATCATGGTCGTTGATATGTAAACGAGAAAATTATAGGAGAAAGGCTTGGGGTTAGTTGGAGATACACATAGAGTCTAAGAGATCGAATTCTTCTAATGGAGGAATGCTCAGACGAAGATTAAATCTGAGTGACTCAGAGTTGCAGTGAGGGGAAAATGCAGTGATTGGTCAGGAGGGTCGTGAGTAAAATTCAAAGTAAGGGCAGAAGAGATATAGTGGAGGAAGTGAAACCATCAAAGGGTGTGACGTAGTCCCTCTAGAAGGTGATGCAGGCCCATGTAAGGCCCGCGCAAAGGCAACACAACATCTCCAAGAAAAACTCTGAAATTTTGTTGGAAGCAAGGGTTTATGAGCCAGCAGGGTTGAAAATTAGATCTGGGAGAAGAATATCCACACAAAGCTCAGGTGATTAAATCCCTCAGCCTAAGGTACATAGGCTAACGCAGTAGTTGCACAGAGCCGGCTGGGGTTTCACCATTTTCTCATCCGGATCAGCCGAGACTTGCGAATGTGAGGTATATCTCACATCTTCTCTTATTTTTGATGTTTTCTCTGTTGCATCATCCAATTTCATAGCAACCTAGATATACTTAGAAACTGTTGCTTAATAAAAATAAAACCTCATAACTACTGCACCGGTTTTCACACATTGGGTTTTTCTAGAGACATTTGTCCGAAAAATCTATGTGTCACTTTTTCATATCAATATACTACCCAGTAAATGATTTGTATGTGTAGGTTGTTAATTTTATTTACTTTGATGTTAATTCTAAATATTCAAATTAATAACTTGTATGTTTAATCAAGTAGGAGAAGTAAATCAAGATTTAATAGTAGGGTTTCTTAGTTAAGAAATTTTCACATGGTATCAAAGCATTGCAGATCAAGATGAATCTCCAGCAAAATTAGTTGAAGAATTTTTTGTTGCAGAGAGCAGCTGAAGTAGCAGAGATCCAGAGAGGTCAGTGCAGCATCAGGATGACACAGTCCCGGCAGAGGCTATACAGGGGCCAATGCAGTCCCATTTGGGTGACGTACAGACAACGCAGTGCCTTCCAGAGGGACGCAAGAGAATCCTACACCACACAGTCGCTACACATAGGTTGTGCTGAGCCAGTATGCTCATGCAGAGGCCAGCCAGAGGAACGCAATCCATTTTTTTTTCTGTGAAGCATTGTTGTGATATGGAAGCAAGGCTTCAAATCTTCAACAGTTGCTAGTGTGGTGGAGATTATGATGGTGCAGAATCATGCCTAGCTAAGTTGATAAAGAGTGAGAGGAGGACAGTTACTCAACAAATATGTGCCAAACAGATCTGAGATTCAATCAAGAAGGTTATCATAGAGAATTATTCAATTATTTTGGCCAAGGATTTCAGGTAGTGAAATCAATTGTGGAAGGGAGAAGCCACTATATAGGGTTTCTAATCACCAAGAAACCTAGATCCAGTATTTATGTTGAGTGTTGCAGAAGAAAGAGAGAGAAGAATATATGTTTTGACAGATTTGAGCAAGATGGCTTCTCATAGACTGAGAAATCGGGATAGGCTGGACAGCATGTCCAGCTTCATTATCTAGAGGGCCAGGATCCTAACAGTCCTGTATTAGTATGACATCAAGGACCATGTATATAATTTCGTAGTTGTGTCTGCCAATCAATATGCTATGAATAAATTCAAGGAGAATCAAGCGCGGGGTAAGTGCTTAATCATGGATGGAGTCAAAGATCACGGCATGCCACATATTTTCGGGAAGAACATGACAAATGAGACATGCATAGCTTTGGAGATGATGTATTAAGGAGGCTTTTTCCAAAGGAAAATAATTCTGGAGAATCAGATGCAGTTGTTCCAAATGTAGAAGGGTGAGGAGATAGATTCCTTCCTCTTCATATTTTAGACTTTCCAAGATCAATTGATTTCCATGGGTGCGACTCCAGATGAAGGGATATTCGTGAGGACTACCCTGAATGCAGTCACTGAGGAATGGGAAACATTTTTCCAAAGCATATTGGATAGGGAAACATTACCATCCTCGACAAACATGTGGAGAATCCTTCGTTAGGAGGAAATCATGAGATTTATGAAGAGGAAAAGGAGCTGCAGTAGAATATTCAAGGTAAAGAAAGAAGAGGAAGACGATGCATACCTTGCAAAAAAGGAACAAAGGCAGAAAGAGAAGAATAATAGGGACCTATCCAAGGTCTGGTGCTTTAATTATGGTGAACTTGGACACTTTTCCAGCACTTTTTCTAAGAAGAAGGACAAGGGATCTTCTGAATCCAAGGCTACAGTAGCAAAGGATGATGGGAATGATGATGATGTATTCATGAGTGCTCATGAGCCATGGAAGTGGGGAGATATAGATCTGTAGAACAGCTACAGATGTAATGGCAGGATCCTTGAGTATCCCAACACTTGGATCAGATACGAGCTACATGAGCCTTAAGACGATAGTGGTACAAGTGGAGTAGTGGGTGCAGGAGATCACATTGAAGCAAAGGAAAGATCTGGAATGCTGTAGAGGGAGAAAATCAGTGTAGAGGCAACAACAACATAGAAGCATTAGCACATAGGCACTAATGGGACTTCAGAAACGTAGAGGGGTAGTGCTTATGCAGTGTAGTGTTGCAGCAGTGTAGTGGCTTCAAGAGGACAATGCAGAGCAATAGCCAAGGGAGCTTCAGTGATGAGATGCAACCTGACTTGTCTCTCAATGATTGGGAAGGGGTCTTTCGATTGCTTACTTCTCAAAAAATGGGTTACATTGCAATATTTAGTAGTGGCAGGGCTATGGGAGGCATGTTGCAGCAAATTGAGAGGGAGTTGTAGTACGGATGTACTAGTGTCAGTGGCAGTGACATGGGAAACAATACAGAAAGAAACAACATAGTTGATGGAGGGCACCAGGCCAAGCATCAACAATGCAGAGACCGATGCCGAGATCTTGCGATACATGGTATGGATGTATTGTTATAGCACACTCTGTAATAAGAGGGAGTATTGAGATTTTGAGGTAGCATTAGGTGTGCTCTAGCCCTGAAATTTTGTGGAGGGGCTAAGACACACAAGACCTCCAAAACCTAGAAATTGTTTGGAGAAATTTTATCTGGTGTGTGAGATATTAAAATAATTAATTTTTTTAATGAGGACCCTAAGTATAACATAGGGAATTATAAAAATTAAAGTGAATTAATTAAACACATGTCATGAAATGTTCTAAGTAACGTGGATCAAGAAGTATTTTATATGAGTTGTCGATTAGAGATTTGATCACGACCATTGATATGTCAACAAGAAAAGTATAAGAGAAAGGCTTGGGGTCAGCTGGAGATGCACACAAAGTCTAAGAGATCAAATTATTATAACGGAGCAGTGCTCGGACGAAGATCAGATCTGAGTGAATTAGAGTTGCAGTGAGGGGAAGATGTAGTGATTGGTCAGGAGGGGCAAGAGTACAGTGCAGAGCAAGGGCAGAAGAGACGCAGTGGTGGATGAAAAACCATCAGACGGTGTGACATAGTCCCTTAGGAGGGTGATGCAGACCCATGCAGGGCCCACTGTTAATCAAGGTTGTCATTGATGTCAATATGGCATTGGCCGAGATGGAAAATATTCTTGAGATACCCCATAATGTGATGATAAGGTTGAAGACAAGAAATTTCTAGTACTAGATGATGAGGTCATGACTCTTGTTTGGCAAGAATGCCATCAATGAAGAGGTCAACCCATGAACATGTCAAACCACTAATGAAGAAGTCCTATGAATTCCTTGAACTAGCTATTATTTTGCATGTGCCTTGATGATATATACCTTAACCCTTGATGACATATGGAGTCATACACTTGGATGGTACTCGATGAATTCATATAATTGATGAAGGTTGGAAGACTAGATGATGATGTGGAAGATCTCATTTGATGGCTGGAAGACTACCTTGAAACTTTCCTAATGATGCTGCACTATGACATATTAATGCACTATTATTGAATACATAATGCTATACCTTCATGATGATATGTATGTTGGATACTATCATGATGACATGGATGTCCTACATGATGACATTATGATCCTATAACTGAAAAGCCAACTAATGCAAAAGAAAAACAAAGGAGAAGCCATGTTATCCTATTCACTTTTTGCAGACAAAAATTAAGGACAGTCACAAAGAAAAATAAATTTGGACACCTTGGAGGCATCCTTTCAAAATGAATCCTACACCATCTTAAAGGGGATTTTTTCCTCTTTCTAATGAGCCCTCACTTCCCCAAAAACTCCTATTAGTTGAAGAGAAAATGAATTTTTAAGTTGAGAAATATATATTTTATTGCAAGCCGACCTAAGTCAACCTACATATGTCAGCTCTCATCTCCAACAGTCACTTCCTCTCTTTAAAGGCTGAAATCAATATAAATAAGGTTTTAGAATTCATTTCCATGATCAATTTTCGGTCAAGAAATTCAGAGTTATATACAGCAAGGAACAACACCGAGGAGAGAAGACATAGAGGCTGAAAATGATTAATTGTTTGGGCTAATATTTTTCCATTCAAAGCTAAATACATAGTTCGGATCATAGATTTGTTGGACAGGATAGTTATTTTGAACCTTATTTTAGAATAGTGGGTAGCTTGGTTTAAAGATCATAGAATTGTGGGACAGTCCCTCACATATATATACCCTTGAACCTGTGCTGACCTGAATTCAATTACCTGTAGCAGCTTTACAACCCGTATTGCAGGAGGGCACCCCTCAGAAATCTGAAAATTGCAGGAAGGCACACTTCAGGAATACGAAAATTGCAGGAAGGCATACAATAAGAATCCAAAAATTTCAGGATACCACTGTGTGGACTGTTTGACTTTTTAAGGAGGCTAAGAAGATATTGAGAGCTTAATTGTTTGTTTAAAATATGCTGGGAGCTCAAACTTAGTATCTCATCAAGTCTCAGACCTTATATCTATGGTGGGTTGTCATTCAAAATTGGACATGGAAATCGGAATTATAGACCTTGATCTAAGAGAGGCCTGAGCTATTTTAGAAGGTACCTTGGAGCATAATCAAAGGCACTCTTAAACATATTGAAGACATTCTTGAAGAATAACTTATCGAGGACAGTATTTCAGGATCAAGGTAGATTAGTAAAGCAGAAGCATATCAGAAAAGGAAAAAAGTGAAGAAGACTTGAAGATAAGACTAAGAAGACTATGTGGAGTGACCTTGAAGAAGATTGAAGATATTTTGTTGAGAAGCCTTAAGTGATCTTGGAAATAAAATTGAAGATCATGATGCATCGTTGATGTCATCATGAGGTAACTTGGAGAAATTGTTTGGGTATGATGAAGAGAAGTGGTGACACCTTCTAAGAAGAAAAGGTTGTCAATGATGATGTGACGTGGAGACTAATTGTGATAGGGCTCATTGAAGAAGACTTTGTGAACCATGAAGAACAACCAAACATATTTTGATGAAGTGAAGTTGAGGGTTGGAGCCCAAGAGGTTTGAGCCTCATAGAAACAAGGTTGGTGCCTTAGAAGATAGGGTAGGAGCCCTAGAGGATAAGAGTCCTCAAGAGACCAAGTTGGAGCTTGTACCAGATATAGGGTTGGAGCCCTTGAGGTTGGTGCCTCAAAATTGACAAGGTTGGTGCCTTGGAAGATAGGGTTGGAGCCCTAGAGGATTGTAGTCCTCAAGAAACCAGGTTGGAGCCTATACCAGAGATAGGGTTGGAGCCCTAGAGGTTGGTGCCTCAAATTGACAAGGTTGGAGCCTTGGAAAGACCAATTCAGTGTTTGGCACAATACAGGTTGGAGCTTGGAATATTGGAGTCCTCATCTAGGGTTGGAGCCCTATATCATTATTGTACTTTACTTATTGTAAAGAAGAAATTAATAAAAGTATCTATTCCATCATTGTTCATTTTTTGTTCTAAATATAAGTGATCTAACTGGTAAAATTAACAATTGAAAAGAAATATTGATTCACCCCCCTCTCAGTATTTCCAACAATTGGTTTCAGATCCAGTACCTTCACACAAAGCCTAACAGCTTGAAGGTTGATCATTATAACACAAATGGAAAAGCCAAGGAATAAAGTCTCCAATCCTCCTAAAGATGTGTCTTCCTCAACCATTGAAATTGAAGTAAATCAATTTGTGAAGTCTCCATTGTTCAATGGAAATTTTGATATATGGTTGGCAAGAATGAGAAATTTCTTGAAGAATCAAGGAATTGAATTTTGGAGATCAGTGGTTACTAATGACACGATGGACGAAGAATCCAAGGAGTACAATACAAGAGCAATGAAGGCAATCTTGAATGGGTTACCAGATTCTGTGAAGGCCAATTTTGAAAAAATTTCATCAGTAAAAGACATATGGGACAAACTTCATGATCTTCACTAAAAAGGAGCATTGAAAATGATATCTAGTCAAGAAGATGATGGACAACAAGAAAGAAGCCCAGAATCCATCAAGGAAGCTGAAGATAAGAGAGATGATAGCAAGACTAAAGAAGACCTAGAAGATGAAGAGAACAAAGAAGACTTCAAAGAAGATCTCTTGAATAAAATTATGGCTTCCATGGAAGAGATTAACAGTTTGAAAAATGAAAATGAGGAACTTAAGAAGAAAGCGAAACATGGTAACCAAGACAAGACAAGGAAGGAAGTTGACTTTGTCAAGCTTCAAGGAGCTCGCCAAACTTAAAAAGGAATTTCATCAAGATAAAAGAAAGCATCATGAAGAAGTCATATCTATGAAAAATCAATTATATAAGGAAAATAAAAGGGAAGAAACTTTGTCAAGCCACCTTGAACAAAGACTTAAGAACTTGAGCAATCTTGAAGCAAAGATTGGTCAATACAAGGAAGAGGTCTCCTCTCTTAGATCTGAACTAGAAGAAGCAAGGAAACAAGCGCAAGGATCTGAGAAGGTGATGGAAACTTTGGCATTCATAGAAGGACAAGTTAATGAAGCGGAAAATGAGAGAAACACAATGATATGCCAACTAGATGAAAAGGATGAAGAAATATTGAAACTAAAATTAGACATCAATCTTCTCAAGGCTGAAACATGTGAAGCTACAAGAATAAAAGAATAAATGGAGAGCAGTCTAGCAAAGGAGAATGAAGAAGTCTTCATAATGAAATCAAATATCATCTCCCTTAAAATCGAAGCACATGAAGCAACAAGGATGATGGAAGAAATGAAGAAGCAACTACTTATGAAAGATGAAGATTTTGAAAAGTTGAAAGGAGAAATTTCCTTTCTTGAAAAGGAAGTTGAATTGCTGAATAAAAACTTGAAAAGCTCTCAAACCCTAGATGACATCCTAACTCAGCAAAGGTCTCCCCTTGATAAATTAGGTCTTGGCTATGTAGGTGAACCCTCAAGAAAGAATGATAATGCTTCAAACAACAAGGATGTGAGGAAACCAGGAAGAAATGATGCTCCCAGTTCCAGCAAATGCAAGAGTCAAGATGACATTAGAAGAAACCCTACTCCAAGGAGATTTACAGATGATGTCAAGAATAAAAAAGGAAATGAATATCACCAAAGAATTCCAAGGCAAAAAGACTTCAGAAGTACTTCAAGGAACTCTTCATCTCCCAGGCACCAAAATATATTTCTTGGTTATTTCTATTCTTGTACAAACTTTGGGCACATGGAAAAAGATTGTAGGGCATATTACAAAGACAAATATAATGGTCCCCGTCAAAATTCTAGAAGCAAATTTGCAAAAATAAGTAATGATTCCTCATTCATGAAAAATATGAAGTGCTTCAATTTCCATGACATTGGACATATGGCTCATGATTGTAACTTGACTTGGGTCCCTCAACAAGCTAAAATTATGTCAACTAAGCTAGAGAAGAAGGTTACACAAGTATGGAGAAGGAAGAAAATAGGATCTGAAAGTCTCTTGAACACTCCAACCAACAACACGTTGTTGATTTGATGAAGACATCCTTGATATTCCAAGTTTTTGATGATGAGACTCTGCCAGAAAGGAGACCGTGCATACTATTAGGAAGAGCTTATGATTCTTAATCATTCTTGTAGAAGCTATCTGTGAAAGGGCCCTATAAAATCCTTGATGAGTCACACATGGACAATCATCCTTTGATAAATCATCTCTCAAGAGAAACTCATCCAGTGGACTATTGTTAAGGATCTCTTCCATTTGATCACTAAGAAATTAACCTTTCTTGAGGTAGAGGAATTTATGCAGACAGGGGGAGTTGGTTCATCATATGAAAAAATGTAGACACATCTATCATTGAGAACATTTCTAGAAGGAAGAGCACCATGACAGGGGGAGTAACCTACCTATTAAGATATACTATTGATGAAGAAAAGAAGTAGCTTGACAAGGGCAGTACTCGGGCATCCCATTTTCCATTGATGTCAAAGGGGGAGAGAATGTTGGAAGGGCAAGAATATTTCCATCAATGACAAAGGGGGAGATTGTTAATCAAGTTTGTCATTGATGTCAATATGGCATTGGCCGAGATGGAAAATATTCTTCAGATACCCCAGAATGTGATGATAAGGTTGAAGATAATAAATTTCTGGTACTAGATGATGAGATCATGACTCTTGTTTGACAATAATTCCATCAATGAAGAGGTCAACCCATGAAGATGTCAAACCACTAATGAAGAAGTCCTATGAAGTCCTTGAACTAGCTATAATTTTTCATGTGCCTTGATTATCTAGACCTTAACCCTTGATGACATATGGATTCATACACTTGGATGGTACTCGATGAAGTCATACACTTGATGAAGGTTGGAAGACTATATGATGATGTGGAAGATCTCATTTGATGGCTGGAAGACTACCTCGAAACTTTCCTAATGATGATGCACTATGACATATTATAGCACTATTATTGAATACATAATGCTATACCTTCATTATGATATGGATGCTGGATACTATCATGATAACATGAATTTCCTACATGATGACATTATGATCCTATAACTAATAAGCCAAACAATGCAAAAGACAAACAAGGGAGAAGCCATGTTGTCCTATTCACTTTCTGCAAACAAAAATTAAGGACAATCACAAAGAAAAATAAATTTGGACACCTTGGAGGCATACTTTCAAAATGAATCCTACACCATCTTAAAGAGGATTTTTTCCTCTTTCTAATGAGCCCTCACTTGCCCAAAAACTCCCAGTAGTTGAAGAGAAAATTAATTCTTAAGTTGAGAAATATATATTTGATTGCAAGCCAACCTAAGTCAACCTACATATGTCAGATCTCATCTCCAATGGTCACATCCTCTCTTTAAAGGCCAAAATAAATATAAATAAGGTTTCATAACTCATTTCCATGATCAATTTTCGGTCAAGAAATTCAGAGTTATATACAGCAAGGAACAACACTGAGGAGAGAAGACATAGAGGGTGAAAATGACTAATAGTTTGGGCTGACAGGACAATTATTTTGAACCTCGGTTTAGAATAGTGGGCAGCTTGGTTGAAAGATCATAGAATTGTGGGACAGTCCCTCACATATATATACCCTTGAACCTGTGTTGACCTGAATTCAATTACCTATAGCATCTTTACAACCTGTATTGTAGGAAGGCACCCCACATAAATCTGAAAATTGCAGGAAGGCACACTTCAGGAATACAAAAATTGCAGGAAGGCATACAACAAGAATCCAAAAATTGCAGGAGACCATAGTGTGGATTGTTTGACTTTTTAAGGAGGCCAAGAAGATATTGAGAGCTTAATTGTTTGGTTACAATATGCTAGGAGCTCAAACTTAGTATGTCATGAAGTCTCAGACCTTATATCTGTGGTGGGTTTTCATTCAAAATTGGACATGGAAATTGGAATTACAAACCTTGATCTAAGAGAGGCTTGAACTATTTTAGAAGGTACCTTGGAGCATAATCAAAGGCACTCTTCAACATATTGAAGACATTCTTGAAGAATAACTTATTGAGGACAGTATTTCGGGATCAAGGTAGATTAGTAAAGCAGAATTATAACAGAAAAGAAAAATAGTGAAGAAGACTTGAAGATAAGACTAAGAAGACTATGTGGAGTGACCTTGAAGAAGATTGAAGATATTTTTTTGAGAAGCCTTAAGTGATCTTGGAAATAACATTGAAGATAATGATGCATCGCTGATGTCATCATGAGGTAACTTGGATAAATTGTTTGGGTACGATGAAGAGTAGTGGTGACACCTTCTAAGAAGAAAAGGTTGACATTGATGATGTGACGTGGAGACTAAGTGTGACAGGGCTTGTTGAAGAAGACTTTGTGAACGATGAAGAATAACCAAACATATTTTGATGAAGTGAAGTTGAGATTTGGAGCCCAAGAGGTTGGAGCCTCATAGAGACAAGTTTGGTGCCTTGGAAGATAGGGTTGGAGCCCTAGAGGATAAGAGTCCTCAAGATACCAGGTTGGAGCCTGTACCAGATATAGGGTTGGAACCCTTGAGGTTGGTGCCTCAGAATTGACAAGGTTGGTGCCTTGGAAGATAGGGTTGGAGCCCTAGAGGATTTGAGTCCTCAAGAAACTAGGTTGGAGCCTATACGAGAGATACGGTTGGGGCCCTAGAGGTTGGTGCCACAAATTGACAAGGTTGGAGCCTTGGAAATACCATGTCGGTGCTTGGCACAATACAAGTTGGAGCTTGGAAGATTGGAGTCCTCATCTAGGGTTGGAGCCCTATATCATTATTGTTCTTTACTTATTATAAAGAAGAAATTAATAAAAGTATATATTCCATCATTGTTCATTTTGTGTTCTAAATATAAGTGATCTAACTGGTAAAATTAACAATTGAAAAGAAATACTGATTCACCCCCCTCTCAGTATTTTCAACACCCACGTAGAGGCAACACAACATCTCCAAGTAGAAGTCTAAAATTATGTCGCAAGAAAGGGTTTATAAGCTAGCAGGGATGAAACCGAGGTCTGGGAGAAGAATATCCATGTAGGTCGAGGGTGATGCAGTCCCTCAGCCCAGGCTACGTAGGCTTACACAATAGCTGCGTAGAGCCAACTGGGGTTTCACCAGTTTCTCATCTATATCAGATCGGACTTGTGAGAGTAAGGTATATCTCACATTTTCTCTGATTGTTGAGGTTTTCTCTATTGGGTCAGCCAAGTTTATGGCACCCTAGATGTACTCAGAAACTGCTACTTAATAATAATAAACCCACATATCTGTTGCACCGGTTTTCCCGCATTGAGTTTTTCCGAGAACATTTGTCCAAAAAATATGTGTGTCACTTTGTCATATGAGCATACTAATCAGTAAATTAACTGTATGTGTATGTTTTTAATTGCATTTACTTCGATGTTAATTCTTAATATTCAGATTAATAACTTGTATGTTTAATCAAGTAGGAGAAGTAAATTGAGATTTAACAGAAGGGTTTTTTAGTTAAGAAAATTTTAGATAAACTAGGGTCAGAAATCATCCATTAACAGTCCATTTACTAAATTTTTATAGGTTTCTTAAAATCTTTGTCCAAAATTATATGGAGAGACCACCAAAATCAAATCCTCTTCATGTAAATCCATTCCTTATATGACACATTTCTTCTAATCCATATTCTACTCAAGTTCCACCTTCCTTTGGATTTTCTATCTCCACACATACTTCTGCAAACCATCTTCCAAATTTGTGGTATATATTTAAGAGATAAACATCTCTCTAAGTTTCACAACCACTCTTCTTCTATGCAGATTTGTCACAGTCTTAATGGCATACCTTATGGATTTAACATGCTAGGAACCCTCCCTAAATATGGAATTATACTTATATTATAATTTATTTAGAACACACCCTATCCACCCATAGAAAAAGGACAACTCTTTCCTCCATAATAGACTCGGCCTAGCTCATATGGATTCATAGATTCTGCGCATTTCTTTGACTGAATCTTGATTTGAACTTTAGATCTCTACAACCCTCAAACTAATGTCACCTCAGTCAATATTACACCTATGAATACTTCTGTTCTTGCCCTAAATTCTAGTGCATACCCTCCTCCATTTGTATTGGTCTTTATCACAGACCTTGTAACCTACTAACCACCACAATGTAGGGTCTCAACCCTCTCTACTATTTCAAAATTTGATTCGGCCTTCACATAGAAACACCACTGAAATGACATGCCAAAATTCTCATGAGCTGCCTCTCTTGAGCTTGATCTACCCTAATAAAACCAAAATATTCCATCCTACTTCCTATCTCAAACCCATTAAGGTATGTGAAATTCTTGTGAACTCTCACATGGTGACCTTACTCTTGGTGGATGATCATGGCCTCCCTTTAGCAATGCTCACTCAACCCTCTAACTCTACCTACTTTAGGAATACATCTCTCTTGGCCTCCTTGATCAAATGAACTCCTTCTCACTTGATTCTCTTGCCTTCATACTAAGGCCTCAAATATATTTTCCTAGCTAGGCCACTTAAGAACGCTCTAGAACTTATGAATTTTATCCACTTAGACCTTATGAAATATTATTTTTTCTTTTTAATTTCTTTTAGATTTTATTACCCATCTCGAGCCCAAAGCCCCTTTTCTCGGTTTATTTTCCCACAAATCATTTTGTGGCCAAACTCACATAAACCCATCTCACTAGGCTTGTGGAGTACCTCCAAAGCTACACAATTCAACAACATAGTCTAGTTGTAGTAATTGCAACTTGGTCAAGCTCCTATAGTCAAGCAAGGACTTGGTTGGGTTCCCAAGTTGAAAATTAAGTAAGGGTAGTTGTGAGGGCGTGATAAATAGGGAGGGTTAGGGCATGCCAAGGTTTTAAAATGCATGCTAAAACATGTTGGACAATGTTAATTCATGTTGAGGAGCATTAAGGAGTGTTGAGGCATCACATGGGAGAACTAGGTCAAAATGCATGGAAATGAGGACATATCATACTATAATGGAGAGATCAACTTGGGAAGGCACCAAAGAGGATATGCACCATCACATGAGGATATGCATGGATTATTTAGAGGAGGGACATAACTCTTTGATAGAGTTAACACAACCACTTCCTTCCTCAGTGGTGATGAGAAGAGGTTCATCTATGAGCAACTTCACCAACTTGCTCAAGGTACCTGGTAAGGATTGTGTTTATGTGCATCATGATTCACTTACTATGTGATTTTATTTCTTTTTCCATCCATGTATAGGTTATTTCTCCAATATGGGGTATTCTTTATTATAGACCTCATGATCCATTAGGCGACATAAGTAGTGATGGTGATGGCCACTCCCTCGGAGATGTTGGGGAGATGATATTTTTTTCAAAGTGTCCTCAATGTCCACCTCACATCATAAACCTTATCCAAACATGTGAGAGGATTGGAACATAAAGAAAATGGTTGAGAAACCACTCATCATATCCCATTCTGAGGCAGTTTGGAGTAAAACTGTGCTGGTTACACTTGAGGGATCATTATCCGTCTCCATTTTTATATATGGCAGCCAATATAACTCTGATTATGATCCCATACTTTGATGATGTCCTTGTCATTGTTGTGGGCACGGTTGGAGAGATGACACATGGATTGGATGTTCTTATTAGAGATGATATTCTCCACATTACTTATGTTCCATATTTCAGGGAGAGCATTGGACCATCCATGATTGCTACATTGGGTCTCTTGTTTCCTTATGGGATGAGCCATTTGGGTAACTTGAGCACTTGGAAGGTGCCTCTCTCGAGAAGATGGGAGGTGTTCTTCTGTGAATTACCATTTTGGAGGGTGATTCATTTTGTATGGATGATAGCTTAGATATTGGAGCTCCATATGGGAATGAAGGTTCCCCACATTTTTCAGTTTTGTCCTTGCAGATTCTTGACAACAAGTAACACTTGGGAGTGGAGGATTGTAATATTCCTAAATTACCACACAGCTAATTGAAATATTAAATTTTGATTTTTCTTATTAGTTTGAAGAATAAGAGGGTATGGAGACCCATAAATCTTCTTAGTAGGAATAAAGACACTCCTAATGTGAATGGAGGTCATATTAAATTTGGATTGAAGACCCTTGTGTGTGAAAAGGGGTTGAAGCATGTAGAATGGGTCAACCTTGACCAAATCAAACAACGCTAGTATGGAAGGAGTGGCATTCATTGAGGGACAACGCAATTTTGGAGGGAGATTCCATGCATGGAAGTAGTGGCTTTAATGAGTGGGTCCCAAAGTGAGGAAGCTCACCAAGAATATAAGGAAGAGGATGGCAGCCATTTTGATCATGTTTTGATTAGTATTTTTTTATGGTTTGTTAAGACTTGGAGCTCTCTTCAACTGTTTAGCTAAGATTGCAGTGTTGTTTAGCACATTTGTGTTCCCAACTGGGAATCCCACCTTCATCCTCATGGGACTTAGAGTTCCTACTCAGGAGAAGTTATTGAGAATTATTTCCACAATATGGCATTTGGCCAAGCTACATCTTTCTTCTACATCGCAATTTCTGTTTAGAGATGTGCTGAGTTGTAGGGTGCAGCAGGGGAGGGTTTATTTGGATCATTTCTGAGCTTGTCTTCAGTGGAGGAAGGTTTATTTCCATTGAGGGATCAGTAAGAAAGGTCCTTGATCTTCATAACATATTTTTTCATCATTCCAATTCATCATATTCCCCTACACTGCAGTTCCAGTCCATGACTGTGTTATTTTAGAGATCTGTTGTAGGGTTGAGTTCAGTGCCCCATTTGGAGTTTTTGATTTTCAGTGGTGGGATCAGCCCTACACTTGGAGAGTACTTTGGAGGATTTATTTTCAGATCTACATCAAATTCATCCACCTCCTTTTATGTTCCTAGCTGCAGAGTTTATTCATCCCTAGTGCTGCATTCCAACATTCTGATATTTTGTGTATTTCTGGAAACCTTTCCTGGGTTATCTAAGAAAAGTGTATGGGAGCACAGATATCCATTTTTTAGCCTTGTTTGAGCATGTATTATTAGTTCCATTTATTTATATTTCCCATCTGCAGTATTAGTAATTAAAATTTCATTGTACTTGCTTCAGTTTTTGTGTAGCAGCTACAACTTGTGTTTGGTTGTTTCTTGTTGTTGGACGCTTCTCTAGCCCAACTTGAAGGGTTTGTTCTCCAAGACATTGTATATACTTGTTGCTGATATACTTAATACAATGGATCTATCTTTGGCTCACATGTAATGTATTGATAGTTGTTGCTATTTTCCATTGTTATGTACTATATTGTTGCTTTCCCCATTTGGGAATATTACAGTGGTATCAGACCATAATCTTGGCTCAGCCTGTGGATCTCAGCCATTATGCTATTGGGAGAATAAGAAGAAGGAGAAAGAGATTAGAATGATGGAAAGAAAGAGTTTTATCTCATCTCTTTTCAGATCTACGAGGGACCTCACCAAGGAGGTCAAGCAAAGAAAAATAGAGAAAAGTAATGAAACCACAGTAGGGTTTCAAGATGAGGAAGGTCCATGCACTTCCTATCAGCAAAAGAGAAAACTAGTATTGCATAGAGCTCCAAATAAATATACTATGCCCTTTTCTCTTGAAGAAGAAGATAAAAGGCATGGAGATGGAGGAAACTTAGATCATGAGATTCTAAGTGAGTATCTTTCATAATACAAATATCAATCAACATGTTTCAAGGAGAATCTGACTCTCCCACAGTTTATTTAGATCAAAGAAGAAATGAACCTTACAACTATAGAAGGAGAAAGCACAATAGATTTATATTGTATACCTTTGATGGGTCATCCACATGCACAAAAAGGGCTTTGGGAATGGATTTGGATGCATTATTCCTACTACATCTAGTATTAGAAAGAGAAGTTGTTGAGATTGCAATGCTACACCTTGGGGGTGAAGAAAACATTTGGTGGTTCAGCCATTTAAGTCATGAAAAAGTGGTTGAATATGCATATTTCACTCAGATGTTGATCAAGAAGTTTGATATGAAGAAATTAGAGGAGGAGAAACCTTCACCACCACTTGTTGCGGGAGCACTTGCATCAGGAGAAAGAACACTTGCACCTTTGCAAAGTGGTCTTGATCTCTTGACATTTAGAGTCCCATGCACTATTCAGGAGATGCATGAGGAGGAGGAGACTTATACCAGTGCTGGTGCAACCATAGAGGAGAAACCATCATCATCAGTAGTTGGGGAAGTTGTCACACCAGTGGGAAGAACCCTTGTAGCGATACAAGATGTTCCCAAGCAAAACCAACGTATGAAAATGTTTCTACTTTTCATCACATCATATGGAAGGTTGTGGGAACATGCCATTGCATGACCTAGGATCAAAACACACTGTTTATTTGGAGTAGCGGGCTATCATTGCACAAAGGACCCTTGACAGGATCAAGGAGGATATTTACATTCATCCTAGTATGTCATTGTTGAGTTGCACACAACTCTTGGGGTTGGAGTGTAGATCTTTGGAAGATAGGATGAATATTGTCCTAAACAATCCAATGCATAACTATATGTTCAACATAGAGCATGACCATGAGACAACTGATTCACCATCATGGAGATCAGTAGCGCTGTCATGGAGCAACAGTGATGAGTTGGGAGCCCAACCATTATTGGAGCATTCCAATGCCATTCTACATGTGTAGTAGGGGATAAGAAAATGTTTGATGAGAGACATATTATCTCACATTATTATGATGGATCTTTCTTGATGAACACTTCACAGCTCAACAACAAGATTTTTCCTTTAGTATACTTGGATCCTTATGGATTCAACATGGTCATTGATGAGTGGTATTCATATGGAGATCTCCAGGAGGCTACACTTCCACATCCCATGAAGTGTAGATATATTTATTTGATTTGGGAGGATGGTATTCTCGATTGGAGGAATACCCATGTAGATCATGACAATATACACTCACCATTGGTTGGATGGGTGATGTTGATGAGCAAGAGGTTGGTCAACCAATTGCAGATCTATGACACGAGGTAGCAAGAGGGAAGGTTGTGCTGGCTACTCTTGAAAGAGTTTGGCCATCATGTAACATGTCCTATCTTTCAGGGCGTGTCAGTAGTTGGGACATGGAATGACACTTGCATGATATGGAAGCAAGGAGTTTGGGTGCATTGTGATGATGTGGTATTCTTCATATCAATCATCATGTTTTTACCTCATGGTTTGTATGATGGAGGTGTAAGGAGGCAGTAAGATATATTTTTGCTTTGGTTACTCTTGGGAGAGTATGGGCTGATTTTCTACCACATTTTGCACTATGATTCAGAAGTAGTGGATAGAGACATCTACTACTAGGATATGATCTTCTTGACTTGGACTTCCAAACATAAGAAGAAGGATTGGCATGAAACACATGGGGATTTTCTCTCTAGTCACACTGATTACATGAGGACATACCATACTATCATGGAGAGATCCACTTGGGAAGGAATCAAAGATGAGATGCACCATCACATGAGGATATGCATGGATTATTTGGAGGAGGGACATAACTCTTTGATAGAGTTAACAAAGCCACTTCCTTCCCCATTGGGGATGAGAAGAGGTTCATCTATCAACCACTTCACCAACTTGCTCAAGGTACGTGGTAAGGATTGTGTTTATGTGCATCATGATTCACTCACTATGTGCTTGTATTTATTTTCCATCCATGTATAGGTTATTGCTCCAATATGGGGTATTCTTTCTTATAGAACTCATGATCCATTTTGGGACATAAGCAGTGATGGTGATGGCCACTCCCTAGGATATTTTTGGGAGATGATACTTTTTTCAGAGTGTGCTCAATGTGCACCTCACATCATACACCTTCTCCAAGCATGTGAGAGGATTGGGGCAGCAAGCAAGTGGTTGGGAAACCACTCATCATATCCTATTCTGAGGCAGTTTGGAGTAAAATTGCTCTAGTTGCACTTGAGGGATCATTATCCTTCTCCATTTTTATATATGGCATCCATTATAACTATTATTATGATCCTGTATGTTGATGATGTCCTTATCATTTTTGTGGGCATGGTTAGAGAGATGAAACATGGATTGGATGTTCTTATTAGAGATTATATTCTCCACATTACTTATGTTCCATATTTTAGGGAGAGCATTGGACCATCCATGATTGCTACATTGGGTCTCTTGTATTCTTATGGGATGATCCATTTGTGTAACTTGATCACTTGGAAGTTGCCTCCCATGAGCAGATGGGAGGTGTTTTTCTATGAATTACCATTCTGGAGGGTGATTCATTTTGTATGGATGATAGCTTGGAAATTGGAGCTCCATATGGGAATGAAGGTTTCCCACATTTTTCAGTTTTGTCCTTGTAGTTTCTTGGGGACAAGAAACACTTGGGAGGGGAGTATTGTAATATTCCTAAATTATCACACAGCTAATTGGAATATTAAATTTGTATTTTGCTTCTTAGTTTGAAGAATAAGAGGATATGGAGACCCATAAATATACTTAGTAGGAACAAAGACACTCCTAATGTGAATGGAGGTCATCTAAAAGCTAGATTGAAGACCCTTGTGTGTGAAAAGGGGTTGGAGCATGTAGACTGGGTCAACCTTGAGCAAATCAAACAACGCTAGTATGGAAGGAGTGGAATTCATTGAGGGACAACATGGTTTTGGAGGGAGGCTCCATGCATGGAAGTAGTGGATTTAATGAGTGGGGCCCAAGGTGACGAAGCTCACCAAGAATATAAGGAAGATGATGGCAGCCATTGTGATCATGTTTTGATTATTATTTTTTTATATTCTATTAAGACTTGGAGCTCTCTTCAGCTGTTTAGCACAAGGGTGTTCCCAAGAGGGAATCCCACCTTCATCCTTTGGGCACTCAGAGTGCCTACTCAAGAGAATTTATTGAGCATTATTTCCACATGCCGGAATTTGGCCAAGCTACAAATTTTTCCTACAGCGTAGTTTCTATTTAAATATGTGCTGAGTTGTAGGGTGCAGCAGTGGAGGGCTTCTTTGGATCATTTCTAAGCTTGTCTTCATTGAAGGAAGGTTTCTTGCCATTGAGATATCAGTAAGGAAGGTCCCTAAACTTCATATCATATTTTTTAATCAGGCCAAGTCATCATCTTCCCCTACAATGCAGTTCCAGTCCATGATTGCGTTATTTTGGAGATATGTTGCAGGGGTGAGTTCAGTGCTCCATTTGGAGCGTTTTCTTTTTAGTGGTGGGATCAGCCCTACACTTGAAGAGTCCTTTGGAGGATTTCTTTCCAGATCTACATCATATTTAGCCACCTCCTTTCAGGTTCCCAGTTGCATATTTTATTCAGCCCTAGGGTTGCATTCCGCCATTCTGATATTTTGTGTATTTCTGGAAATCCTTCCTTGGTTATCTAGGAAAAGTGTATGGGTGCATAGATCTCCATTTTTTATCCTTGTTTGAGCATGTATTATCAGGTCCATTTATTTATATTTCCCAGTTGCAGTATTAGTGATTAAAACTATAATGTACTTGCTTCAGTGTTTTGTGTAGCAGCTGCAACTTGTGTTTGGGTGTTTCTTGTTGTTAGAGGCTTCTCTAGCCTAGCTTCAGGGGTTTGTTATCCAAGATATTGTATAAATTTGTTGCTGATATAATTAATAAAATGGATAAATATTTTGATCGCATGTAATGTATTGATATTTGCTGCTATTTCCATTGTTGTGTGCTATATTGTTGCTTTCCCCATTTGGGAATATTACAATGAACAATTAATAGTGTGTGCCACGGAGTATTATTGAATTCAAGTGTGCCAAGGATGAAGTGTGTTAGAAGAAGTTTATAATAGGATTTGCAAGAGGTGAGACTAAGATTGCGATAAGGGGCTCGACAAAGGGCTCGACAAAGCAGTGACAAAGGGAGACTTTGTGTTGGGCACAAAACTATTTTTCCTTTATCTATTAGTTTTATATGATATGTGGCACACTTTGGCTGAATGGTCATGTTTTTAACTATTTTAGACAATTTCATATTGTGCATTGTTTTGCATATGTTTTGGGTCACTCGACTTGTGACAACTTATATCTTGTGTTATATCTTGTGTGTCTTTTATATTTTTTTCTTCTTTCAAACTCTGAGTTAGTTATCTACTGTTTATATGAACTGGACATACATGTGAAATATTGCCTATGTAAGCTATGTTTCTTGGTTGTTTTATGGCCATGGCTAGATGTGAACCTTGTCTTAGTAAGTTCTTAAGTGGGTAAATCTAAACTTGGACATGAGTGGCCTAATATGAGGTAAATTTCTTAGGTGAATAAGTCAGAATATACTTTTAGTTGGTGAAATTGATCAAGTTGTTACCGCTGAAGTAGACCAATGTCACATGAACTACAGTAGATAAGGAATTGATTGGGTTCCCAAGTCGTGAAAAAATGTAAGGCTAGTTCTGAGGGCATGAGTGCCAAGGCATGCTAGGGAATGCTAACATGTGCTAGATAATTTGAAAGCATGTCAAATATGGTAATATGTGTCAAGTGCTAAGGCATGCCAAGATGTGTAAGGGCGTGACAATATGTGTCAGGGATTATCAAGGCAACAAAAAGGAGAAACAAGTTAAACTACAATGAAATGAACACGTCATAGGGTTGATAAGTCATCAATTTACATTTTCGAGGAGTGGCATTCTATGCACACCAACACTAGGTGGAAATAAGTGTCAAGTTCCAAGTGTTAGTGCATTCTAAGTGCCAAATCATCCTCTGTTACTTCTCTTCTACTTTCCAATAATTGATCTCAGATAAATTTAATATTAAACCATTCCAAATTATATCAAGGCATCTTAATGAATGCTCGACATGATAATGATCATGGCCTCTTTAGGACTACATCTCTCTTCGCCCCCTTGATCAAATGAGCTCCTTCTCACTTGATGTTCTTTCCTTCATCTTAAGGCCTCCTTAAATAGTTTTTCCTAGACCTCTTAGGAGCCCTCTAGAGCTTACAGGTTTTATCCACTCAGACCTTAGGAAATATTAATTTACCTTTTCAATTTTCTTTTATATTTTAAACCCCATCTTAGGTCCAAAATCCATTTTCTTGGATTATTTTCCCACAAATAATTTTGTGACCAAACTCACAAAAAACCATCTCACTAGGCTTGTGGAGTACCTCCCAAGCTACATAATTCAACAACATAGTCGTTGTAGTAACCGTAACTTGGTCAAGCTCTTGTAGTCAAGTGAGGGCTTGCTTCGGTTCCCAAATTTCAAATTAAGTAAGGGTAGTTGTGAGGGCATGATATCTAGGGAGGGACATGACATGAAAAGGAATGAAAATGCATGCTAACACATGTCAGACAATGTCAATGCATGCAGAATTAGAGTGTTAGGGAGCTTCGGGGCATATCAAGGGATAACTAGGTCAAGATTAATGGAAAGGAACGAATAAGGGTGTGTGCCAGGGAATGTTAGTGAATTCAAGTGTGATAAGGACGAAGTGTTTTAGGAGAAGTTCATAATATGATTTATAGGAGGCAAGCCTACGGTTGTTATACGAGATTCGACATAAAAGTTTTAGATAAATGGAAATTTCTTTGTGCTAGGCACAACATTTTTTTTCTTTTAGCTTTTTTTTTTAAATGAGCTGATGTGGCACACTTTGGCTACATGCTCATGTTTTAAAATATTCTAGATATTTTCATATTGTACATTGTTGTGTATAATTTTTGGGGCACTCAACTTCTGTCAGTTTATATTTTGTGTGCCTTGTGCATCTTGTGGTTATTGCAAACTCTTAGTTAATGTTCTATTATTTATATGAACTGGATATACATGTGAAATATTTCCTGTGTAAGCTATGTTGCTTAGTTGTTTTATGGCCATGTCCAGATCATGTGATCCTTGTATTGGTAGCTAGTTAAGTGGGACAAGTTGAGCTTGGACATGAGTGGAATAAGATGAGTTATAGGTAGTTCTTAGGTGAACAAGGCACAATATACTTGTAGTAGATGGTGAAACTGGTCAAGTTGTTGCGGTTGAAGTAGGCTAATATTATCACTTGAAATATAATAGCCCAGGACTTGATTGGGTTCCCAAGTTGTGAAAAAGTGTAAAGGCTAGATGTGAGGACATGAGCTCCAAGGCGTGCTAGGGAATGCTAAAATGCGCAAATAGTGTGAAGGTGTGCCAAACATGCTAAGATGTGCCAAATGATAAGGAATGCCAAGATGTGCAAGGGTGCTTCAATTCATGCTAGGGACTATCAAGGCAACAAAAGGGAGAAACAAGTTAAACTACAAGGAAATTAACACATAAGAGGGTTAATAAGTCATCAATTTACCTTTTCCAATAGGGTCACGCTAGGCACACCAACACTAGGTGCCAATAGGTGCCAAGTACAAATTATTAGTGCATTCTAAGTGCCAAGTCTTCCTTTGTTGTTTCTCATCTACTTTCCAACAACTAGTATCAAAAAAATTTAATATTAAACCATACTAAATAATACCAAGGAATATCAACGTATTCCATACATGCTAACATTTTCCAAGTGCTAACACGTGCCAAGCGCCACTATGTGTCAGGGAGTGATATGCATACTAGGAAGTGGAAGGGCATGTTTAAGAGTGCAAAGGTGTGCTAGAGAGTGCTAATGCATGTTAAGGAGTGTTAAGGAGTACTAGGAAAAAACATTAAGGGATCACTAGGTAAAAATTCATGGAAGTTAATGAATATGAGGAACATGTGCCAGGGACCATTGTTAATGAGTGCTAGTTGTCATGCCAAGGAGGGAGTCAAAAAGTATGCTAAGAATTGTTAGGGCATGCTAGGGAATATCAAGGCATGTCCAGAAGTGCCAAAGTGTGCTAGGGAGTTCCAGGGTGTTCTAATTATATGTGCCAAATAGTGCCAAGATATGCCAATACATGCCAGGTGCTAAGGATGTGAAGGGTGGCATGGTATGTCAATATGTGTCAAGAAGTGTCAAGGAAAAAAAAGGAATAACCAAGCTAAAATGCAAGGAAATGAACACATAAGAGGGTTAATAAGTTGGTACTTTATATTTTTCAAAAGGGGCATGCTAGACACACTAATAATAGGCCCCAATACATGCCAAGTGGCATTGTGTGCCAAGTGCTAATGTATGTCAATGCATGCAACCAAGGTGTTCCATGGAATGCTAGGGACTACATGCATGCCAACACATGCTAGGAGAGTTCTATGTTGTGCTACGAATGCCACCATGTGCTTGGGCATTAGTGTTAGGGAAAGATGTTATAGGTACAAATATGTTACAAGACATGTGAGGTGTTAAGAAATGTTAGTGTGAGCCAAAGCATTAATTTAAGGTGTGCCCATATTTTTGAGGAGTGTTGGGTATTTCTCATTAATAGAATGGGCAGAGTTTGATTAAGTATTAAATAATATATTTCCTACACACACTAATGGAAATTTATCTAAAGGGAATTCGCTAGCTAATAAACTTAATAGGTATGAATCATGTGTTGACTCATAGGAAAACTCTATTTGACTAGTCATTACTTGCAGGCACATAGCATCATAAAAAACTCATTGGAATGATCAATGGTGACGAACATTTTCTTACCATCACCAAAAGTAAAAAAAAGAGCATTGGTGAGGGTCATTAAAAGTTCATCACTAGAAGTTTCACCAAATAGAGAATTAGTGATGTACCTTTAACGACCCTCACCAAAAGTTTCATTGAAAACGGCTTTGGTGACGAACCTTAAGGGACCATCACTATATACACTTACAGTGACATTTTTTTAAGGAACATCACCATATGCGACATTGGTGACAGAGCTTAAAGGTCCGTCACAAGCTTGACCCTCACCAATGTCATTTTTTCTTGTAGTGCTAAGATTAAATAATTATTAAATCATTTTTTCTAACCCACTTTGACCATATCACCTACACATAATTAATAAATGATTTTGATTTATTAATTATTTCATCCACTTTTCTTAATCAACTCAATCAATAATTATTTTTTGAGTTAGTTAACTAAATAAAAAATATTGACCATTTATTTAATATTTTCCTCTCCAAAAAATAATAAATACCCATAATGGTTAGATCTTGATCTCGTCAGCCAAATATTTTATTATTTGACCCAACCAAAACTAATCTAGCATTTTATTATAAACATAGAAGTTTTTCCTTCACCATTGGCTCATGACCACATATCATCACCAAACTTATGATCTTGTATCTAAGTTCTCTACATTCTCTTGTTCCCACTTGGATATGGAATAGATACATAATTCTGCCACAGAAGATACATTAAAGAGCCCTCCCAAGAAGGAGGGAGTATTGGCTGATGTCAGCACATTTCTACTCCCGAGGTGTAATCAAATTTTATTAATAAAAATTCTTTCTATTGAACATTATATTCTGATGTCTATTGTATTATTTTCCAATTTTTGCGGTTGTTGCAATATTTTCTAATAATTTTAGGTGTAGACATGAAGGTGTGTACTTTATAACATTGAAATTTGGAGTTATCTTTCCTTTTTATGTTGTTAGGCTACTTAAGTCACCAGTCATGAACATGGAAATTTTTCTACACTTTCTAAGAACTCTACCACTAACAAATTTAGAACTTATTATATTACACAAATAATCAATATAAACTATTCTACAAACTAATAAATCAGTAACTGAAAGACATAAATGAAAATATGTAATATTAATAGTTAAATAACATGAAATACAACTATGAGGAGATCAAGCAAACTACTACACTACCTTAGTGACACAACAACCCATGCTAAAGATGAGGTCCCTTCCTCCTTAATAGGGAGTTGGTAATTTATAGCTCACAAACTAAGTAGTCAAATATTCAAAAGCTATGAACCATAAGAGTTTGCAATAATATAAAAAAATAATTACAAATACAGTTTCTCCAAAATTCTAGGTCCCTAAAATACTAGTGTATCCCCCTTACCGCTATTGTTATTGTAGCCCCATATTTTTACTGTTGTGTCCATGTAGACCCCATATTCTTATTTTTGTTGCCTTAAATTATTATTATTATATAGGCTTTAATTATATTGTGACCCCTTAGACTCCTATATATACCAAGGAGGTCTTATCATTTTTATCATCCAAGATTTTTTCATTTATGTGAGGTAAAGGAGGTTTCCCCCTCGAAGAGGATAATTTTTAAGTTGTTGATCTATATTTTCTTTGATTTTGTGACGTGGTTGCATAAAATTTGGTATTAGGGCTTTGGATTATAGGGTTTTGTTGCTTAAAATAGGTCATATTGGAATTTTCACTATGATTTTGTTTCTATGAATCTTTAGAAGTTGAAATATCTACCATATGTAGCTGAAATCGTGTTGAGCTTCATATCAAAATATTAGATCTTATTTCACTACATTTTTGGGTATATGGTCCAAATAAGTTAGGGTTTCTGCGTGCTCTAGAATTATGTCTCAAATAGGTGACCGAGGGAAAATCGTCATAACTTTGTTCTCAAGAATTAAATTGCAATTCTGTAAAAATTGATAGAGTGTTCATGGACTTTATTTCCCGTGTATCAATTTTAGGATCGAACGTTGAAACAATGACATGTTACATCCCATACAAGTTAGCTATATTGAGCCAGTCCATAATCAGGTCATCGTGGGAGATTTGGAATAACTTTATATTGAAGATCCAACCTTGGTCTTATTTATTGCATTGGAAATAAGAATTAGAGTGCTACCATAGGACCAAATTTCAAACCTTGGGTGGCCAAAATTCCATATATGCAACAATTTCAATATCAAGATCCAAAAATAAAGAAGAAAAAGGTGTGTATTTTTTTAAATTTGCCTAAGTTTTGTTTGAAAAAACAGTCTGAAGTAATTCAAAGGGCATAGTAAAGTTCCAATATGCCTTGAAATAAAAAAATGGATACTCCTAGTACGAAACCAAATATATCTACTATGATACATAAATAATAGGAAGAAATGTAACATGATATATCAAAATTACTCGACCAAGTGAAAAAATTGTCTCTCTCATAACGAGTAACCAAAATAAAAATGGAAGCTAAGATGGATGATTTGAAGAATGGTTTAAAAGAAGACTCTAAAAGCTTTTAGGGGTGGATTGAAAGACGACATGGAAGCTAAGATGTATGGTTTGAAGAATTTTTTAAAATTAGACTTGGAAGCTAAGATGGATGGTTTGAAGGAAGGTTTTACAAAGTTGCTACAAGAAATGCTTCCTAATGTCAAAAAGGTATTCCATGAAACTCGTCATGAGAATAAAAAGAATGTTAATAGTGATTTTATAGACTCTAGCATTTTATTTAATACCAAAAACATTCCAAATATCGAAATAAGGATGTTTTATGGAAATGGTATGGTAACATGGATACTAAGGATGGAGAAACATTTTGATCTACATGATGTGTAACACACCAAAAATGTACGCATTGCATATTTATATTTATAACCCAAAAAAATTGTATGGTATTAATGGTTTTGTTCTTGTAAACCACTTGTAACTTGGTCAATTTTAATGGATGAAATGATATCAAATTATGAGGAGACAAAGAGAACCGCCTTCTTTTTCCATTTGATAAATCTCAAACAAACTGGTTCAATGGAAAAGCACATTGAGAACTTCCAAAAATTAAATATTAGGGTAATTTATATTCCATATGGGCATAGGATTTATGTCATCATAGGTACTTTTAAGGATAACATCCAACAGTAGGTTCACCTTTGAGAACCTGATCCATTGGAGAAGGCATTCAAGGTGGTAACAAAATTTGAAAGAAAAATTATGGCAACAAGAAATTATACCACTAACAACTATAAATATGGAAGTGTTGTTGCTCCTAGCCTTCCACAACCTACAAGGTTGATACCACAATAATTGGAGGAAAAAATAACAAAATGGATCTGTTATAGTTGTGATAGAAAATACACTAAAGGTTATAAGTGTGCTGATACTAAATTATTTTACATAGATTGTGAAGAGGAGGAAGAAAAGGAACAAGAAACATAAAAGGAAGAGGATATACATGAGGAACCAACCCCATAGAAAGAAGAAATCAATCTGAATATATCTTGTAATGCATTGGCAAGAATTACCAATCCTCAAACTCTCAAGATAAAAGGATATATAAAGAAGATAACAGTAATAATGTTGATTGATTCGGGTAGTACCCATAATTTTATTCATTTTTTTTTTTTTGTAAGTATCACTAAATCTATTAATAATTAACATAAAAATACAGAGCTGCCACTGTCCCAGCTAAGGTAGCCTGGGCATAGGGCTTGAGTGTCACGAAAAACCATGGTTTGGACTGCCCAACATGGGGAAACCAGTCCCAAAAGATTAACATTCGCCGCCCTTATGAGGGAAACCGGCATTACAGCCCAATAGTTTGTCAAAAAAGCCAAAACTTTAACAAGCCACTCTGCAAGCAGAGGATAAAACCACCAGAAAACCAGAAAGAGCATGAATACTTTGAACCTGGAATACCAAAATCTCTGAGAAGTCATTTGATTACTGAGCATCAGTGTCGGAGGGTGGCTCTTCAACGACTCTGCAACCCCAATCATCTCTACCTCCCTCGTCGTCCGCAGAAGGTGGTGCAGGGTCTTTATCCGCGTGCTCCACATTTTGTACCTGCATAGCGACGTTTGAAGCAAAATTTAACTGGGCTAAGTCTGCAGGAACGAGGCTGGGACCGGAGGGGACCTGGAAAGTGACGGAGGGCCCAGGAGCTGAAGTCGGAGGAGGCATAAAATTAGCAGATTCTTCACTAACCGAAACCGTAACAAAGGCCTTGAGAACCGGACAGTCGAATGAGAAATTAAAGGTAAACTCAGCATGTTGGGTAGACTGGTGGAGGAAAGAAGAAGATTGCAGGTGAGGGGCAGAGAGACCTTCAGGGGGGTGAGCCGGAGGTTCAGAAGGAGGCCTGGAGTGAGGGCCACGAGGTCGGTCTCCACGGCCTCTGGGATCCAAAGAAAAGTCCGAGGTGGATTCAGAGACAGGGGGCGATGGAGAATGATAACCTCTACCCTGACTAGAACCTCATCGACAGCGCATACGATTGCGTAAGCGTGGCATGGTGGTGGGGGGCGACTGAAACATACAAGAAGGCAAAGAATACACAGTACTACTGGAGCAATACAGTGAATTGGAGAAACAGAAATGACTGTGTGAGAAATGAAAATCTGGAGTGGTTTCCAAACAACAAACCAATTCACACCTTCTGCCGGTCTGAGTTCGAGTACTGGGCATCGAGCAAGCGGACGGGCAAGAAACACCGTGAAACTCAGCAGCAGAACAAGCTGGGCGGGCGCCATGCATATAATCCCTATCCATGCTAAGAACCAAAGTGAAGCTGATGAAGAGCCCTCTGCGAAGACGCTTCCAGAGATAGCAGTTAATGTGGTGAAGGGTGGTGAATTGAATGTCGCAGTTATTACAGGTGTGGGAGGCCACATGGCCTGCCCCATTGTGCTGCCTCGGGAGGCGACGAGGGACTTGAGTCCCGTCACGATGAGCTGGAGGCAACCACATCCGATGATAGTTTTATTCATTTTAAGATAGCTAAGGAATTGAATTTCTTTCTATATCCAACACCAAAGTGTCAAGTTATGGTTGCAAATGGAGGAAGTATAAATTTCTCTGGAAACCTACATAATATCAAGCTAACGATGGGGTAATGTGTATTGAAAATTACTATGATTTCTATTACAATGTGTGTTGTTGATGTTGTATTAGCATTCCAATGGTTACAATATTTGGGGATTATAGCTTTTAATTTTCAAGAAATTTTCTTAAAAAAAATTGAAAGGAAAGGAAGCTAAATTAAGGGGTATCTCAAGGAAACTAGGGAAGATAATCAATTCTAATTGCATGAAAAAGATTGTTAGGTCCCTATATTACTAGTGTAGTATTTTATTGTTGTTAGTGCAACCCCCTTATTATTATTTTTGTACCCTTGTAACCCCCATATTATTATTATTATGACCTTACATTATTATTGTTAAGTCGGCTAGGATTATATTGTGAACCCATGGACTCCTATATATAGAAGGAGGTTTTTTCATTTGTATCATCCAAGAATTTTTCATTCATGTAATGTAAAGGAGGTTGACCACTCAAAGTGGATTATTTATAAGGTGTTGATATCTCTTTTCTTCTATTTTTGGAGCTAGTTTCATAACATTTGGTATAAGAGCTTTGGATTCTATGGTTTCACTACTCCAAATAGGTCATCATGGAATTTTCGCTATAAATTTTTTTCTAAGAAGGTTTAGAAGTTAAAATTTTTACCATGTGAAGCCGTGATCCTGAGGAATTTCTTAAAAAAAATTATGATCTTGGTTTGCCATATTTTTGGAGATATGATATGTGGAATTTAGGGTTTTATCAGGCTCCTAAATTTCATCTAAAATATGTAACCTTAGAAAAATAGCATAACTCTCTCTCTGAACATCAGATTGAATTCTATAAAAAGTGGCTCAAAGTACACAGACTTTAGTTTCCTTTATATCAATTTCAGAGTCGAAGGATGAAACAGTGACATAGGGCACTCTGTACAAATTCTCTCTACTGAACCATCCCATAAGTAGGTAATTGTGGGATATTGGGCATAACTTTGTCTTGTAGCATCCAAATCAAGTCAAGCCTCTGGCATTCGAAAGAAGATTTAGAGGGCTACTACAGGACCAAATTTTAGATATTGAAGATCTGAAATCATAGGGGTAATTCAGCTTCAATATCAAGCTCCTCAAAAGAAGGAAAAAGGTGTGTATTTTTTTTTCAAATTCCATAAGTCTTATTTGAAAAATCAATTTGAAGTGATTCCAAGGGAATATTAAAGAATATATATTAGTATTGGGTTCTAAAATCCCCCCTTAAAAATTATTCAACACCCATTAAGCCCTCAGAATATTCTACTTGAATCATGAAGATGAATAAGTGCAACATGATATATCAAAACTAAAAGAGCAAGTGCACCAAATTTCGCTCTCGCAAAGAGCAACAAAAATTTTAACGGAAGTTTTGAAGAAACATGCCGAAGTTAAGATGTATGGTTTGAATAAGGTCATGAAATATAATATGGGTGGTTTGAAGAAAGTCGTGGAACCTAATATGGATGGTTTGAAGAAAGGTGCGGAAGGTAAAATCGATGGTATAGAAGAAAAAATGAAAGACAACATGGAAGACATGAAGAATGATCTAATGGAAGGTTTGAAGGAAGGTTTGATAAATTTTATCCAAGAAATGATTCCTAACGGTGAAAATATAATAGAGGAAACTCATGATGAGAAAAAAATAAATGTTAATCGCGATTTAATAAACTTGAACTTTGGATGGAAGACCCACCATATTCCAAAGATGGATATAAGGAAGTTTGATGGCAAGGATCCCGTAACATGGATACTACATATGGAGAAATATTTTGATCTCAATAATGTGAAAAACACACAAAGGTACGCTTTACAACTTTATATTTAGAACAAAATACATTTGTCTGGTATCGATGGCTTTGCTCCCCTAAAACAAATTATCACTTGGTCAATTTTTACGGAGGAAATGATTGAAAATTTTGAGGATACAAAGAGAAACACCTTCTTTAGCTAATTGATAAATATAAAACAAAAGGGTTTAGTGGTGGAGCACATTGACGACTTCCAAAAATTGAATATAGGGGTAACTGATATTCCACAGTTACACAATATTGATGTCTTCATAGGGACTTTAAAGTATAACATCCAACATGAGGTTTGCCTTTGGGAACCTGATTCATTGGAGAAGGCATTCAAGTTGGCAAGAAAAATTGAATTTAAAATCATGGAAAAAATGAAGCCCACCACTCACATCTATAAATATGGAAGTGTTGCTAATTCTAGACTTCCACAACCTACAAGGTTGACACCACAACATTGGAAGAAAAAGGAGAAAAGGGGCTTTGCTACATTTTTTGTAGAAAATAAAATAAAGGTCATAAGTATGCCGAGAAGAAATTGTTTTACACAGATTGTGAAGAGGAGGAAGAAAATGAACAAGAAACTTCAAAAGAAGAGGATATACACTAAGAATCAACCCTATAGAAAGAAGAAATGAGTCTAACCATATCGTGTAATGCATTGGCAGGAATTACCACTCCTCAAACTCTCAAGATAAAAGGATATATCAAGAAGAAAAAGCTAATAGTTTTGATTGATTCGAGAAGTACCCATAATTTTATTCATTGTAAGTTAGCCAAGGAATTGAATTTCTTCCTATACCCAGCACTAGAATGTCAAGTGATGGTTGAAAATGGAGGAACTATAAATTTCTCTGGAAAATGCCATAATATCAAGCTAACCATGGGGGAATACGTATTGAATAGTCCAATGATTTCCATTCCAATCAGAGGTGCTGATGTTGTACTAGGAGTAAAATGGTTACAATCTTTAGAGACGGTAGCTTTTAATTTTCAAGAACACTTCTTGAAAAAAAAATCGGAAGGAAAGGAAGTCTAATTACAGGGTATCGTAGGGAAGCCGGGGAAAATAATAAGATCTAATATCATGACAAAGATTCTAAAGAAATAATGAAGAATAATTGCACAATTATTCTCACTATAAGTTCCAACATCAAAATCATCTATTTCTCCAGATCTCCAAAAATTATTGGACAATCACTCCAATGTGTTTGAAACTTTATGAAAAAAGCTCCAAAATAGAAGAAAAGAGAGATCAATGCCTTAGAGATAAGCCACTTCGAGGGGGCAGCCTCCTTTATATTACATAAAGGAACAATTCTTGGATGATACAAATGACAATACGTCCTTCTATATATAGGAGTCCATGTCATCACAATACAATTCTAGATAACCTAATAATAATAATGTAAGGGCACAATAATAAAAATATTGGGGTTACAGGGGTACAACAATAACAATAAGGGGGCTACACTAACAACAGTAAGGGACTACAGTAGTAATATAGGGACCTAACATGCCCCTCTCCTTCAAAAAAGTGTTGTCCTCAATTATTGAGTAGCTCTGGATGCTTCTGTATAAAATTTTCATCCTCCCATATAGAATCTTTAGTGGGTAAGTTCTTCCTCTTGATGAGATTCTTTGAAATTGATCAATTTTGTAGTTTTCGAGTTCTTATTTCGATGATTTCTTCAGGTTCCAATATGATTTTTCCTTCCTCATCAAATTTTGGAAATATTATTTGAACTGGAATTTTTTCACATATAGCCTTCTTTAAGCATGAAACATGGAAAACCGGATGCACTTGCAAAGAAGGAGGAAGCTCCAATTTCTATGCCATAGTACCAATCTTTTGCAACACCTTGTAAGGACCATAGTACTTTGGCGATAATTTATTATCCTTCTTAGCTTGCTTGAGTAACATTTTTTTTATGGTTATAGCCTTAAAAATACCTAGTCTCCTAAATCAAAACCTCTCTCACTACGATGTTGATATGCCTATTGTTTCATTCGATTTTGTGCCAACTTTATGTTATCCTTTAAAATTTGGAGAACTTCTTGTTGATGCTCGATGTGATCTTCCACTGCATGAACCTTAGAATTTTCTCTTAAATATGGTGTGATGGATGGTGGATAATATCCATAAAGTGCCATAAATGGGGTTATTTTTGTTGTAGTATGGAAGAAAGTGTTATACCACCACTTAGCGAGAGGTAACCACTTGACCCATTGTGTTTTTTTATCAGATACAAAACAATGAAGATAGAATTCCAAAAATTTATTCAATATCTCAGATTGACCATAGGATTGAGGATGATAAGATGAGCTATGAGCTCATTGAGTACCCAAAGAAGAAAATAATTCTGTCTAATATTTTTTAGTAAAAATGGGATCATTGTCGCTTACAATAATCTCTGGGTATCCATGTAGCTTTTGAATTGTTTTCATAAATGTAGTAGCAATTGTACTTGCTTTAAGTGGATGAGATAATGCACAAAAGTGTGCATACTTGGTAAGTCTATCAAGTACCACCATGATGACACTCTTTCCTTTGGACTTAGGTAAACTTCTGATAAAATCCATTGAAATATCCTCCCAATGTTTACTTGGAATGGATAAAGGTTGTAGAAGACCTGGGGTCTTAATTGTCTCAACTTTATTTTGCTGGAAAACCAAACACTCCACCAAAAAATTTTGAATATCATATTTAAGGCCATCCCAAAAAAATTATTTCTTCACCCTGTGGTAAGTTTTTAAAAATCCTACATGTCCTCCTAAAGGAGAAGTGTGAAATTCCAAAATAGCCTTTTGTTTTAGTTAGGAATTCTTACAAATATATAAGTGATCTTTGTACCATAAGGAATCATTTTTCCAAATAAATGTATCATATGTACTAGGATATTGCTGCAACTTTTGAATGAGTGTCCACACTTCTTCATCCTTCTTCCATTCATCCCTTCCTTTGGTTATCCAATATGGTTGGATAATATAAATGGTTCAAATAAATGCTTCCATCTCTTCATTATTTCTTGAGAATGCATCTAAAACAACATTTAGCTTCCCTTTTTTGTAGATGATTTAAAATTCATAACCCAACATATTTTTGACCCATTTTTGTTGCTCTTCTGAAGATATTATTTCTTCCAAAAAGTGTTTAATACTATGATGATCCGTTTTTACCTTGAAGTCCCTTCCCATTAGGTAAGGTTGTCATTTTTTTATTTCATTTAGTATTGCTAACATTTCCTTCTCATAAATAGCTTTATGTAAATACTTTCCTTTGATTGGACGAATTTCAAAAGAAATGGGTATTCCTTCTTGCATTAAAACAACACCAATTCTATCTCGTGAGGCATCACATTCCACAATAAAGTTTTTTCTGAAGCCTGGCATAGCTAAGACCAGTGCTAGGAACATTTCCTATTTAAAATGTTCAAAGGCCTTAGTTTCTTCAGGAGTATATGAAAATTCATCTTTCTTCAATAATGTTGTTATAGGTGCTGCTATTCTCCCATAATTCTTAAAAAAATTGCAATAATACCCTGTTCACCCGAGAAATCCTCGCAATTGCTTTATGGTTGTGGGGAATTTCCATACCTTAATGGCTTTAATTTTGTTAGGGTCTACCTTAACACCCTCATGAAATACAATATGACACAGATATTCCACCTCTTGTACTCCAAAGAAACATTTGGATATTTTTTCATACAATTGTTTCTCCTCTAATAGTTTGAACACCCTATCAACATGTTGAACATGGTCCTTCGAAGACATGTTGTAGATTAATATATCATCAAAAAAATACTAGCACAAATTTTCTAAGGAAGGGTTTGAAAATGGAGTTCATCAACCCTTGAAATGTAGAAGGTGTATTGGTAAGGCCAAAAGGAATGACCAAAAATTCATAATGACCCTCATGAGTTATAAATGTTGTTTTCAGAACATCTTCAGTCTTCATTCTAATTTGATGATATCCTGAGCGAAGATCCAACTTGGTAAAATAAATTGCTCCAAGTAATTCATCCAATAATTCATCAATCATAGGAATGGGAAATTTATCTTTAATAGTGAGCTTATTGAGCTCCCTATAGTCCGGACACATGCGCCATGCTCCATCCTTCTCGTGCACCAATACTACTGGAGCAGAGAAAGAACTTTGACTAGGTGGAATTATACTAACCTCTAACATTTTTGCAATCATACGTTCAATTTCGCTCTTTTGGACATAAGGATAACTATAAGGTCTGATGTTTGGAGGAACACTTCTTGGAATCAAATGAATAGCATGATCATGATCACGAATAGGTGGGAGTTCTTTGGGAGTTTCAAACACCTTGGAATGATTGTCCAAAACTTTTTGGAGATCTGGAGAAATAGATGATTTTGATGTTGGAACTTCTAGTGAGAATAATTGTGAAATTACACCTTGTTGCTCTTTCTTCAGAAGCTTTGTCATGACATTAGATATTATTATCTTTCTCGACTTCCCTTTTATACCCCTTAATTCAACTTCCTCTCCTTCCAAAAAAAAATTGAAGAAAAGTTCTTGAAAATTAAAAGCTACCGTCCCAAAAGATTGTAACCATTTTACTCCTAGTACAACATCAGCACCTCCCATTGGAATGGAAATAATTTTACTATTCAATACATATTCCCCCATGGTTAGCCTGATATTATGGAATTTTCTGGAGAAATTTATAGGTCCTCCATTTGCAACCATCACTTGAAATTCTGGTGTTGTGTATAGGAAACAATTCAATTCCTTGGCTACCTTACAAATAATAAAATTATGGGTACTACCCGAATCAATCAACACTATTGGATTTTTATTCTTCATATTTCCTTCTATATTAAGAGTTTTAGGAGTGGTAATTCTTTCCAATGAATTACACGATATGGTTGGACTCATTTCTTCTTCTTCTAGAGTTGGTTCCTGGTGTATATCCTCTTCTTTTGAAGTTTATTGTTGATTTTCTTCCTCCTCTTCACAATCTATGTAAAATAATTTCTTCTCAGCACACTTATGACCTTTAGTGTATTTTCTATCACAACTGTAGGTTGTGGAACTCTAGGAGTAGCAACACTTCAATATTTATAGATGTGAGTGGTAGGCTTCCTTGTCGCCATAATTTTACATTCAATTTTTCTTGCCAACCTGAATGCCTTCTCAATTGAATCAGGTTCCCAAAATTGAACTTCATGTTGGATGTTATCCTTTAAAGTCCCTATGAAGACATCAATCCTGTGTTCCTCTAGAATATCAGTTACTCTTATATTCAATTTTTGGAAGTCGTCAATGTGCACCACCATTGAACCCTTTTGTTTGAGATTTATCAATTGGCTAAAAAAAATGTTGCTCTTTGTATCCTCATTATGTGCTATCATTTCCTCCGTAAAAATTGACCAAGTGAAAAAAATTTACGGGAACAAAGCCATTGATACCATCAAATGTATTTTGTTCTAAATATAAAGTTTCAATGCATACCTTTTATGTGTTTAGCACATTATTGAGATAAAAATATTTCTCCATCTGTAGTATCCATGTTATGGGATACTTTCCATCAAACTTCCTCATATCGATCTTTGGAATATGGTGGGTCTTCCATCCAACAATAGATTTTATGAAATAAAGATTAAAATTTATTTTATTCTCATCATGAGTTTCCTCTACTATCATTTCACCATTAGGAAAAATTTATTGTATCAAGTTTTTCAAACCTTCCATGTCTGCTTTTAGATCAATCTTCATGTTTTCCATCTTTTCTTCCATGTCATCCTTCTTAACTTCCATGCCAGCCTCCATGCCATCCATGCCATTCCTCAAACCATCCATATTATCTTCCATGCCTCTCTTCAAACCATCCATCTTAGCTTCCACGCCTTTCTTCAAAGCTTCCATTTCTTTTTTTGTTTCATTTCCATGAGAGCGAAATTTGGTGCACTTGCTCTTGTAATTTTGATATTTCATGTTGCATTTCTTCATCTTCATGAGTCATAGTAGAGCCTTCTGAAGGCTTAATGGGAGTGGAATTATTTTTAGGGGGGAATTTAGAACCCAATACTGATATCAATTCTACAATATGCCCTTGGAATCAATTAAAACTGATTCTTCTAACAAGACTTATGCAATTCAAAAAAAAAAAAAAAAAAAAAAAAAAAAATACACACTTTTTTCTTGCTTTTAAGGAGCTCGATATTGAAACTGAATTATCTCTGTGATTTAGGATCTTAAATATCTAAAAAAAATTCCTGTAGTATCCATCTGAATCTTCTTTCGAATGCCACAAGTATGCCCAGATTTGGATTCTTCAGGGAAAATCTATGCCCAATCTCCCATAATAACCTAATTATGGACTAGTTCAGTAGAGCCAAAGTTTACGATGTGACATGTGTCATTGTTTCCTCCTTCAAATATCAAGTTGATATAAAGGAAACTACAGTCTGTGTGATTGCGGCCACTTTTTACAGAATTCCAATCCGATGCTCATAGAGAGAACAGTGATTATTTTCCCACGATCACGTCTTTTAGATGAAATTCGGGACCCTGAATAAACCCTAATTTCCACATATCATATCTCTGGAAATATTGTGAACCAAGATCTAGAATTTTTACACATAGTTTCTTAGGATTTCGGCTTCACTTTTTAAAAATTTAATCTTCTAAACCTTCGTAGAAAAAATGTTATAGCGAAAATTCCACAATGACCTATTTAGGTGAAATTCGAGAGCCTGAAAAAACCCCAAATTCCACAGATCATATCTCAAAAAATGTTGTGAACCAATATCTGAAATGTTTACACGACTTCCCTCAGGGTTTAGGCTTCGTTCTGTAAACATTTTAGCTTCTAAACCTTCCTATAAAAAATTTTATAACAAAAATTCCACAATGACCTGTTTGGAGCAGCGAAACCCTAGAATCCAAAGCTCTAATACCCAATGTTATGAAAAAAGCTCCAAAAATAGAAGAAAATAAAGATAAAAGCCTTAGAAATAAGCCACTTTGATGGGGCAACCTCCTTTACATTACATAAATTAATAATTCTTGGATGATACAAATGAAAAAACCTCCTTCTATATATAGGATTCCATGGGGTCACAATATAATCCTAGCCGACCTAACAATAATAATGTAAGGGCACAATAATAACAATATAGGGGTTACAAGGGTACAATAATAACAATAAGGTGGTTGCATTAACAACAATAAGGGACCAAAATAGTAATATTGGGACCTAACAATAACTCCCAAAGGACTCCCACCAATTCGTGATCATGAACATGTTGTTCATTTGATTCCAGGAAGTGTTCCTCCAAACATCAGGCCTTACAGATATCCTTATCTCCAAAAGACTGAAATTGAATGTATGATTGCAGAAATGTTGGAGGATAGTATAATTCAACCTAGTCAAAGCTCTTTCTATGCTCCAGTAGTATTGGTGCATAACAAGGATGGATCATGGCGCGTGTGTTTAGATTATAGGGGGCTCAATAAGCTCACTATTAAAAATAAATTTCTGATTCTTGTGATTGATGAATTATTTGATGAATTACATGGAACAATTTATTTTATCAAGTTGGATATTCATTCAGGATATCATCAAATTATAATGAAGACTGGAGATATTCTAAAAACAACATTTCAAACTCATGAGGATCATTATGAATTTTTGGTCATGCCTTTTAGCCTTACCAATGCACCTTCTATATTTCAAGGGTTGATGAATTTCATTTTCAAACCCTTCCTTAGAAAAATTTTGTTAGTATTTTTTGATGATATACTAAGCTACAATAGGTCTTGGAAGGATCATGTTCAACATGTTGACAAGGTGCTCAAACTATTGGGGGAGAAACAATTATATGAAAAAAAACTCCAAATGATTATTTGGAGTACAAGAGGTGGAATAACTGGTTCATATTGTATCTCACAAGGGTGTTAAGGTAGACCCAAAAAAAATTAAAGCCATTAAGGAATGGAAAGTCCCCACAACCATAAAACAGTTGTGAGGATTTCTCGAGTTAATAGGGTATTATTGCAAGTTTTTTAAGTATTATGGGAGAATAGCATCACCTCTAACAACATTATTGAAGAAAGATGAATTTTCATGGATTCCTGAAGCAACTAAGGCCTTTGAACATCTTAAAGATGCAATGTGCCTAGCACCGGTCTTAGCTACGCCAAACTTCACAAGAACCTTTATTGTGGAATGTGATGCGGCCTTAGGAAATGGAAATAGTGTTGTTTTAATACAAGAAGGAACACCCATTGCTTTTGAAAGTAGTCCAATCAAAGGAAAGTATTTAAAGAAAGCTATCTATGAGAAGAAAATGTTGGCAATACTACATGCACTAAAGAAACTGTGACCTTACCTATTGGGAAGATATTTCAAGGTAAAAAGTTATCATGATATTCTTAAACACCTTTTGGAATGAATAATATCTTCAAAAGAGAATAAAAAATGGGTCACAAAGATTTTGGGTTATGAATTTTAAATAATCTACAAAAAAGGGAAGATAAATGTTGTTGCACATGCACTATCAAGAAATGATGAAGAGGTGGAAGCATTGCTTTGTGTCATTTCTATTATCCAACCAGATTGGATAACCGAAGCAAGGGATGAATGGAAGAAGGATGAAGGAGTGTGGACACTCATTCAAAAGTTACATCAAGATCCTAGTACATCTGATATATTTAGTTGGAAAAATGATTCCTTATGGTACAAAGATCATTTATATCTTTGTAAAAATCCCCAACTAAAACAAAAGATTCTTTTAGAATTGCACACTTCTCCTTTAGGAGGACACTCAAGATTTTTAAAAACTTAGCAATGGGTGAAGAATTTTTTTTTTTTGGGATGGCCTTAAATATGATATTCAAAATTTAGTGGCGGAATGTTTCATTTACCAAAAAAATAAATTTGAGACAATTAAGACCCCGGGTCTTCTATAGCCTTTATCCATTCCAAGTCAACGTTGGGAGGATATTTCAATGGATTTTATCACAATTTTACCTAAGTCCGAAGGAAAGAGTGTCATCATGGTGGTAGTTGATAGACTTACCAAGTATGTTCACTTTTGTGCATTATCTCATCCATTTAAATAAAGTATCATTGCTACTACATTTATGGAATCAATTCAAAAGATGCATGGAAACCCAGAGATTATTGTAAGCGATAGAGATCCCATTTTTATTGGAAATTTTTGGATGAAATTATTTTTTCTTTGGGTACTCAACTAGCTCATAGCTCATCTTATCATCCTAAATCCGGTGGTCAAACTGAGATAGTGAAAAAATGTTTGGAAGGATATCTTTTTTGTTTTTTATCTGATAAAAAAACACAATGGGTCAAGTGGTTACCTCTAGCTGAATGGTGGTATAACACTTCCTTCCATACTGTAGCAAAAATGACCCCATTTATGGCACTTTATGGGTATTATCCATCTTCCATCACATAATCTTTAAGATAAAATTCCAAGGTTCAAGTAGTGGAAGATCACACCGAGCATCAACAAAAAGTTCTCCAACTATTAAAGGATAACCTAAATTTGGTACAAAAACAAATGAAACAACAAGAAAATCAACATCGCGGCGAGAGAAGTTTGTTTTAGGAGACTAGGTATTTTAATGGCTACAACCATACAATCAAATTTTCCTCAAGCAAGATAAGAAGGATAATAAATTATCGCCAAAGTACTATGTTCCTTACAAGTTGTTTCAAAAGATTGGTACTATGGCATACAAATTGGAGCTTCCTACTTCTTCGTGAATGCATCTAGTTTTCATTGTTTCATGATTAAAGAAGGTTATAGGTGACAAACTTCCTATTCAAACAATATTTCCAGAACTTGACGAGGAAGGAAAAACCATATTGAAACCTGAAGCAGTCATGGAAATAAAAACTCGACAGTTACGAAATCATTCAATTTGAGAGTAACTCATCAAGTGGAAGAACTTACCCACTAAATATTCTACATGGGAGGATGATAATTTTATACACAAGCATCCATAGCTACTCAAGAATTGAGGACAACACTTTTTTTAAAGAGAGGGGAATGTTAGGTCCCTATATTATGAGTGTAGTCCCTTATAGTTGTTAGTGTAGCCCCCTTATTGTTATTGTTGTACCTGTGTAACCCCCATATTGTGATTATTGTACCCTTACATTATTATTGTTAGGTCGGCTAGGATTATATTGTGACCCCATGGAATCCTATATATAGAAGGAGGTTTTGTCATTTGTATCATCCAAGAATTTTTCATTTATGTAATGTAAAGGAGGTTTCCCCCTCGAAGTGGCTTATTTTTAAGGCGTTGATTTCTCTTTTCTTCTATTTTTGGAGCTGACTTGATAACAAAGTTTCCGAAGAAACAATAATGGGGTGTAATTTCACAATTATGATTACTAGAAGGTGAAAAATTGAAATCATCTATTTCTCCATATATGAAAAAATCCTTGGACAATCATTCCAAGTTATTTAAGATTCCCAAAGACCTCCCACCTATTCATGATTATGATCATTCTATTAATTTGTGTCTAGGTAGTGCTCCTCCAAACATTAGGCCTTATAGATATACATATGCCCAAAAGAGTGAAATTGAATGTATGTTTGTCGAAATGCTAGAGGCCGGTATAATTCAACCTAGTCAAAGTTATGTATCTGGTTCCATAGTATTGGTGCACAAGAAGGATATATCATGGTGTATGTGTCTAGATTATATGGAACTCAACAAGCTCACTATTAAAGACAAATTTCACATTTATGTCATTGATGAATTCTTGAATGAATTAGATGGAGAAATTTACTTCACCAAGTTGGATCTTTGTTCAGGATATCATCAAATTAGAATGAAGAATGAAGACATTCTGAAAAAAACATTCAGAACTCATGAAGGTCATTATCAATTTTTGGTCATGCCTTTTGTCCTTACTAATGCACCTTCCACATTTCAAGGTTTGATGAATTCCCATTAGAGGAAATTTCAGCCTAAAAGTTCCCATGAAATTTTCATGTAATTTCCATGTCATAATATGTAAACCAATCAATGTAATTTAAATTTAAAAATAGGTACATATAAATATTTTGGAGGTTAGAGAAGAAAAACTATTTTTTGTAATTGTATTTTTGGATTATCTCCTTATAGTATACTCAAATTTCAAGTGTAGACACTCATTATAAGCGGAATTAAATTCCACATCCAACGAGTACCCATTATGTATACTTTTTAGAAGGCCCGCCTTGATAAAAATTGCAGAACATTAAAAAACATGTTTTAACACGTTTTTTTAATGTATCTACATTTTTTTATCAATGTGGGTCATCTCAAAATTATGCATAATGTGTACTCATGGGATGTGGAATTTAATTCCGCATATAATGAGTGTCTAAAATTTAAATTTGAGTAAACCAATAAGCCAATAATCAAAAATTCATAACTCTTATTTTATTATTTTCCCTCCAAATTCATAACTCTTATTTTATTATTTTCACTATTATTTTATTATTTTTCCTAAGGAGGCCACTTTTAGACTAAAATTTCCTCTAATTATTTTCAAACCCTTCCTTAGAAAATTTGTGTTAGTATTTTTTAATGATATACTAATCTAAAAGAAGTCTTGGAAGGATCATATTTAACATGTTAACAGGGTGCTTAAACTATTGGAGGAGAAACAATTATATGAAAAATCCTCCAAATGTTTCTTTGGAGTATAAGAGGTGCCATATTTGGGTCATATTGAATCTCATGAGGGTGTTAAGGTAGACCCTAACAAAATTAAATCCATTAAGCAATGGAAAAATAGCACAACCCTAAAGGATATTTGAGGATTTCTTGGGTTGACAGGGTATCATCACAAGTTTGTTAAGAATTATGGGAGAATAATAAAATATCTAACAACATTACTAAAGAAAGGTGCATTTTCTTGGACTCTAGAAGCAACTAAGATATTTGAACATCTTAAAGAGGCAATGTGTCAAGCAATGATCTTAGCTACATCGAACTTCACAAAAACCTTTATTATGGAATGTGATGCCTCATGAAATAGAATTGGTGTTTTTTTAATGCAAGAAGGAATACCCATTACTTTTGAAAGTCGTCCAATCACGGGAAAGAATTTACACAAGCATATTTATGAGAAGGAAATGTTGGCAATAATACATGCACTAAAACAATGGTGACCTTACCTAATGGGAAGAAACTTAAAGGTAAAAAAAAATCTTGATCATCTTAAATAATTTTTGGAACATAGATTATCTTCAGAAGAGAAGAAAAAATGGGTCAAAAATATGTTTGGTTATGATTTTAAAGTCATCCACAAAAAAGGAAGAAAAATGTTGTTGCAAATTCACTCTCGAGAAAGGATGAGGATGTGGAAGAATTGCTTTGTTCCATTTGTATTATCTGACCTTATTGGATAATATAAGAAAGGTGTGTATGGAAGAATGACGAAGAGGTGTGGGTACTCATTAAAAAGTTGCAGCAAGATCCTAGTATATCTTACACATTTTCCTGGAAAAATCATTCATTATGGTACAAAGATCATTTATATTTTTGTAATAATTCCCAACTCAAACAAAATATTATTTTAGAATAACACCTCCCCCTTAGGATGGCACTCGGGATTTTGAAGAACTTACCATAGGGTCAAGAACATTTTTTTTGGGGATGACCTTAAATATGATATTCAGAATTTTGTGGTAGAACATTTGGTTTTCCAACAAAATAAATTTTATACAATTAAGAGCCCATGTTTGTTACAACCTTTCCCCATTCCCAATCAGCATTGGGAGGAGGTCTCAATGGATTTTATCACAGGTTTACCCAAGTCTGAAGTATATAGTGTCATCATGGTGGTAATTGATAGACTTACCAACTATGCACACTTTTGTGCATTATCTCATCCTTTTAAAGCCTATACAATTGCTACTACATTTATGGAAACAATTCAAAAGCTACATAGAAACCCAAAGATTATTGTATGTAACATAGATCCCATTTTCACTAGAAATTTTTGGACAAAATTATTTTCTTGTCTTGGTACTCAATTAGCTCATGGAACATTTTATCATCCTCAATCTGATGGGTAATCTGAGATAGTTAAAATTTTTGGAAGAATATCTTCATTTCTTTGTATCTGATAAATAAATACAATGGATAAAGTGGTTACCTCTCGTTAAATGGTGGTATAACACTTATTTCCATACTTTATAAAGAATGGCCCCATTTATGGCACTTTATGGATAGTATCCACATTCCATCACATCATATTTAAGAGAAAATTCTAAGGTTCAAGCTGTCTAATATCACATCAAGCATCAAGAAAAATTTATCCAAATCTTAAAGGATAACCTCACCCTAACACAAAATCGAATGAAACAACATGCAAATCAACATCACAGTGAAAGAAGTTTTGATGTAGGTGATTGGGTATTTTTATGGATAAAACCATATAAACAAATGTCCCTCAAAGAACCTAAGAAGGATAATAAATTATCACCCAAGTACTATGGTCCTTACAAGGTGTTGCACAATATTGATACTATGGCATACAAATTAGATTTTCCCGCATCTTGTCCAGTACACCCAATTTTCCATGTTTCATGCTTAAAGAAGGTTATTGGTTACAAGCTCCTAGTTCAATCAATATTACCATAATAGACGAAGAGGGAAAAATAATATTTGAGCTTGAAGTAGTCACAAAAACAAGAACCCAATAACTACGAAATCAAATAAAATTTTAGTGTATATCATTAAGTGGAAGAACTTACCCGCAAAATATTCAACATGGGAGGATGATAATTTTATACATAAGCATCCAAAACTTCTCAATCATTAGTAAAACATTGTTTTGAAGGAAAGGGGCATGTTAGGTCCCTATAATACTAGTGTAGCCCCCTATTTTTTATATTGTTGTGCCCATGTAGCCCCCATATTATTATTGTTATGCCCCATTTGTTATGGTTGTTCCTTTACATTATTATTGTTATTTAGCCTTTGATTATATTTTGACCCCTTAGACTCATATATATACCAAAGAGGTGTTATCATTTTTATCATCCAATAATTGTTAATTTATGTCATGTAAAGGAGGTTTCCCCCTCAAAGAGGCTAATTTTCAATTCAATTATCTATATTTTATTTTATTTTGTGATCTGGTTGCATAAAAAAAAAATTCAATAGTATCCCCCCAATCCTGCACCCAATGCACAAGGAAGAGGGCTTCTTGTCTTATATATTACATCATGTCTATTCTTGAAACCACAAATTATCAACTATGAGAAGCTTTCAATTCTCATGCTATCCAAATTAAAAGACACATATAATAAATTACAAAGGAGTTTACTGAGAATATAACAATGTTATAATAGTATCTCCAAGAAGTGGGAGGCCAAAAAAATGAAACCCATATCTATTACAACCGAGTTGGCTTCATCACCAACTTATAGTTTCCCTTATTGGTATAGTGATGAGGTGACTATGATTGAATGACAACCCATGTTGACTCCCATTGGTATTGTCAATAAAACAAAGTATTGTGAAACAAAGTATCAACACTGTAGCAACAGTATTAGAATAATCTCATTTTATAATATTAGTAGCACAAAACCTATAAAACCATCATAACATACAAAAAACAACACACCAACAAGCCAAAATAACCTAAAACAACCTCTTTGTCATTCTTGTTAATAAAATCACTCAAAAGAGTGAACCTCTTATCAAAGTATAAGAAAAACTACATAAGCTAAGGTGACATAAAAGAGAGGTAAAAATCAATGAAAAAGGTTATTAATATATTAACATAGTATGAATATAGGGGTAAATATGGTGGAAAGCATGGAAAAATTAAGGTAAAAAAGATGTCAATTCCGCATCCCAACAATTGGCAGTGATATATTGTGGGCCATTTAAGATCATAGAGAGGAACAACCCAATTGCATATATGCTTGAAATTCTTGCATCTATGTAGCTCATGATGTTTTTGATGTTTCATTACTTAAAAAGTATGTTCCTAGTACTAATCATGTAATTAATTGCCATATGATTTAGGTGGAGCCCGAGGGACACATCTACGTCCACGAATGTGGATTTTGGACAAGAAGGTCAGAGTTCTTTGGAATCTATTCATCGTTATGGTAAAGGTGCAGTGGACCATGCTTGGTCTTAAGGATGTTACTTGGGAGCAGGAAGACATGGTAAAAAATAATAAAATAATAGTAAAAATAATAAAATAATTGTTAATAATTTTTAAAAGCAAAGAGAGAAAAAAATTTATTGTATTTTAAACTTATCTCCTTGTAGGTTTACTTAAATTTCAAGTGTTTACACTCATTGAATTGGAAATTGGATTTCACATCCAATTAGTATCCACTCTATATACATTTTACTACATACACAGTGAGGAAAATTCAAAATACATGAAAAAATGTGTTTGAAACACGTTTTTTCATGTATTTTGATTTTTTCTAGGTGTAGTTCTACTCAAAGGTATTCATAGTCAGTATTTGTTGGATGTGAAATCCAATTCCAATTTCCAACAAGTGTAAACACTTGATATTTAATTAAACCTATAATGAGATAAATAAAAAATATGATTAAAAAATAGTTTTCTTTTTTTCCCTCAAAACAAATTTCCCCTAGGGATGACATCATCATCTTGAATCCTATTGGTATTTTGAAGTTGATTTTGTTAGTATATTTTTCATTTTGATGCCCATTTTTACCTCAAAATCCCCCTAATTTGGGGGGCGTTAAAATCCATGGAAAAGGGAAATAGTACTAGTGTGATGATTTTGGGTTAAAAGGCTGTAAATCCCATGTGGCTTTAGAAGATGTCATGTGGCAAGAGAATGCCATGCATATATAAAGTGAATGGTTTTTCCTGGAATGTATTTATCAATGATTACATAGTTTTTTATGTGTGCATTCTGGTGTGAGCCCTAAAGGATTTGGATTACGGCTAGGGAGTGGAATCAATGGATTCACTCTAATTGACATGGATTTCTAGTGTAACTTGGTTTGGTGACAAGTCAATGAGTCTCAAGTGTTGGACTTCATAATTGAGTGGATCTTGTTTGGTTGGATTGGAAGAGTACCTAGAAGCCCTAGAGATCTACAAAATATCTTATAAGTTGTAGAGCTAATATTTTTTTTCCTAACAACGAGGTTCCCTAGAAGGTGGTGGCACAAGCCCCCAATGACTACTATCTGCGGAGAAGGGGTGCAACACTTGGGCATAGTTTGATGTTTAGTGTGAGCCTGTGATTGGAGGCTGATGTTACGAGGGTTGGTAGCTTGGTTAGTGATGGTTGTATGGTACTCATTTTATATATTGTTTCACATGGAGTTGAGGCCCCAACTTGGGGGTGACCCATCGTTGAAAGATTATGAACTGCATTTTCTATGGCGAGATGGAAAGTGGAAGGTTTGTATCTAGTTGTCCTTTTTCATATAATTTTTCATGTTCTATTTAATTATTATATGTATTACTTGTAAAACCTATATCTAGTATATGGATATTTAACTTAATTTTTCTGAGTGAAATTGTTCCTCATTGTATAACCCTGATTAATTTTTTGAAAACTTATTATTTTATTGTTGAGCATGGCATTAATTATGCATTCATGACACAAAATATATATTTCGAGGGTTATTTATAGATATAGGTAAAATCATGGAAATGTTGATATTAATAGGTTAAAATAAATTGGATAATACATCATTCTCATGTTGGAAACCATTGACCACTACTAAGAGGGGGGGTGAATTAGTATTGTGATCTTCTTTACAATTTTTACCATTTATTTACTTTTACTAAATCACACATTAATGCACTAGGAAAAAAATATATTATCCATGCATATAAACATATAAGTAGCCAAAATAAGATAATAATGAGAGAAATAATAATCAACACATCAAAAGAACATCCACACAAGAGACACAAGATATCAGGTGGAAAAATTGTCACTGGGAAAAAACCACCCGTGTTGTTTTTGCTATGCTTTGAATGTAGAAATTACACCAATGGATTCAATCAAACCATGCAATTTACTAAAACAAGATACTGAATCCTTCTACAATATTTTTGGAATATAAATCACGATCTCTCCATCACATGCAAGTAAGAGAAAGAAGTAAATCAATTGCACAACACAATATTTTCCTGGGGAAAGAAACTGCTCAAAACCCATCCATATTTATTGTATAATCAACCAAGGAATCATGAAAATATGCAATGCATGCATGCACACCACAACTTCATGCACTCTACCAATTGTCTCACACTAATTTAGGCAAAATTGGACCAATACATTGCTAATTTACTGCCCACCTTCATCCTGCCTTGCTCACGCAATCACTAGGAAAAATAATTCCTATTAAATAGGAATTCCAACTTTCCTTGACATCCATCATGGGCTTCGTGTGGCTTTATAACTGCACCTGGGAAATTCGCTAAAAATACCACTGATGGTTTACTTGCCTTTAAAATTTGTCTCAAATAGGTCTTCATTAGAATTGAAATGCATGCAACTATTCTTAGTGAATCATCAGTTAACTGGTAGATCACTACTTGTGAGTTAAATCTATTTTAATTCACTTAATCATCCACTAGCTCATCATTCAGTGAACTAGTTGAACTGGTTTTAACTTAGTTAATTTGAGTTAACTCATTGCACTCACACCACAGCAGTGATACAACTGCAACTGGACCCTGTAAATAATAGAATCACTCTACACGCCTATCCTTTGACCCTTAACTCAAAATTCGAGCTAACTAAGTCTATCACACTAAGTTAACTATTACAAGTTCTTAGGATATAGAATTTATTTTCTAATTTATTTAAAAATTGATTCCTGACATTCTCGCTACTGTGTCACTAGAATTCCTCACTCATGTGTGACCTAGAATCCTGCACTAGTATGTGATGCATTTTCTTGTTGAATTTAAACACTCCCTCTCAACAAGAAATGGATTATCTACTACCTCCATCTTGCCTCTGTGGTATTCGAATTTTCTCTTCGAAAGCGCCTTCATCAAGATATATGCATCCTGATCTTCTATGGGACTGTACTGCAAAAACATAATTCTCCTCTGAACACAATCTCTGAGATGGTGGTACTGAATGTCAATATGCTTGGACCTATCATGGAATACCGTATTAACCGAGAGTTTTATGCAACTCTGGTTATCACAATGTATCACCGCCGGATCCATTTGTGTTAGGTCCCTATATTACTAGTATAGTCCCTTATTGTTGCTAGTGTAACCCCCTTGTTGTTATTATTGTACCCCTGTAACCCCCATATTGTTATTATTGTGCCCTTAAATTATTATTGTTAAGTCAGCTAGGATTACATTGTGGCCCCATGGACTCCTATATATAGAAAGAAGGTTTTGTAATTTGTATCATCCAAGAATTTTTTATTCATGTAATGTATTGGAGGTTGCCCCCTTGAAGTGGCTTATTTCTAAGGCCTTGATATCTCTTTTCTTCTATTTTTGGAGCTGGTTTCACAACATTTGGTATCAGAACTTTAGATTCTAGTGTTTCGCTGCTCCAAACAGGTCATCATGGAATTTTTGCTATAACGTTTTTTCTACAAAGGTTCAAAAGTTGAAAGAATTAGAGTGTGAAGCTGAAATCCTAAGGCACATCATCACAAAATTTCAGAGCTTGGTTTGTAATATTTTCAAAGATATGATCTATGGACGTTAGGTCTTTTTACAGGCTCTTGAATTTCACTTAAAAAGGTCATCACGAAAGTTTCACTATAAATTTTGTTCTACGAAGGTTCAGAAGTTGAAATTTCTAGAGCTAGAATATGAAATCCTGAGGAACATCGTCACAAAATTTCAGAGCTTGGTTCACAATATTTTCGGAGATATGATCTGTGGAAGTTAGGTCTTTTCAGGCTCCTGAATTTCATCTCAAAGAGATGATCGTGGGAAAATATTCATAACTCTCTCTCTCTGAGCATCAGATTGGAATTATGTAGAAAGTGTCCATAAGTACATGGACTGTAGTTTCCTTTCTATATATGTCAGATCCAAAGGAGAAAACAGTGACATGTGGCAAGTCATAAAAGTTCACTATACTGAACCAGTCCATAATTATGTCATTGTAGGAGATTCGACATAAATTTTCCTTGAAGAATCCAAATCAAGTCAGACCTGTGTCATTTGAAAGAAGCTTCAGAGGACTACTAGAGGGCCTAATTTCAGACATTGAGGATCTGCAAGTATATATATAAGTCAATTTCAATATCGAGATCCTTAAAAGAAAGTAAAAGGTGTGTATTTTGTTTTCTGAATTGCATAAGTCTTGTTTGAAGAATCAAGTTGAATTGATTCCAAGGGAATATTGTAGCATAGATATCAGTATTGGATTCTAAAATGGCCCCTAAAAATAATTCAACACCCATTACGCCTTTAGAAGGCTCTAATCTGACTCATGAAGATGAAGAATGGCAACATGACATATCAAAATTACAAGAGCAATTGCAAAAAATTTCGCTCTCGCAAAGAGTAACAAAAAATGAAATGGATGTTTTGAAGAAATACATGGAAACTAAGATGGATGGTTTGAAGAAAGGCGTGGAATATAATATGGATGGTTTGAAGAATGACATGGAAGCTAAGATGGATGGCATGGAAGCTGGCATGGAATCTAAGATGGATGACATGGAAGCTAAGATGTAAAACATGAAGAATGATCTAAAAGCAGACATGGAAGGTTTGACAAATTTGATACAAGAAATGTTTCCTAATGGTGAATAGATAGTAGAGGAAACTCATGATTGGAACAAAACAAATGTTAATCATGATTTCATAAACTCTAATGTTGGAGGGAAGAACCGCCATATTCCAAAAATGGATATGACGAAGTTTAATGGAAAGGATCCTATAACATGCATACTACAGATGGAGCAATATTTTAATCTCAATAATGTAAAAAACACACGATAGGTATGCATTGTAACTTTACATTTAGAACAAAATACATTTGTAAGGTATCGATGGCTTTTCTTCCGTAAAAAAAAATTCACTTGGTCAATTTTTACGAAGGAAATGATAGCACTTATGAGGATACAAAGAGCAACACTTTATTTAGCCGTTTGATAAATCTAAAACAGAGGTGTTCATTGGGAGGGCACATTGAGAACTTCCAAAAATTGAATATAAGGGTAACTGATATTCTAGAGAAACACAGGATTGATCTCTTCATAGGTACTTTAATGGATAACATCCAACATGAAGTTCAAGTTTTGGAACCTGATTCATTGGAGAAGGCATTTAGGTTGGCAAGAAAAATTGAATGTAAAATTATGGAGACAAGGAAGCCTACCACTCACTTCTATAAATATGGAAGTGTTGCTACTGCTAGATTTCCACAACCTACAAGGTTGACACCACAAAAATTGGAAGAAAAAAGAGAAAAAGAGATTTGCTACAATTATGATAAAAAATACACTAAAGGTCATAAGTGTGTTGAGAAGAAATTATTTTACATAGATTGTGAAGAGGAAGAAGAAAATGAACAAGAATATTCAAAAGAAGAGGATATACACCAAGAACCAAACCCAGAATAAGAAGATATGAGTCTGACCATATCATGTAATGCATTGGTAGGAATTACCACTCCTCAAACTATCAAGATAGTAGGACCTATCAAGAAGAAAAAGGTAATATTGTTGATTGATTCAAGTAATACCCATAATTTTATTCATTGTAAGGTAGCCAAGGAATTGAATTGTTTCCTATACCGAGCACCAGAATGTCAAGTGATGGTTGCAAATGGAGGAACTATAAATTGCTCTAGAAAATGCCATAATATCAAGCTAACCATGGGGGAATATGTATTGACTAGTCCAATGCTTTCCATTCCTATGGGAGGTGCCGATGTTGTACTAGGAGTACAATGGTTACAATCTTTGGGGACGGTAGCTTTTATTTTTCAAGAACTTTTCTTGAAATTTTTTTCAGAAGGAAAGGAAGTCGAATTACGGGGTATTGCAGGGAAGCCAGGAAAGATAATAAGCTCTAATGTCATGACAAAGCTTCTAAAGAAAGAACAATGAGGCGTAATTTCACAATTATGCTCACTAGAAGTTCCAACATCAAAATCATCTATTTCTGCAGATCTCCAACAAGTCTTGGACAATCATTCCAAGGTGTTTGAAACTCCCAAAGGACTCCCACCTATTCGTGATCATGATCATGCTATTCCTTTGATTCCAGGAAGTGTTCCTCCAAACATCCGGCCTTATAGATATCCTTACTTCCAAAAGAGCGAAATTGAACGCATGATTGCAGAAATGTTAGAGGCGGGTATATTTCAACCTAGTCAAAGTTCTTTCTCTGCTCCTGTAGTATTGGTACACAAGAAGGATGGATCATGGCGAATGTGTCCGGATTATAGGGAGCTCAATAAGCTCACCATTAAAGACAAATTTCCCATTCCTGTGATTGATGAATTTTTGGATGAATTACATGGAGCAATTTATTTTACCAAGTTGGATCTTCGTTCAGGATATCATCAAATTAGAATGAAGACTAAAGATATTTTGAAAACAAAATTTCAAACTCATGAGGGTCATTATGAATTTTGGTCATGCCTTTTGGCCTTACCAATGCACCTTCTACATTTCAAGGGTTGATGAATTCCATTTTCAAACCCTTCCTTAGAAAATTTGTGCTAGTATTTTTTGATGATATACTAATCTACAGCAGGTCTTGGAAGGATCATGTCGAACATGTTGATAGGGTTCTCAAACTATTGCAGGAGAAACAATTATATGCAAAAAATCCAAATGTTTCTTTGGAGTACAAGAGGTGGAATATCTGGGTCATATTGTATCTCACGAGGGTGTTAAGGTAGACCCTAACAAAATTAAAGCCATTAAGGAATGGAAAGTCCCCACAACCATAAAGTAGTTGCAAGGATTTCTCAGGTTAATAGGTTATTATCGCAAGTTTTTTAAGAATTATGGGAGAATAGCAGCACCTCTAACAACATTATTGAAGAAATATCCATTTTCATGGACTCCAGAAGCAACTAAGGCCTTTGAACATATTAAAGAGGCAATGTTCCTTGCACCGGTCTTAGCTACGCCAGACTTCACAAAAACCTTTATTTTGGAATGTGATGCCTTAGGAAATGGAATTGGTGTTGTTTTAATGCAAGAAGAAAGATCCATTACTTTTTAAAGTCATCCAATCAAAGGAAAGTATTTACAGAAACCTATTTATGAGAAGGAAATTTTAGCAATACTACATGCACTAAAGAAATGGTGAACTTACCTAATGGGAAGACACTTCAAGGTAAAATTCGATCATGATAGTCTTAAACACTTTTTGGAACAAAGACTATCTTCAGAAGAGCAACAAAAATGGGTCACAAAGATGTTCGGTTATGACTAAGATCCTAGTACATATGATACATTTAGTTGGAAAAATTATTCCTTATGGTACAAAGATCACTTATATCTTTGTAATAATTCCCAACTAAAACAAAAGATCCTTTTAGAATTTCACACTTCTCCTTTAGGAGGACACTCAGAATTTTTAAAAACTTACCATAGGGTGAAGAAAGAATTTTTTTGGGATGGCCTTAAATTTGATATTCAAAAGTTTGTGGCAGAATGTTTGGTTTTCCAGCAGAATAAAGTTGAGACAATTAAGACCCTAGGTCTTCTACAACCTTTATCCATAAAAAGTCAACGTTGGGAGATATTTCAATGGATTTTATCACAGGTTTACCTAAGTCCGAAGGAAAGAGTGTCATCATGGTGGTAGTTGATAGACTTACCAAGTATGCACACTTTTGTGCATTATCTTATCCATTTAAAGCAAGTATAGTTGCTACTACATTTATGGACACAATTCAAAAGCTACATGGAAACCCAAGGGTTATTGTGAGTGACAGAGATCCCATTTTTACTGGAAATTTTTGGACAGAGTTATTTTCTTGTTTGGGTGTACTCAATTAGCTCATAGCTCACCTTATCATCCTCAATCTGATGGTCAAAATAAGATAGTAAATAAATGTTTGGAAGGATATCTTCGTTGTTTTTTATTTGATAAACAAACACAATGGGTCAATTGGTTACCTCTCGCTGAATGGTGGTATAACAATTCCTTCCATACTGAAGAAAAAATGGCCCCATTTATGGCACTTTATGGATATCATCCACCATCCATCACATCATATTTAAGAGAAAATTTGAAGGTTCAAGCAGTTGAATATCACATCGAGCATCAACAAGAAGTTCTCCAACTCTTAAAGGATAACCTAAATTTGGCACAAAATTGAATGAAACAACAGGTAGATCAACATTGCAGCGAGAGAATTTTTGATGCAGGAGACTGGGAATATTTACGGAAACAACCATACAAAAAAATGTCCCTCAAGCAAGATAAGAAGGATAATAAATTATCGCCAAAGTACTATGGTCCTTACAAGGTGTTGCAAAAGGTTGGTACTATGGCATACAAATTGGAGCCTCCTACTTCTTCATGAATGCATCCAGTTTTCCATGTTTCATGATTAAAGAAGGTTATAGGTGAAAATCTTCCAGTTCAAACACTATTGCCAGAACTTGATGAGGAAGGAAAAATCATATTGGAACTTAAGCAGTCACGGAAACAAGAACTCGACAGCTATGAAATCGATCAATTTCAAAGTATCTCATCAAGTGGAAGAACTTACCCACTGAAGATTCTACATGGGAGAATGAGAATTTTATACAGAAGCACCCAGAGCTACTCAAGCATTGAGGACAACACTTTTTTGAGGGAGAGGGGCATGTTAGGTCCCTATATTACTAGTATAGTCCCTTATTGTTGTTAGTGTAACCCCCTTATTGTTATTATTGTACCGTTGTAACCTCCATATTGTTATTATTGTGCCCTTAAATTATTATTGTTAGATCGGCTAGGATTACATTTTGGCCCCATGGACTTCTATATATAGAAAGGAGGTTTTGTAATTTGTATCATCCAAGAATTTTTTATTCATTTAATGTATTGGAGGTTGCCCCCTCGAAGTGGCTTATTTCTAAGGCATTGATATCTATTTTATTCTATTTTTGGAGCTCGTTTCACAACAATTTGATGACCAAACAAACCAACAAGTATCTTCCTCATCCAGATGGCCTCACATGTAGCCTGACTAGCTACCATGTACTCTACCTCAACTAAACCGAGTGAAATTTATCTATGCTTCCTGTTGTACCAAGAAATTTTTTTTGATCCTATGCTGAAGATGTCCCCTGATGTGCTCTTCCTATCTGAAGGACTAACTTTCTAATCTGCAGATTGGTGAAGCCTTGAAGCTTCACTCCCTTTGTCTGCATGTACCATAATCCATACTCTATAGTGCCCCTGAGATATCTCAACACATTCTTCCTCGCCTTCCAAAAGATCTTGGTAGGCTTAACCATAGCTTGACTAAGCTAGTTAACAGTGTAGCATATGTTTGGTCATGTGTTCACCAAATACATAAGTGAAACCACTAGCTGCCTATAAATAGTAGCATCCACTACCTCACCTAAAGTAGCATCCTCCTTCCTCCAGTTTCTCGCAAGAGGAGTCTCCATGGGTTTTTTACCTCCATCTAGAACTTCCTCATAACATCCTTGGCATACTTTCCCTAAGACAAAAATAGCTGCCCATCTCTTTGCCATATTTCCAAGCCAAGTAAATAGTGTAAGAGCCCCATGTCCTTCATCTCAAACTCTCTTGCAAGATATTCTTTGCAACAAATTATGAGCTTCTCATCACCTTTCAGTATAATATCATCAACATAAATTAAAATAATCAAAAGCTTACCTTAAACCACAATATGATATAGGTTCGCATCCGCTTAACTCTTTGTGAAGCCCAACCTAGTGAAATAGTTGTCAATACTGGTGTACCAAGCACAAGGTGCTTGCTTCAGCCCATATAGTGCTCTCTTGAGTTTGCACACATGCGACTCCCTGTCAAAGGTCTCAAAACATTCTCATTGCTCAATGTCGACTTCATCCTCATATCTCCATTGAGAAAGGCTTTATTTACATCAATCTGACGTATCTGCCACCCCATATACAGTGAGAGTGAAAGGATAGATCTAATCGATGAGTACCTTGCAACCGGTGCAAAATTCTCCTCATAGTCAATCCACTCTACCTATGAGAATCCTCGAGCCACAAATCTAGCCTTTTATTTCTCCACACTCCCATATTTCACTTGCTTCACCTTGTACATCCACCTAGATTCAACCACTGACTTCCCCACTAGTCTTGGGACCACTTCCCATGCAATGTTTCTAATAATGGAGTCATACTCCTCAACCATGGCATCCACCCATGTTGGTTGTTCCACTGCTTCCTCAAAAGAGGATGGTTCTGTCACAATACACTCGCTCATAAGAGCCATGTATCCAGTATACATGTATGGGGACCTTCACTGTCTGCGTTGTGACGTAGGTGCACCTACATGTTCTGTCACATCTAGCATTAATCTATCTGCCTCTCTGGTGTGATTCCTACCATTTCTGGTGGATGGCTCTACATGAGTGGTTTCTGTGAATCCATGATCCTCTGCTTGTGGCTTCTCCACATCTTGAGGTTCATCCTTTGGAACTAAAAGTTCCTCATTTTCATGCAATTCAAGTTCCCTCTCAAGGGATAATCGCATGGCTTTCTCCTCATTAAATTTAACATCTCTCCTGACAATTGTCATCCTGTTAGCTATCAAATACACCAGATAGTTTTGGGGAGTATCAGTATACCCCACAAATATCCCAACCTCTGTTATTGGTTCTAGCTTCTTCCTGACATCGTTGGTCACATGGAAATAGAAAAATGAGCCAAAAATTTTAAAATATGAAACATCTGGTTCCTTACCTGAAAAATCCTCCTCTAGTGTACTCATGCCAAGTATCTGATGAGGACTATAGTTCTGCACAAACACCGCTATGTTGCATGCCTCTTCCCATAGATGAAACAATAGGCCCTTATCATGTAACATAGCTCCTGCTGCTCCCACAATTGTTCTATTATTTCTTTCTGCAACCCCATTCTATTATGGGTTATGAAGTGCAATCATTTCTCTCTGAATTCCTTCTTTGGTACAAAATTTCTTGAATTCATTAGAGATATACTCAACACCATTGTCGCTCCTTAAAGCCTTCACATTTTTCCCTGTATCTTTCTCTACTAGTGATTTTAACTCACAAAATTCTAAGAACATCCAATCTTTCTTCTACAGAAAGAAGATCCAACACTTTATAGAAAAATCATCAACAAAAGTCACATAATACCTGTGATTTGTTGTGGAAGGTGTAGAGAATGGTCCACACACATTTGAGTGAACTCTCTCAAGGATTGCCTCTATTGGGTTCTCCTTCACATGAAAAGTGGCTTTAGTATACTTCCCCATGGTAAATCCCTTGTATGTGTCTATTTGTGAAAGAGTACCCTTTGGAAGATCTGTAAAAATATGCTACATGATCCTCAAAGAACTATGGTGTAGATGTCCCAACCTCTAGTGCCATAACTCACATGTATCCCATCTCACCACCTTCAATTATTTACTGCTCAATGTTTCATAGCCATCTACATCAAATTTTTAGAGTTTATTCACATGAACCCTAATCTTCTTTACATGTCCTCTGGCTTTGTGATAAAGGAACACCTTTCCTTCACTAAAAACTACATCATATCCAAGATCCTCCAACATAGCAACTGAAACTAAATTATTTTTCCAACTTGGTACATGCATGACATATTTAAATATGAAATGTTTACCTAACTATCTCTGCAAAGTAATTGTACCAATCCTGGTAGCGCTATACCTCTCATCATCACCCATCTCGATGTGTATCTAAATATCCTTCTCCTCCAAACTACTAAAGAGTTATTTATTTCTCATCATGTGGAAAGAGCTCCACTATCCAAGTACCACATATATACCATCACATTTGATGCCATGCAAGTGATGAGAGAGAAGTCCAACTCAAACTGTGAGGCCAAATATTCACCCGCTGTAGCTGCCAAAGCCTTCTTGTTGTTCTTCTTATTTTGTGGAAGATTTGTGGCATAGTGTCCATGATCATGACAGTTAAATAATTTCACCTATGACATGTCACGCTTCTTGCCTTCATTGTCAATCTCATATTTGGAATGGGACTTTTTCCCCTTCCCCTTCTTTTCCTTACCATCCAAGTCATGATTTTACTCATAATCAGACTTGGATGAGGATCCATCCCTGGTATTCCGACGAAACTCTTCTTGTAACAAATCTTACCATAGTCGCTCCCAATATGGAAACTTCTCCCTCCCATTCACAAAGTCCTGGTAACTATGCCAGCTCTTGGGAAGGCATAAAGTGCTAGTCTCACCAAGTCATTATCAGCTAAAATAATCCCAACACTTCCAAGCTCATATCAATATTGAGTGAACTTGGTCAAGTATTTATGGATTGTGTCTCCCTTCTCCATTTTGATTTTCCTGAGCTTGTCCTCGAGTGACAATTTTTTTTGGTCATTGTTTCTTTGAAATAGATCTATCAAGGAATTCCACATAGCATGTGGATTTTCCTTCCCATGGAGACTCAAGACAATATGATCTCGAACTCCCTCTAACAATATCCTCCTTGCCTTTGCTACCTTCTTCTACCATGCATCATGAAGTTAGGCATCTACTACTGTGAGCTTGGGAATATCATTATATATGAATTCCTTCAACCCGTTGTCCTCCAACACTGCCTCCATCTTGTCCTTCCATGAAATATAATTTGAACTGCCCTCAAGTGCATATTCGAGTCTCAAGCCATTGAAAGACATCTTGATCTTCTTCTAGCTCCATAGAAAGTATCTACAAATTTGAATAATGTTCAACACAAACTCAATTTCTTCTCCACTATTGTGATTCTTGGTGCTTTGATACCGGTTAGAAATTACACCAATGGATTCAATCCGATCATGCAATGTACTGAAACAAGATATTTAATCCTTCTACAATATTTTTGGAATATAAATCATGATCGCTCAATCACATGAAACTAAGATAAAGAAGTAAATCAATCGCACACCACAAGATTTTCCTGGGGAAAGCAACTGCACAAAACCACTACATATTTATTGTATAATAAAGGAATCATGAAACAACACAGTGCATGTGTTCTCACCAAAACCTCATACACTCTACTAAATGTCTCACACTGATCTAGGAAACATTGGACTAATACATAGCTAATTTTATACCCACCTTCATCATGCCTTGCTCACACAATCCCTAGGAAAAATAATTCCTATTAAATATGAATTCCAACCTTCCTTGATTGCACAATACATCATGGGCTTCCTTTGGCTTTATAACTTCACCTGGGCAGTTTTCTAAAATTACAACTAATACTTTACTTGCCTTCAACCTTTGTCTCAACTAGGCCTCCCTCAAAATTGACATGCATGCAACTATTAATAGTGAATCATCGGTTACCTGGTAGATCACCACTTGTGAATTAAATCTATTTTAATTCACTTGATCTTCCACTAGTTCATCATTCAGTTAGAATTAGTTAAATTTATTTTAACTTGATTAATTTGAGTTAACTCATTACACTAACACCACACTAGTGCTACAACTGCAGCTGGACCCTCTAAATAATAGAATCACTCTACATGACTATAATTTGACCCTAAACTTGAAATTATTGAGCTAAATAATTCTATCACACTTAGTTAACTATTACAAGTTTTTATGATATAATATTACACTTTATTTTCCAATTTATTTAAAAATTGGTTTCCCACATTCTCACTAATGTGTCACTAGAATTCTTCACTCATGTGTGACCTAGAATCCCACACTAGTATGTGGTGCATTTTCTAGTTTAATTTCAACACTGAATTTCTATTAGTCAAGAAATTAGTCTTTTACATAGTTAGATGAATCCCATCAACATAGAGAGTCAACCTCATATAAATAATTCCAATACCCATCGGCCAGGAGAGTCATACTACTGATCAGCTTGGAAGACTCTATTCTATATGGATCTATAGACTACCATCCGTTGAATGCCACAAAATAAATGATCCTCTCCCAAATCCAATTGGACTATAAAACTACCATTAGATGAGAAACTTGTTCATTTTGTTGAAGCTTCAATATCCCTACTTGATCCAATGGATTAGTAAAGTGCTCAAAATTCAAATTATTCAAAATTTCTTGCAACGAGAAAAAAAATGTAGACCCTGTCACCCTGAATCTAGTGCAACTTCAATCGCTCAAAACTAATATCATATGCTCCTGATATCACATTCTGATAATTTTCCTAAACAACTAAAAATTTTGCAGTTGGGTTGTAGGTACACTAACTGTGCAATCTGTATGTTGATTGGGTAAGCTGACTGTGTTTGAAGAGCTAATAATATCTCTCCAATTGTCCTCATTATGATTGGTAGAATTTCATGTGATTTGGTTAGTCATTGGTTTATGTATGTGGTCCAATTGATGGCTGCCACATGGCCTTCCAATGGCATATAAAAAAAAATATTGGGTCGAGTAGACCTCACCGGAGTCAAACACAAGACCATATTTTCAGGAAAAGGCGAGTCTTATGACTATGCCACGAGTGGTTCTTATTATGCATTGGATCAAATTTCTATTTAAAGTTTCCTATGTGAATAGTTGGGGGATGGGGTTGGGGTTAACCCCTTGCCCTTGGTCACCCATACCCAAGAGACCGCAAATCTAGGGCACCAAGGGTGTAGGGTTAACCCTAGCCCAAGCCATGGTATAATCACCAACCCATAGTTCAAGGCAGAGTAACGGTGGCATTTAGAACCCTTGGTGGTTACGACGCCTTACCACAATCACACCACGGTTGGAGTTTAAGGTTTCAACATGAAAATTGAAATGGACCCAAGGTTAATGCAACCATAGTTATGGAGGATAGTTAGGTTTAATGTTTAGTTAGCGTGGAGCTTCAAACCTGACCCTGGTTCACATATAACAATACCTTATTTTGGGAGTTCTATTTAGCATATAGTTAGGAGTTATAACTACCAGATCCAACGTCAAAGGTTAAGCCACATGGTTCCTTTTTATATTCTCATGGGGGTTACTAGAAATTTAAAACTGGCGATAATTTTCACCCAACTTAGCGTGAAGATCGCTAACGTGTGGTGAATTTGTCACTATGTGGTGCTGAAATGTTGGGTGTGTGTTATATTCTTTCCACGAATAGTCGCACGCGCAAGGGGTTACAGGGGGCGCGATAACCCTTCCCTATTTTTTGCGTCGGGTGTAGCGCCCTAGGGAAAAAAAATTTGGACCCTATTTTAGGTGGGTGGAGCTGCCTATGGTTTTGTGCATGGGTTTGCACATGGTTTTGGCATGATGGTTTTCAGCCCTTGGTATTTTGTAGATCTGGTATAGGGAATTACGGTTATGTTCTAATATAGGGTTAATGGATTGGGGTTTATGAATAATTTGGCATGTATATATATGTGTTGTAACACTAAAAGGAATATAATGAAAAATCAAGCTGGTAGTCTCGATTTGGGATCCAGGGGAAAAATCTATGTGTATATCTACTTTATGTTTTATGCTATCACTATTTTTTATTTTATTGTTTTAAGAATTTTTTTTTAGATAATTTCTATACAAGTTTAAAACCTACATGAAAATGGTGGAATTTGTAGGATGGTTAGCAGGAGAGTGCGGTTTCTAAATCATTTAGCAGCAAAACTTCACCAGAGCATAACTTCTTCAATTTTTGGCCAAACTGAGCTCAGAAAAACACCAGCTAGGGGTTTTTGAGTGTTCTGAGGCCATTAGAGACATAATTTGTTCATTCTGAGCACTAAAAATCCATGTAAACACATATTTTAACACATAATGAAAGAGGTCCAACATTGGAAGTTGGACTAGGAGATGTAGCCTAGGAGGGGTGAAATCCTCCATCATTTTATTGTTTTGTGTAACTGTTTATGATATGATTGTCTTTGTTTTTATGTTGCAAAATTGAGTTTATACACTTAATTTATGTGCTATTTTAACTTTCCTAATTTCATAGAATATATAGAATTTAACTTGCAAATTTCATCAAACCTTCAAGACTTCAAATACAAATCATTGCTCCTCTCTCATGAAGTCAATTCTCCTCTACCACTATGTCGACCTCCTTTCATGTATTTTCAAAATCGATCCAAGACACTCTGCTCAACAATAATTCAGCTCTACAAACATGCTCTGAGTAGCAATTTTTCATCATCAAATAAAAATGAAAAAAAACTTCATAAAGCATATACCTCCAATAGAAAAAATTTGGCCACAACAAATCTAAATACAGTCAGATCCTCACAACAATGCGATACTGCATACTGTAATTAGAAACATACAAAACTAAGGCTATGCACCGAATGTAAAAGAATCTCCTAAAAAATGTGTGAGAATCACCATCAAAAACACTACCCAACAACATGCATAAACTCTCTAATCAATCACTACTCCAACAACTTCAAATATGAACTATATTGAGTCATCCTTCAGATTTTCTCATTATGCAGCAATTAAACACTCATATATGGAAGCATTTATTCTCTCCATTAGGTTTTCAGCATACACTACTTATTTGCAACCTTCTCACTCACATACATTGATCATCAATCAATCCTCAACTCCAAGATCAAGTATATAAAACATGTAGGGTGAAATTGAGCTTGCGACTAGAATCAAAGGTGCACAAATTGGAACAAATCAATCCACTAAGGTCACTACTAGTGCAATAAATTCATTCAAATCATGAGAGGACCTTTTCAAACCATTTCTAACCATTTTCAATTTTTTTGGAAGCCTCTAGTAATTTCCAAGCTAATTCACTTCCGATTAGCGTGAGGAATGTGGAGAAAATATCGTCAAATCCTCTAGTCACTCCCGTGACATCATCATCTTGAATCCTATTGGTTTTTTCAAGTTGATTTTCTTAGTATATTTTTCATTTTGAGGCCCATTTTCACCTCAAAGTCCCACTTGTTGGGTGTGGAGCCTGATTATCTTTTTCATTTTGTATCACAGCATTGGACTCCTGTACATTAATGGAGCAGCAACACCACCCATAATTGTACACTGCTTGGGGGGTCCAGGGGGGGCAGCTATGGTTTATGGAGCCCCCCCTTGGCGGGGGGTTTCAGGGGCAGTGCCCCCCAAACTAAAAATATATTAAAATTTCCTTGTAAAAGTATAGTAATTTCTATTCAATCTGGGTCATTCATTAGCCGGATGATCTGACAGTAGAAGTTATGTTTAGGTTAGGGATTTTTTCCCTAGAAGGCAACCCGTCACTTGTATGAGGGTATTGTATTATGGCTGTGTATTCTATGTGTATTCTCAATGGGAGAAACAGATAGGGAGACTATGAGAGAGAACAGAGGATACTACAGTGGATTTTCTATAGGTTTTGTCTCTTCATTTTGCTGGATAATAGAAAGGAAGCACTGGCTATTCGGGGTGGACATAGCCCAAACTAGGTGAACCACATATATTTGTGTCTCTCTGGTTTTATGTTTTTTGTGTGTTTGTGTTTTCCGCATATTTTATGTGTTGCAATGCTCTGTAATATATAACTTTCTAACAACCGGTATCAGAGCCAAAGGTCTATTTGGCTGATAAACTCGCAAGAAAGAATGGTTCCTGGTTCAAGTGGGAGCAATGGCGGAAGATGGTAAGTTTAGGGTCGAGAAATTTAATGGCCAAAAATTCTCGCTGTGGAAGATGCAAATGGAAGAGTATCTGTATCAGAAAGATCTGTACCTACCATTGAGCAGAAAAAAAAAGAAGCCGACGACTATGACAGAGGAAGAATGGGAGATTCTTGATAGAAAGGCACTCGAAACAGTATGGTTGTGCCTCGCGGCATCGGTAGCCTTCAATATTTTGAAGGAAACAACAACAGAGGGTTTGATTAACGCATTGGAAAAACTATATGAGAAACCCTCAGACTCAAACAACGTATTTCTTATGAAACATTTATTTAATATGAAGATGTTGGAAGGTGGATCTATTGCAGAACATTTAAACTATTTTAATACAGTTACCAATAAGTTAAGTTCTGTAAGAGTAAACTTTGATGATTAATTTAGGGCTGTTTTATTTCTATGATGTTTGCTAGAAAGCTGGAATGGTTTAGTTATGGCCATTATTAACTTGTATCTGGATCTAGTACTTTAAATTTTGATGATGTTGTTGGTTCTATCCTTAGTGAGGAAATGAGACGAAAAAGATTCGGTGAGACATCGGGTAATACTTTGAGTGCAGAGTCTTGTGGAAGAAAAATGGAAAGAGGAAAGAGCTCGGGATATCACAGTAAATCAAGGAAAGGCATATCCAAGTCCAGATCAGGGATAGTGTACTGGAAATGCGGAAAGAAAGGACACCTAAAGAAATACTATAGATATCGGAAGGGAAAAGAAGGAGACACACAACAAGAAAACGTTCATGAAGAAAATGTGACAAGTGATGTGTTACAAGATGCTTTGATTCTTTCTTTCGAAAATGTTACTTATTCTTGGGTGGTAGATTCAGGGGTCTCGTTTCATTCCACACCTAATAAGAAATATTTTCATGACTATGTTCAAGGAGATTTTGGACAAGTTTGTTTGGGTGATGATAAACCCTGTAAAATTGTTGGAATAGGTAAAGTTCTTATAAAACAATAGAATGGAAACCAATGGATATTAAGGGAGGTAACTCATGTTCCATATCTGAAGAAAAATATGATTTCAATAGGGAAGTTAGGCGGTTAAGGTTATGTGACAACTTTCACAGACAAAACTTGGAAGGTCACCAAAGTAGCCTTGGTAATAGAAAAAGGCGAAAAGGTCGGTACATTGTATTTATGCAATGGTATTTCTAACTCTGTTATTGCTTTAAATTCAAAAGGAGAAGATGCAGAATTATGGCATCATAGGCTCAAATACATGAGTGAGAAGGGGATGAAGATTATTCACTCAAGAAATTTGTTTTCGGGTTTGAAGAATGTTGATTTGGATTTTTGTGAAAATTGTATTTATGGAAAACAGAAGAGAGTCATATTTCTCAGAGTTGGGAAAGAAAAGGAGAGTGAAAAATTAGAGCTTGTGCATACAAATGTATGGGGACCTACTCAGGTATCAACTCTTGGTGGCTCTCATTATTATGTTACTTTTATTGATGATGCAACTAGAAAAACTTGGATTTATTGTATTCAGAATAAATTTGATGTATTTGATACTTTCAAGAAATGGAAAGCTTTGGTTGAGATTGAGACAGAAAGGAAGTTGAAGTGTCTCAGATCAGATAATGGAGGCAAATATTGCAGTAAAGAGTTTGATAGGTATTGTTCAGAGCATGGAATTTGTAGAGAGAAGACAGTTCCAAGAACACCACAATAGAATGGTGTGTCAGAAAGGATGAGCAGAACAATCATGGAGCGTGCAAGGTGCATGAGATTGCATGTAGGATTTCCTTTACAATTTTAGGTATACGCTATCGATGCTTTTGTTTATCTAATAAATAGAGGGCCTTCAATTTCCTTGGATGGTGGTATTTAAGAGGAAGCATGGACAGTTGAAAAGGTAAAATATTATTTTTTAAAGCCTTTTGGCTGTGAGGCCTTTGTCCATATTAATAAAGAAAACATAACAAATATTGAGGAAAAATCAAAGAAATGTACCTTTATTTGATATGGTGTTAATTATTTTGGTTATCGCTTATATGATTATGAAAATCATGAAATCATTAGGAGCAGAGATGTAATATTCAATGAAAAGGTCTTGTATAAGAATCAGTTGCAGGAAAAGAAACAGGAAAAAGAAAACAAAGAATACACAGTTCTTGATGAGATCACAGAAAAAGTAAAGGTGCCTAAAAATAATAATATTTAACAGCCACAACAAAAAAAACCACCACAATAGTAACAAACACCTAAAACACCTGAAAGTGGTGTCAAAAGATCTACCAAGATAATTAAACCCCCTAAACGATACTCTCCTTCATTATATTATTTATTGTTGATTGATTCTGGTGAACCTGAATGTTATGAAGAAGCAATGCAGGTTTAAACTAGGAAGAAGTGGAAGCTAGCCATGAAAGAAGATATGGACTCCTTAATGCATAACTAGACTTGGGACTTAGTCAGGTTGCCTGCAGGTAAAACTACATTGCAAAATAAATGGGTTGATAGGCTGAAGGAAGAAGATGGAGGAAAACAAAGGTACAAAGCTAGACTTGTGGTGAAGGGGTTTTCACAAAATAAAGTTATTGATTTTGATGAAATATTTTTTCCTGTTGTTAAGATGTTTTCAATCAGAACTATTTTAAGTCTTGTAGCAGTGGAAGATTTACATCTTGAATAGTTAGATGTAAATATGACATTTCTCCATGGAGATTTGGAGGAAGATATCTATATGGAGAAAATAGAAGGATATGAGGTCAAAGGGAAATAAATATTAGTGTGCAGGTTAAAGAAGAGCTTGTATGGCTTAAAATAGGCTCCAAGGTAGTGGTATCTAAAATTTGACAGGTTTATGTTTGAACAAGGTTATGCTAGATGTCACTCTTATCATTGTGTTTATATGAAAAAGAAAAATGATGGAAACTATATTATATTTTTATTGTATTTATATTACATGCTTCTTGTAGGGTCTAACATGCAGCAAATAATTGTGTTCAAAAGAAAATTGGAAAATTCCTTTGCAATGAAGGATTTGGGAGTTGCAAAACAAATCTTTGGTACGAGAATAACTAGAGATAGGAAAAATCACAAATTAACACTATCTCAGAATGAGTACATACAAAAGGTGTTGAAAATATTTAATATGCAGAATGTAAAACCTATTAGTACACCTTTTGCTAGCCATTTCAAACTTAGTAGGGAGATGTTCCCAAAGACCCAAGAAGAAATGGATTATATGTCTAAAGTTCCATATGCATCAGCAGTTGGAAGCTTAATGTATGCAATGGTCTGCACAAGGCCTGATATTGCACATGCAGTGGGAGTTGTAAGAAGGTACATGAAAAATTTAGAAAAGAGCATTAGATGGCAGTGAAATGGTTTCTCATATATTTGAGAGGTGTTAGGATGAATCTTTAGTGTAAGTGTACGAAAAAAGACCCTTTTAGTTGTGCATAAAAAACAACCCTAACAGCAAAAGATAGCTGCTAATATATTCATATATGCAGTTAGTTGATCAACACAAATGCTGCAAAAATCTAGATCTATGCATAAAAAGACACTAAGCAGTAAAAATAAGGTTTTGCTCCATGCATCCAATAGACAAGACAAGAACAATATTTTTGAAGAATTTTTTTATTAATGGCACCTGGGAGAAAAACAAGAAAGGTGTTTCCAATTCTCCTCAATGGAATGGGTTCTTGGAAGTCCTCAGCACTTCAGATCTAGAATTTCTCTCTCTTGTTGGTGTAGAAAACCTAGACAAACACAGAAATCAAAGGGAGCTCATAAAGCAAATAATAGAAAATATGACAATGATAATGGCTCAAAGTCAGACCAAGAGTATAGATCCAGAGTGATCTAAGAGGCAACAAAAGGTGATGAATGGTAGGAAAAACCCTTCTATTTATAAGAAAATATTAGTTCATTCTAGATCTTGGTGCATGATTAAAATAATATTAACCAAATCTAGACCCACCATTTATGGAATATTTTATTATATTTGTTGGAGGGAAAAGGAATTTGACTTGGGTCAAATCCATTTATTTGTAAATAATAAATAAATAAATGATTTATTTAATATTTTAAGGAAGTGGTTGAACGATAATTAAATAAATAATGATTTATTCAATTATTTATAAATGATTTAGTGAAGTTTAACAAGGAATATTAGTTAAATAACGTTTAAATAATTATTCCTAGAAAATAATAAGATAAATAAGGATTTATCTAATTAATTTCCTTATTTTGGGTTAAATATGACCAAGAATAATAATTCAATTATTGTTTAATTAATTATTCCATAAGGAAAACCAAACAAATATAGATTTGTTTAATATTTCCCCTTGGGGTTTCCTATTTAGACCATAAACAACCTAATGAATGTGTTTTATTAAGTTATTTTACATAGTGAAAGAAATTTTACTTAGGGTAAAATTTGTCTTACATGGTGTACTTGGGTCCATCTAATGATAATAGGTTAGATGACCAAAAATTGGTGTAACAAGAGGTACCACAAATCAAGCATTATGCTTTGGTGGTTCAAACATTGCTCTACAGGGATATGTCGATGTAGATATGGTAGGTGATAGAGATAATAGGAGGAGCACTACATGGTATGTATTTAATGTAGGTGGAATAGCTGTCAGTTGGGTTTCGAAAAACCAAAGTGTTGTTGAACTTTCAACAACAAAAGCAGAGTATGTTGCTGTTACAGAGGCTAGTAAAGAGATGATTTGGTTACAAAGGCTTATGGATGAATTGGGTAAGAAGCATGATATGGGCATGTTATATAGCGATAGCCAAAGTTCCATTCATCTTACAAAGAAATCGGCATTTCATTCTGGGACTAAACACATACAACTCAGGTACCATTTCATACGATCAGTATTAGAAGATGGACAGTTGAAGTTGGAAAAGATACACACTAGCCAGAATCCTATAGATATGCTAACGAAAGTTGTAACCAAGGAGAAACTGAGAATATGCCCAGTTTCAGTTGGTATTCAAGTATGATGATGAAGATGAGAAACATCAGGTCAAAAGTGGAGCCATTTTCCAACAAATGAAGCAGCAGTGGAGTTGTTACAATCAGTCTCCAAGTGGGATATTTTTGGGTTTGGAGCTTGATTATCTTGTTTATTTTGTATCACAACATTGGACCCCTATACCTTAATGGAGTAGCAACGCCACCCATAATTGTACGCTTCCTGGGGGGTCCAAGGGGGGCGGTTGCGGTATATGGAGCCCCGCCTTGGAAGTGGGTTTCAGGGGCAGCGCCCCCAAAGCTAAAAACAAATGTAAAATTGCCTTGTAAAAGTATAGTAATTTCTAGTCAATCTGGGCTGCTCATTAGGTGGATGAGCTGACGGTAGAAGTTATGTTTAGGTTAGGGTTTTTTTTCCCTAGAAGGAAACCTCTCGCTTGTATGAGGGTATTTTATTGTGGCTGTGTATTGTATGTGTATTATTAGAGAGAGAAACAGATAGGGAGACTGTGAGAGAGAACAGAGGATATTACAACGGATCTGTTGTAGGTTGTGTCTCTTCATTTTGATGGATAATAGAAAGGAAGGACTGGTTGTTCAAGGTGGACGTAGCCCAAACTGCGTGAACCACATATATCTGTGTCTCTCTGGTTTTATGTGTTTTGTGTGCTTTTGTTTTCCACATATTTTGTGTGTTGCATTGCTCTATAATATATAATTTTCTAACACCCCTAATGTGGGGGGCATGAAAATCCATGGAAAAAGGGAAATAGTACTAGTGTGATGATTTTGGGTTAAGAGGGACTAAATCCCATGTGGCCTTAGAAGGTGTTCTATGGAAAGAGAACACCATGCATATATAAAGTGAATGGTTTTTAGTGGAAGGTAGTTATCAATGATTTCTTTTTTTTTATGTATGAATTATGGTGTGAGCCCCAAACAATGTCGATTATGGCTAGGGATTGGAATCAGTAGATTCACTCTCATAGACATGGAGTTCTAGCGATATTGTAATATTACCAATTAGCCCAGGCTAATGGGAATGTACAATTTTGTTTCATTTTTCTTGTTGCATAAATAATATTGTAAAGGAGGATCAATAAACTCCTAAAATAGTAAAATAAATCAATGCCTCATGTGAACAAGGCTAAATCTGGGCTACCTTAATAAAACCCCCTTATGTGTGAAAGGGATTGTGACAATTGACTGGGTCAACAGGAGAAAATCCACAGCACTGTCCAGATGCAATTTACCTCCTAGATGCATGGCACAAATCTAGTTGGAGGCTACACATGTGAAAGGAGCTAAACCTTTGAGATGGTTTAGGGTTTTGCAAGACTTGTATCCTATAAAAGAAATAGGAGAACAGAAAAAGAAGGTTGTTGAACATATTATTTTTGACAAACTTGTTTGTTTAGACATTTCTTATTCTCTTGTTTGTTTAGCATAGAATAGTGTTGTTTAGCACTAGGCGTTCCTGATCAGGAATCCCACCTCTTTCCTTGAGAGGCCTCTTGGAAGATTCCTGCATTTCTTGTCCACTATTAGGCATTTGGCCAAGCTTCTACTTCCAACTACAATGCAGATCCTATTGAGGGTTTTTTTTTCTTTGTAAGCTGCAACAAGTGGAGGCTAGATCTATTCAGATCTAAGCCATTCTAGTGCCTCTTTTCAGTGGGAAAGCCTTCTATCCCCCTAGCAAGAGTGTATTGGATCATTGGATATTTAGATCCATTCCTTGGCATTAGGCCAAACTATTCATCAAGTCTACAGTGCATTTTTTCTTCCAGGACTGCGATATCTGCAAGAGGAAAGTTGTAGGGATTTTTAGCAAACTTAGAGGAGTGACCTATAGTGATGGGAATCTGCCCTTCACTGTGGTGACCCATGTATTTCTGTTCTTATCCATGTCATATTAAAATCTGATCTGAATACTCCTGTATAAGCTTCAGCAATTCTGAAGAAATCTATAGATCTGCTACATGAGATCTCAGATCTACTCCATATTCTTCATGTTTTGCTGAAAACCCCAAGGGGTATGTTAAATAGAGATAGTCTAGTGTACAGATCTGATATAGATCTAATATTTTGTACATAGATCTGTTATAGATCTTAGTTGTAACCTATAACTTCTGTATGCTTATAAAACTAACGTTTTCAAGGCTTTTGCAGTGAAATACATTGTTGCAACACCTCTTTTAGAGGGTTTTGTTCATAAAAGTCTTCCATCTTTCTCTTGTACATTGAATGTGCCACATTGTAAATATGATATACTGTTGTATAAGCTATTTTTGAGCTACCATATTTGTCTTCTACTATTTTTCATTAAAACTACGTTATTTCTGAAGCAGTGTTGTTTAATATTGATGTAGTCCTTTACTTGGGCAATTTTCAGGCCATACTAGGTGTGTGAGGTCTGTTTACCTCGCCTAGTTTGATTTGTTTCTGATCTCCTCTTGGATTTGGGTCTTCGATTATTAGATATAAGGGATACAAGGGCTGATATTGGTTTCTATAGCATACATTCCTGAAAAATGTGTTTTTCAGGCATGCCTTGCTAAGCAGTCCAAAGTGGGATATTATAAGATATTCCCAATATTGCTGATTTTCCCTATTTTTGGATATTACAGTGGTATCAGAGCATATATCTTGGAAAATCCTATGCTAATTGAAGAGCCAATATGTCTTTTCATGGAAGGAAAATACTGATGAAGAAGTGTGGTTACACTGAAGACATAAAAGAAAAGGGTAAGATCCCTTTTGACTGGAAGTTTGCAGAGAGAAGAGTTCTCTAAAACTCTTTCTCAAGCTATGTATGAACTGAAAGAAGAAATCTAGGGAATGAAGAGGGAAAAACATGCAGATCCCTTAATAGAGTTATTACATCAAGAAAGCCCCAGTACTTCTTACTATGTGTATGAGCATTCAGCCACACAACCTAATCTGCAATGTTGGAGCATGCCTAATTTCTTGTCAAAGAAAGAAGGAAAGTGAGGAACACCAAAGGAGGAATCTCCTTGTGATTATCTCCAAGACTATGAGTCTCTATCAGAGAGATTCAAAATTCATCTTAGTTTCCCAGAGTTCTGTCAACTCACAGAAGAAATATCCAATGGCTATAGTGGAATAAAATGGTGCATACATCACACCTTGGGTAGATTCTCTCTACATACTTTTGACGGATCACCTAAAGACTCAGCCAATTCTTGGGTAAGGAAGCTTGACACATACTTCTAGCTGCATCAAGTTTCAAAATAATAAGCCTTGAGAGTAGCAGCGCTGCATCTTCAAGGAAAGGCTTATGCTTGGTGGCTATTTGAGTCCTCTTCCTTGAAAGGGATGAATATCTCTTCTTATGCAAAGTTCACTAGGAGACTAGTGAAAATATTTAATGTAAGACATTCTGAGACTTCTTGGGGAGAAAAAATTAAGCCCAGGAAATCTGAAACTTTGCATGAGTTTGAAGATTCCATGGAGCCAACTCCAGTCTTAAACATTGTTAAGGGGGTTGAAGATCTGCTGCACAATTTACCAGAGGCAAAATCCCCACTACAGCAAGGTATCTTTTCTCTAAGATAAAGCATGAGGGTTCCTTCTTCCATAAGAGATCAAGGAAAAGGATCTCTTAATGATGAATCATTCTCCATTTATGAGGAGAAGGAAGAGAAAGAGTATAGGAGATCCTCCAGCACTATGATAGCAGGAGGAGATCTATTTTCATTTGGAGATGGAGATGAAGCAATGGCTTCCACTAGAGGGGTTTTTGAATATTTGCAAGGAATTCCTAAGGATATTCCATATGGGGGACATGAGCAGCATGTGTCTATGCTAAGATACAAGGATACAGAACAAAGGATGGATCACAAAGCTGATCCACTATTAGAAGATGGAGCAAATGCTCCAATCAAAGGCAGTCTTGCACCACTAAGAGGGGTCTCCAAATTTCATGAGACTTCCACAAATAAAACAGATTTGAAATTGCGTAGTGGAAGCAAGTACATGAGGATTTCATCTATCACACATATGATAATGGTCCCTAAAATCTCTTTATCTAGTGCCAAACCACCTGGGAGGCCACCTGATTCAGATTTTATGGGGAAGACCTCACAACCTGTTGCTGCAAACTTAGATCCAGGAGGGTTTGGAGCACTTGAAGACAAAGCTACAATGCTGGGAGACTTGGGTAAGCCCAAGGAGGAGGGAAATATTCTTCCCATATCATCACCACCCACTCTCCTTTCTGATCCTGCGCTATGGGAGAAGAATGGAAGGAACAACCTTCCAATACACACCTTTGACACAGGAGATGTCAAGGGAAGGATCAGCAACATGAGAGACACTTCTGTTGATGCATCATCAGCGCTGTCATTGTTGAGCAGTGTAGATCTATATTGGAAATCCCAACTGCTAGTGGATTATTCCAAAGATCTTCACACATGTATGATACTTGATGACTAGCTGCATGAAGAGGGCTACTTAGTCCAAGGAGAAGTCATCTATCATCATGGTAGAATATTTTTGTCTAGAGCTTCTAATCTCAAGCATAAGACACTACAAGGAGCCTACAAAGAGTTTTGTTTCAGCCATATGTATTCCATGAGGATCTACAACATCATCATGAGGAGCTTTGATTAGGAAGGCTTGAAAGAGGAACTATATCAGAATTTTCAAGAATGCATGAGCTATGTGGATTTGGGGCAACAATGGGACTCTATGCAAGAGTCATTTCAGCCATCTCTTCCTTCTTTGGAAAGAGGGGAAAGATCCATGAACAACTCCATGTGTATGAGAAACATTGTTTGTAAAGGATATGTTCATGCAAAACAGATTTTATTTTCTGATTGTACATGTTATTTTACCATTTTTATGCAAGCCATGACTCCTAAAAGGAGTAATGTATTATGTAAATCTCATGGAAACTATTGGGCCACTAAAATTTTTGAACTTGGCCACTCCCTTAATGAGCAAAGGGATATTTACTTTCATGATGAGTGCTTCCCAAAGGAACCAAACATATCGCACACTTTCAGCCATAGTGAGATGACATGTACAGCAAGTAAGTGGTGGGAAAACCACTTACCATATCTAGATTTGATGCAGGAAGGATATGCTCTACGCTGGTTCCACATGTGGGACTATGACCCACCTTCATAAGTAGAAATTTTTGTTTGTATGTACATTGTTTTGATTCCCTATGTGGGTGATGTACTTGTACTTTTCATAGGGATGTATGGAGGAAGGAGGGAAGGAGTGCATGAGCCATATTGAATGGCAACTCCCCATGTAATTTATGTCTCATATTTTAGGGAGAACATTGGACAAACCATGTTTGTTTCCTATAATATACTGTCTTCTTATGAGATGAACTATTTGTATCTCATGAGAACTTTGGTGGAGAAATTCATGGAGGGTTGGTTTGGTGAACTCTTGGCACAAGGAGGAAGATTAACTCATGTTTGTGTCACCAATGGAGGAGGAGATGAGTTGCATCACTCAACTTGTCAGTTGCTTGAGGAAAAGCAAAATTTTGGAGGGGAGGACTATAATATTCCCAATTAGCCCAAGCTAATGGGAATCTACAATTTTGTTTCATTTTTCTTGTTGCATGAATAAAATTGTAAAGGAGGATCAATAAACTCCTAAAACAGTAAAATAAATCAATGCCCCATGTGAACAAGGCTAAATCTGGGCGACCTAAATAAAACCCCTTTATGTATGAAAGGGATTGTGATAATTGACTGGGTCAACAGGACCAAATCCACAGCATTGTCCAGATGCAATGTACCTCCTAGATGCACAACACAGATCTAGTTGGAGGCTACACATATGAAAGGAGCTAAACCTTTGAGATGGTTTAAGGTTTTCCAAGACTTGCATCCTATAAAAGTAAGAGGAGAACAACAGAAGAAGTTTTTTGAACATATTATTTTGGAATAAATTTTATGTTTAGACATTTCTTATTCTCTTGGCTATTTAGCAGAGAATAGTGTTGTTTAGCACTCGATGTTCCTGATCGGGAATCCCACCTCTTTCCTTGAGAGGCCTCTTGGAAAATTCTTGCATTTATTCTCCATCAAGAATTTGGCCAAGCTTCTACTTCCAAATATAACGTAGATCCTATTGAGGTTTTGGTTTTCTTTGTAAGCTACAACAAGTGGAGGCTAGATCTATTCAGATCTAAGCCATTCTAGTGCCTCTTTTCAGTGGGAAAGCCTTCTATCCCCCTGGAAAGAGTGTATTGGATCATTGGATATTTAGATCCATACCTTGGCATCAGCCCAATATTTTCATCAATTCTACAGTGCATTTTTTTCTTCCAGGACTGCGTTATCTACAAGAGGAAAGTTGCAGGGAGTTTTGGCAAACTTAGAGGAGTGATCTCTAGTGATGGGAATCTGCCCTTCACTGTGGTGATCCATGGATTTCTATTCTTATCCATGTTATATTCAGATATGATATGAATACTCTTGTATAAGCTTCAGGAATTTTGAAGAAATCTACAGATCTGTTGCATGAGATCTCAGATCTACTCCATATGCTTCATGTTTTGCTAAAAACCCTTAGGTGTATGTAAAATAGAGACAGTCTAGTGTACAGATATGATATAGATCTAATATTTTTTACACATATCTATTCTAGATCTGAGTTGTAACCTATAGTTGTTGTATGCTCATAAAAATGACATTGTCAAGGCTTTTTCAGTGAAATACATTGTTGCATCACCTCTTTTAGAGGGTTTGCTTCATAAAAGTCTTCCATCTTTCTCTTGTACATTGAATGGGCCACATTGTAAATATGATTTACTATTGTATAAGCTATTTTTGAGATACCATATTGGTCTTCTATTTTTTTCATTAAAACTACATTATTTCTGAAGCAGTGTTGTTTAATATTGCTACAGTCCCTTACTTGGGCAATTTTCAGGCCATACTAGGTGTGGGAGGTCTGTTTACCTCAACTAGTTTGATTTGTTTCGAATCTCCTCTTGGATTTGGGTCTTAGATTATCAAATCTAAGGGATCCAAGTGTTGATCTTGATTTCTATAGCATACATTCCTGAAAATGCGTTTTTCAGGCATGCCTTGCTAAGCAGTCCAAATTGGGATATTATAATGTATTCCCAATATTGGTGATTTTCCCTATTTTGGGATATTACAGATATTCTTTACAATTTTTACCATTTATTTATTTTTATTGAATCACACATATATGCACTAGAAAAACATTAGATTATCCATGCATATAAACGTATAAGCAACCAAAACAAGATAATCATGATAGAAACAATAATCAACACATCAAAAGAACATTCACATAAGAGGCACAACATATCTGGTGGAAAAACTGTCACCGGGAAAAAAACCAACCTTGTTTCTATTTCTCTGATTTGAATTTTTATGAGTCAAGCAATTGGTATTTTACATAGCTAGATGAATCCCATTAGCATGGATACTCAACCTCATATACATAATTCCAACGCCCATTAGCTAGGAGACTTGATACTACTAGTCAACTTGGAAGACTCTATTCTCTACAAATCTATGAACTACCATCCACTAAAGGCCACATGATCAAAAATCCTCTCCCAAATCCAATATAACTATAAAACTACCATTGGATGATAAACTTGTTCCTTTCACTAAAGCGTCGATATTCTTGCTTGATCCAGTGGATCAATAAAGTGATTAAAATTCAAAGTGATCAAAAGTGCTTGAAACTAGTGAAAAAATGTAGATCACCTTGCCCCGAATCCAACGCAACTTGAATCGCTCAAAACTGATATCGTATACTCCCAATATCATGTTTTGATCTTTTTTCCTAAACATTTAAAAAATTTGCAGTTGGGTTGTATCTACGATGACTGTCTAGTCTATATTCTAATTGTGTAGGCTGATTATGTTTGAAGAGCTAATAATATCTTGCCAAGTGTCCTCATTTTGACTGGTTGAATTTCGTGTGATTTGGTTGGCTTTTGGTTTATGTACGTGGTCTAATGGATGGAGGCCAGGCTAGCCAATGGATGGTTGTCAGGGGTCCTCCCAATGGCATATTAAAAAAATTTATGGGTCGAATGGGCCCCACCAAGGTCAAACACAAGACTTGGTTTTGGGAAATGCCAAGTCTTACCACTCCACCATGGGTTGTTCTTATTATACAATGGATCAAATTTCTATGTAAAGTTTATTATGTGAATGGTTAGGGGTCGGGGTCGGGGTTAACCCTTGGCCCCAGGTCACCCATACCCACGAGACTGCAAGCATTGAGCGTCGAGGGCATGGGGTTAATCAGGCCTAAGCAATGGTATTAACACCAACTCACATTTCAAGGTAGAGTAATGGTTGCAATTAGAACCCGTGATGGTTATGACACCTTACAACACTAACACCTTGGTTGGAGTTTAAGTTTTCGGCGCAAAAATTGAAAAGGACCCAAGGTTAATGCGGCCACAATTATGGAATATGGTTAGGTTTAATGTTTGGTTAGCGTGGAGTTTCAAGCCTGACCCTGGTCCACATATAACAAGACCTTAGTTCGGGAGCTCGGTTTACCATTTGGCGGGAAGTTATAACTGCCAAATCCAATGACAGAAGTTAAGCCACGTGGTTCCTTTTTATCTGCTCATAGGGGTTATTAGAATTTTAAAACTGGTGACAATTTTCACCCAATCCGACATGAATCTTATTGGTGCAGGGAAATTTTTTTTCTCTATAGTGCCAAAAATGGCTAAATTTTTATGATGGTTAGTAGGAGAGTGATGTTTGTAGATCATTTAGCAGCAAAACTTCGCTAGAACATAACTTCTTTAGGTTTTGGACAAATTGTGCTTAGAAGAAACCCAAAATAGGGGTTTTTTACTATTCTAGAGCCATTGGAGACATTATTTTTTCATTCTGAGCAATTAAAATCCATGTAAACACATATTTGAGCACATAATTAAAGACGCCCAACATTGGAATTTGGACCAGAAGATGTAGCCTAGAAGGGGTGAACTCCTTCATCTTTTTGTTGTATTGTGTTACTATTTATGGTATTATTGTCTTTATTTTTATGTTGCAAAACTGATTTTAAACAATTCATTTATGTGTTGTTTCAACTTTCATAATTGCATAAAATAAATAAAATTTAACTTGCAAATTTCATCAAACCTTCAAGTTTTCAAATACAGATCACTGCTCCTCTTTCATGAAGTCACTGCTCCTCTACCACTATGTGGACCTCCTTTCATATATTTTCAAACTAGATCCAAGACACTATGCTCAACAATAATTTAGCTCTTCAAGCATGCTCTTAGTAATAAGTTATCATCATCAAATCAAAATGAAATCAAACTCCATAAAACATATACCTCCAATAGAAAAATTGTGGCCACAACAAATTTGAATACAGTCAGATCCTCATAAAAATATGATACTGCATACTACAAGTAGAAACATAAAACACTAAGGCTATGCACCAAGAATAATATAATATCCTATAAAACAATTATGAGAATCAGCATCAAAATCACTACCCAACAACATACATAAACTCTCCAATCAATCACTACTCCAAAAACTTCAAATCTGAACTATATTGAATCATGCTTCAGTTCTGCTCATTATGTAGCAATAAAAAACTCATAGATTGAAGCATCTATTCTCTCCAATACATATAAAGAATAAAATACTTCTCTACAACCTTCTCAATCACATACATTTATCATCAATCAATACTCAACTCCAAGATCAAGTATATAAAACATGTAAGGCGAAATTGAGCTTATGGAAAGGATCAAAGGTGCACAAATTTGACCAAATTCATTCACATCATGAGAGGAACTTTTCAAACCATTTCTGACCTTTTCACGTTTTCTGGAAGCCTCTGGGGATTTCCAAGCTAATTCTCTTCTGATCAACGCAAGGAATGTGGATAAAATCTCATCAAAACCCTTAGTCACGCCCATAACATTGTTTTTGTGCGAATGAGTCTATAACCTCTCCCATAGGATGCTCTTTCAACGTCCAGTCACTCCCATAATATTATCTACATGCGATTGTGGATAAAAATAAGGGAAAACATCATGTCTTTAGCTCATAAACGTTTCCACCAATTATATATTTTTCTCCAAAATTTGTGCTAGCTTCTATACCTATGACATGGCCTCTGACACATCTACAAATATATCAAACATGCCTTCCAAGTTTCACTTCCAAGTTGACCTAAAAGGGCCAACACACAAGGCTGAAAAGTGTGCCAACAAGTCCTACACTCTCCATTAGACCTTTGAAAAATATGCAACACATCTGAAGCACCTCTACAACATCAACTTCATCATCATGAATCCATCATATCACTAGTACAAGTCATCCTCATAGGCATATACATGAATACATGATGAGGACCTAGTTGGGAACTCATCTAGTGTGCCATGATCCATCACCACACATGTAGATCTACTCATCAACTTGTAGTAGCCTCCTCTACCTATAAAAACATCCTCTACCTATAGCAGCATCAACAATCATCATGACATGTGTATCAATGCACATGCCAACACATTCCAACTTCTCCATGAACATCATACTACCATCAAGCTACTAATTTTCCATCAAGTGTTCGATCATCATAGGACCAACATCAATTCCGACACATACCAACACCAATGACATCATATTTTTGACATCAATTCCAACCACTAGGACCACCAAGCCAATCACATATGTACATGACAAGTTTCACCATGAACTTGTTGACATCAATTCCAACAACTCCCCCTTTGGAATTGATCCAAACTCATCAACATGTGGGGTTGATCTCCATACACTCTCCAAAACTAAAGTTTCACTCTATCCATCCAAATTATTTTCCCCTTTGACATCAATGGGAAAGGGTCAACTCCATATGAATTGGTAGAAATAAATGAAGCATAAGAACTACAGTAATACATGAAAAATCATCCATGCCCCCATATAAGGAATAAGCACATATATACCAATCATCATCCAGAGCAACATACCAACCAACAACTACTAGAATCAAGTAGAAACATGTCAATATAAGGCAACCATAAGCAACACATGAAAAATCCTTATAATAGCAACTAACATACACATGAGCAACCACATGCAATCTCCCTCATAACTACATAGCAGCAACTGTTAGCCACCTATAAAATTTTGTTATACCAAAAGGTGGCTAAATCTGTTTTTGAGCCTTCAAGGAACAATTTTTCATTACTAAAATTTGTTGGCTCTTGAAGACTCCTTGTAGGCCTCATGCCTCTGTCCAAAATCTTCATCACTTTCCCTATAAATTCTGCTGATTCCAAATGAAAGACTGTTGAAAGACCATCATTTTCCCTCTTCTCAAACCTTTCATCTGCTCCCCTTTTTCTCCATCAAAACTGCCTTGTTTTCATAAGTCTTCTTCTTTCCATTTATGAAAATTTCCCCTTTCATAGTTAAAAACTCACTTTTTAACTATTTCGAAACCCTCAAATCCATTAAAATCCTTGAAAAATTCTCATAAAAAACAAAGTTTCATTGTTATGGACCTAAGCCCCTTGGGCTAAGCCCTAAACCACTTCCCCACCATACGCTTTGGGTCTGGAACCACTTGCTAATACGATAAAGTGCTAATCTCATCGAAAAGAATCGAAGACGCAAGTCTTTGCCATACTCCAAAAGTTCCGATTACGATTAGCCTTGCTGCTTAAGACCCCCGATCATATTATTTACATATAACCCTGAGCCCGCCCCCGGCGCTTAAAACATTGTAAACTTTCGTTACTGTTCTGCTTTTTCCTTTATAAAACCCAAGAACCCACTTATCCAAAGTTTCAACTTGAAAGCTTGAAGTCACGTGTTAAATATAAAATGGTTAGATTAAAAAGACCGATTGCGCAATCGTAATCGGGAAAATTTCAATGGGTTGATCGAAAAGACCAGGCCCGCAGTTTCGATTGCGATTAGGCCCGCAGTTTCGATTGCGATTAGGCCCGCAGTTTCGATTGCGATTAGGCCCGCAGTTTCGATTGCGATTAGGCCCGCAGTTTCGATTGCGATCAGGCCCGCAGTTTCGATTGCGATTAGGCCCGCAGTTTCGATTGCGATCCTTCGATTGAATCTGGACCGTCCACGTGTCCAGATTGGACGGTCCAAAACTACTCCTCCTTATTCTTCTCCCGCTATCCTTTTTGCCTTTTTTATGCAGATCTCCACCATTGGTTGCCTTCATCCGATAGCTTCGCTCCTCCCCCGCCATCTGAAGCAGTTTAAACCTATTTCCGCAGGATTTCTTAACTATTTTTGTGTTTTGCAGGCGTTTTAATGGTTTTCCATTGTTTAATGAAAGAAAGCCGAGGGTTGGGAAAGACGTTTCCTGCACCTTCGAGCTGTTAAAGAGAACCATCTGCGGGGTTTCTCTCTACTGTTTCCTCAATGCTTCATGGGCATTGATGCCTTTAAAAAGCCCAGTGCGGCCTGCACATCGACAAGACACTGTTTTAATTCAAAAACGGTTAAAGAGTATCAGTTTGAAGACAGAGCACAGCAGATGAAGATTGAAGACGGTTTTTATGGGGATTACGGCTAAGACCGTTATCAAAAGCCTAATCCCCAATCTAAAACACAGTTTAAAGGAAAAACCTAAAGTGTTTCATCAGACAGAAAGCCTCCACCGCCACATCTGAGGCAAATTGATTCCTCAGCTACCACCGATCCACCTGTCGCCTCAAACCTTTCAAACAGAGTGCCGAAGTTATTGAAGAAAATCAGATATTCACCTCCAGCGCAGCCAGGGAGTTACTTCTGCAAGGAAATCTATGCAGAAAATATCTGCAGAGTTACTCCAAACATTACATAAAGCCTCAAAGTCAAATAAAGCTCCCACCGAGCTTAATCCATAAATGTAAAACAGTTAATACAGAGAACCACCTGTAAACTTCTTCATTGAGCCCCTCAAAAGGCCGAGAAGTCTTGAACTTGTATTAATTATCCTGAGAGATCTTTTCTCAGATCACCTCCTCATTCTTCTATAAATACCCCAGAAGAAGATGAGAAATTGTTGGTTGTTGTTTGATCACAAGTTGTAATATTGAAACTCTCTGAAATAAATATACAAGTTTGTTGAAGTTGAAAATAATTTGGAGTCTTGGATGTCTTGATGATGCCGTTGCATGTCTGTTCCTGAGAAGGCTCTATCATTGGATCCATGAGCTTGGCTGTTGGTGAAGTGCTCTGAACTGTTAAATGTTTTTTTCCTTGTTTTCATTATGTTCCATAATTTCTTACTACAGTAGGCTGAAATTTTTAGGCTAAGAAATGACTCCTGGAAGCACCTTAGACCTGTTCACCCTTCACTGTTTTATGTTTTCTTCTGCTGAAGTATTTTAGAGGCTTTAAAACTTCTCTTTAGTATTCATGCTCGTTTATTTCCTTGATAGCTCAAATAGTTGGTTTCAGCATGTTATGGTTTTCCCTGCTTGTCTGCCATCACTTGAAAGCCGTTATTGAAATCTCCCTTCGAAGTACCATTGTCTTAAGTTAACCAAAGAGGTCGGTTTTGATCTTACCCTTTGCCTCTGCTTAAAAAGTTGTTTTGAAGGTCTTTATAGTTGCAAACACATATGTTATTTAGGTGTTCCCTCTTCTATGAATGCAACTATCAGTGAATCTTTTATGTTTTCTAAATCCTTTAAAATAAGATCTTTGAGGAAATAAGGTGTTCCCCGAATCTTAGATTTCATTTTGGAAGTTGTCTTGAAATCATTATTTGCTTGAAGAATGTTTGTAGAATTTATGGTTAGCCCTGTCTATCAAATATCTCTTTATTGATAAGTCATGTTTCTCAAGTTCCCTTTGTTGAGAATTAAATTTCTTTTTCCAAATCATTAATGTCCATCTCATTCCATAACAAAGGATCATGTGGCCAAGTTAGATTTGCCCTTTGATATCCCATATCCCTTGAAGAGTTTGTCATGATCTTATTTTGACTTCATTGCCCAATGAACCGGATATTTCCTCTTTCTGTCTATCTTTCCTAGACCTTTCATATTCTGCTGTATCAACTCAACCCAACCAAACAAACATCTGCACGTAATAACTAGTCTAAAATCCATAACCAAAGCAAACAAGATAACCCTTTGCAAACAAATATTTGAGAGATCCCTCTCTGAGAACAGGAGGACTAGATCCTAGAACTCTAAAGATTGGTCCTAATGTTGCCTTGTCTTTTGATTTTCCAAACTGTCAAAACATAGGATACCAACATAATGGCGATCACGTTGGGACCTGCTGAGAATTAGAGGTTTGCGAAACCTTTCCTTCAACTTTAGGTCCAGTATAACATAAGTAACTTTCTTCAAGCACTGCCTAACATAATGGCAATCATGATAGGACTCTTTTGAATCAGTGACAAACTAAGTAACCCTTAGGATTCCTTTAAATCCTTATCAAACCTTGAAGGAACCAGTTACCAAGCCATAAGAGCAACTCTGTTTGTTTGAACACCTTATCTAAGTGCAAAATCAGACTTAGAACACTCTCTTAACCTATAAAAACAAAATAAACTCAGAAAAACCCAAAATATTTCAAGTTTGGCTTCATAATAAACATGGTGGTGGACCATAAAACCTTTTACCTCCGTAGGAGCTAAAAAGCTTCCACCTGGCGACTCCATAATCCTGTGTAGACCTTAAAAGACTCCACTGGAAAGAACCCTTACCATTATACAGTTTCCTAATCCAGTTAGAGGATTGTAAGATCAAAATTTGTGTAAACAGATCAGTTAACCTCTCAAAGATTGTCACATCTGGTTGAACTTTTCTTGTTATTTGGGTCTAAAAAATTACAGCATAGTGGCTCCTAGAAAGATTCACACTAGAGCCCATCCTGACCCTGATCCACCTGAGATAGTTGATAACCTAGAAAGCATCCTTAGGAAGTCTCCTAAGATTAAATCTTCAACTATTTTCAGATCACCCTTGAAGCTAATTCAGTTCCTGAGAATCTTACAGCTCTACAAGAATCATATGGTGGTGGAACCATAAAACTTTTTACCTCCTTAGGAGCGAAAAATTTTCCACCTGGCGACTCCACACTCTGAAACTCCCAGAAGACCAAATGACTCCACTGGTAGAAGACCCTGAACTGATTGACCGGACACAGTGACCTCTTTTTTGATTTACAAACATGATTCCGAGAATACAACGAAGATATGCCCCAATGAGTAGAGATCATATCCCTGGGTTTCCACATAAGATGCCCCGGGTGAATTGGGATGACAACCTGCCTATTTTCCAAGGTGAAAAGTTTGATGACCCTCTATTACATCTCATCAAATTTCATATACATGTATGGAGGTTGAAAGTTGAATGGCATGAAGACTGCCTAATGAAAATTTTCATGTTAACATTAGAAGGAAAAGCTAGGGATTGGTATGAATGCTTAAGATCTAGTAGTCTGTTTTCTTTAAAAGACCTTGAATATGTGTTCTATGAGAACTATGAAGAAAACGCTACGTCATTATCATGGGGTGCAATATATTATGATCCATCACAAAACATCACCCAACACATTATAGATAATGAGGAAGCTTTGGAAGAGATGCATCCTAAAGATCTTTTAACAACGATTCATGAGTTTAATATCCTATTGAAAATTTTTTAAAAAATAGATGAATCAGTTGAGGAAAAGATGATCCAAGCAGTAAAAAACATTCCTCAAGATATCCCTGAAAACTCAAATATTGATTCATCATCCCTTATAGCCGAGGCTCAAGAAGACATCCAGCCTCAAAATCAGTCTTCACAAGAGACAGAGAACTGTTGTACTCCTGTTCAAAGGAACATAGAAACATCCTTCCCTTTGACAGAAAAAGAGATAGATCAAACTATTTATAAACAGTCAGTCTCTGAAATTTTTTGCGAAACAAACACTCTTGCCCATTCACATAAAGAACTTTGTTGTATAGATTTAGAAAGTTATCTTGTAGATCAGTTAGAAGAAAAGCAAATTGATGACCCAATATGTTCGACTGAAAAAATTGTTTATTCAGATGATTTTCCGAATTTCAATCAGTCTGATGATGATGATGATGAGTTCCAAGAAAAAACTAATCATGCAGGGCAACCAGCATTTGATTGGTGTTATCATTTTCACCATCACCAGCTTGAAAGCCAAAAACATCCATTTCAATCCATCACTAATGGCTTTCACATAATTGGAAATCAGCAACCTTTCAACTCAGAAGGTGAAGAGAAGAGCAATAAAGAAATTTTTGAGCAAAAGGAGCTTTCTCTTGAAAAATAGGAAACCTTTAAATACTCCCCTGCTCAAGAATATAATAACCTCTTCATACAAATTAGTCCACTGAATACAAGCATACCAGGGTTACCAGAGGACAACACTGTTAAATATGATGAGTTCTCCAGTTCAGAGGATGATGAAGATGAAGGAGAAAAACAAATAGAAGACTATCCTGCTGTGGATATATCATTTTCTCCAGAAGAAACTTCTCCCTTCACTGATATTAGTCTGTCATTTAAAGAGCCTGAATTTATATCAGAAGCAAGCATAGATTCAAAGAAAGAAGATATTTCATTGTTTGCTATTTTGCAGGTTAAGAATGATGATACTTCCAAGCTACATACTGAAGAGATAGTCTGCAAAGCTGATGTCTTAGAAGTAGATGATCTACCAATTGTGGAGGATCAAAAGGAAGAGAATATTCATCTTTTCTTGGTTGATCCTATGGAAGAGTATGTGGAAATCCCAACTGGCTCAAATTATCAAGCATTGACCCTTTGCAAGAGCTAGAGACATGAAAAGTTGTCACCTTCTGTGATAGCCTTGACATTGAAGGTTAACCTTCAATATGTTCTATGGATACCTCTGACAAGCAGCCAGAGTTACTACTTCTTCTTGACATTACTCAGCTGGCTGCATTGGCACTTTTTTATCATATGAATATGTAAATACTCCATGTTTAGAATAGGTTAGATAGGAATGTAAATAAAGCTCAGTTCCGAGCATGTAGTTAGTTGTTGTTTTCTGCTTTGGAGAAAAATCAAGAATCAAAAAAATACAAAAAACAATAGGAAAAAGGAAAAGAGGGCAGGTTGTCAAAACAAGAAAGGTATAGCCCCATACCAAAAAAGAAACAAATCTGAAAGTGTGCAAGCTTAAATGCCACTCCCATAAAACACACTTCTAGTTAGTCAAACTGTTTAATCTTGACTAATTAGCTTTCAATTTTCTGTTGATAGGGTAGTGAATTTGATTTGCCAAACTGTTTAATCTTGGCTTATCAGTAGATAGATTAGGATAGAAATTGAAGGTTCAAACAAACTCAAAATCTGAACCTAAATTTCCCAGAGAGAAATGACTCACACTTGTTTTATTTTTCTGAGTCAAGAAGATGTAAAAATCTAGTTCTAATCTGCTCAAAACCTGAATCAGATATCAAGGAAGAGACAGCTCAAAACAAAATTAAAAACAGAGCTGTAAAGAAAAAGAAGGCCATAATGAGAAACTTTCAGATCTTAAGCCTTCCATTTTTATTTAATTTTCTGCAAATAATAATCTATGTGCAGCTTGTTCTTATGCCATATATCATAGCAAGTCAAACAGCTCAATCTTGACTTGACTATTTTTTAAATTTTCTGTTGTAGAATTTAGAGAATGAAAGTTTGTTGGACTGTTTAATCCCAACAAACAGTAGACTAGGTAGAGAAATATATGAGCTCAACTGTTTAATCTGAGTTCAGGGAGAAATAAGGATTAGAAATAGATTAGATTTCCTGCTTTCAAAAGAATAAAATGTTGTGAATAGAGTTTTCCAATCCAAGTGCACTCTGATGAAGAAAAAATGCTAGATCTGTAGGATTGGGTAGGTAGCAAGCTGGTTGATAAAGGTCCATTGTTTTCATGGCTGCCAAATATGTTTTTAGAAAAATATCATTCAATCACAGAAGGACAGCCCAATGGATGAGGCAACCAATCAGCCTCCCAGAAATCAAGTCTGAATTCTTGATGCCTTCAAGAAGGCACCATTCCCAAGTGGAGCCACTGTTAGCCACCTATAAAATTTTGTTATACGAAAAGGTGGCTAAATCTATTTTTGAGCCTTCAAGGAACAATTTTTCATTACTAAAATTTGTTGGCTCTCGAAGACTCCTTGTAGGCCTCATGCCTCTGTCCAAAATCTTCATCACTTTCCCTATAAATTCTGCTGATTCCAAATGAAAGACTGCTAAAAGACCATCATTTTCCCTCTTCTCAAACCTTTCATCTGCTCCCCTTTTTCTCCATCAAAACTGCCTTGTTTTCATAAGTCTTCTTCTTTCCATTTATGAAAATTTCCCCTTTCATAGTTAAAAACTCACTTTTTAACTATTTCGGAACCCTCAAATCCATTAAAATCCTTGAAAATTTCTCATAAAAAACAAAGTTTCATTGTTATGGACCCAAGCCCCTTGGGCTAAGCCCTAAACCACTTCCCCACCATACGCTTTGGGTCTGGAACCACTTGCTAATACGATAAAGTGCTAATCGCATCGAAAAGAATCGAAGACGCAAGTCTTTGCCATACTCCAAAAGTTCCGATTACGATTAGCCTTGCTGCTTAAGACCCCCGATCATATTATTTACATATAACCCTGAGCCCGCCCCCGGCGCTTGAAACATTGTAAATTTTCATTACTGTTCTGCTTTTTCCTTTATAAAACCCAAGAACCCGCTTATCCAAAGTTTCAACTTGAAAGCTTGAAGTCACGTGTTAAATATAAAATGGTTAGATTAAAAAGACCGATCGCGCAATCGTAATCGGGAAAATTTCAATGGGTTTATCGAAAAGACCAGGCCCGCAATTTCGATTGCGATTAGGCCCGCAGTTTCGATTGCGATTAGGCCCGCAGTTTCGATTGCGATTAGGCCCGCAGTTTCAATTGCGATTAGGCCCGCAGTTTCGATTGCGATTAGGCCCGCAGTTTCGATTGCGATTAGGCCCGCAGTTTCGATTGCGATTAGGCCCGCAGTTTCGATTGCGATTAGGCCCGTAGTTTCGATTGCAATTAGGCCCGCAGTTTCGATTGCGATCCTTCGATTGAATCTGGACCGTCCACATGTCCAAATTGGACAGTCCAAAACTACTCCTTCTTATTCTTCTCCCGCTATCCTTTTTGCCTTTCTATGCAGATCTCCACCATTGGTTGCCTTCATCCGACGGCTTCACTCCTCCCCCACCATCTGAAGCAGTTTTAACCTATTTCCGCAGGATTTCTTAACTATTTTTGTGTTTTGCAGGTGTTTTAATGGTTTTCCATTGTTTAATGAAAGAAAGCCGAGGGTTGGGAAAGACGTTTCCTGCGCCTTCGAGCTGTTAAAGAGAACCATCTGCGGGGTTTCGCTCCATTGTTTTCTCAATGCTTCATGGGCATTGATGCCTTTAAAAATCCCAGTGTGGCCTGCACATCGACAAGACACTGTTTTAATTCAAAAACAGTTAAAGAGTATCAGTTTGAAGACAGAGCACAGCAGATGAAGATTGAAGACGGTTTTTATGGGGATTACGGCTAAGATCGTTATCAAAATCCTAATCCCCAATCTAAAACATAGTTTAAAGGAAAAACCTAAAGTGTTTCATCAGACAGAAAGCCTCCACCGCCACATCTGAGGCAAATTGATTCCTCAGCTACCACCGAGCCACCTGTCGCCTCAAACCTTTCAAACAGAGGCCGAAGTTATTGAAGAAAATCAGATATTCGCCTCCAGCACAGTGAGGGAGTTACTTCTGCAAGGAAATCAATGCAGAAAATATCTGCAAAGTTACTCCAAACATTAAATAAAGCCTCAAAGTCAAATAAAGCTCCCACCGAGCTTAATCCATAAATATAAAACAGTTAATACAGAGAACCAACTGTAAACTTCTTCATTGAGCCCCTCAAAAGGCCGAGAAGTCTTGAACCTGTATTAATTATCTTGAGAGATCTTTTCTCAGATCACCTCCTCATTCTTCTATAAATACCCCAGAAGAAGATGAGAAATTGTTGGTTGCTGTTTGATCACAAGTTGTAATATTGAAACTCTCTGAAATAAATATACAAGTCTGTTGAAGTTGAAAATAATTTGGAGTCTTGGTTGTCTTGATGATGCCGTTGCATGTCTGTTCCTGAGAAGGCTCTATCATTGGATCCATGAGCTTGGCTGTTGGTGAAGTGCTCTGAACTGTTAAATGTTTTTTTTTCCTTGTTTTCATTATGTTCCATAATTTCTTACTATAGTAGGCTGAAAGTTTTAGGCTAAGAAATGACTCCTGGAAGCACCTTAGACCTGTTCACCCTTCACTGTTTTATGTTTTCTTCTGCTGAAGTATTTTAGAGGCTTTAAAACTTCTCTTTAGTCTTCATGCTCATTTATTTCCTTGATAGCTCAAACAGTTGGTTTCAGCATGTTATGGTTCTCCCTGCTTGTCTGCCATCACTTGAAAGTCGTTATTGAAATCTCCCTTCGAAGTACCATTGTCTTAAGTTAACCAAAGAGGTCGGTTTTGATCTTACCCTTTGCCCCTGCTTAAACAGTTGTTTTGAAGGTCTTTATAGTTGCAAACACGGATGTTATTTAGGTGTTCCCTCTTCTATGAATGCAACTATCAGTGAATCTTTTATGTTTTCTAAATCCTTTAAAATAAGATCTTTGAGGAAATAGGGTGTTCCCCGAATCTTAGATTTCATTTTAGAAGTTGTCTTGAAATCATTATTTGCTTAAATAATGTTTGTAGAATTTATGGTTAGCCCTATCTATCAAATATCTCTTTATTGATAAGTCATGTTTCTCAAGTTCCCTTTATTGAGAATTAAATTTATTTTTCCAAATCATTAATGTCCATCTCATTCCAAAACAAAGGATCCTGTGGCGAAGTTATATTTTCCCTTTGATATCCCATATCCCTTGAAGAGTTTGTCATGATCTTATTTTGACTCCATTGCCCAATGAACCGGATATTTCCTCTTTCTGTCTATCTTTCCTAGACCTTTCATATTCTGTTGTATCAACTCAACCCAACCAAACAAACATTTGCACGTAATAACTAGTCTAAAATCCATAACCAAAGCAAACAAGATAAACCTTTGCAAACAAATATTTGAGAGATCCCTCTCTGAGAACAGGAGGACTAGATCCTGGAACTCTAAAGATTGGTTCTGATGTTGCCTTGTCTTTTGATTTTCCAAACTTTCAAAACACAGGATACCAACAGCAACCACCAAAATATCTCACCACATGAGGCCAAGAATCCCACTATCATAGCATAGTATGAGGCACATCATGAACACCTCCAAGTGGATCATAATGCCAACAATGTATGTCTGAAGTAAATAGAAACAAATAATTCCCCCCCTAAACATATGCCATCTCCAAGCTGTAAAGATACCAATTGTTGAGTTGAAATGACCGATGTCGCTGCAAACAATGTTTCCTTTGACAAATAGAAGCACCATATGGACTGAGACTCCACATGACCATGACTCAAGTGACATATACATGATAAATACATGGATTTAGTAGTGACATAAGACCTTATACATAACTCATATGACCATAACATGACCTAATGACTCATGGCTAAATGACCCAAAATATAGTACAATACAAGTACATGGCTCCATGAGCATATTGCATGAATATATCAATGAAATACATAGCTGATATGATCATCTCCTATAGACCAATGACTCAAATTCATAATGCATCATGACTTTACATCATCTTTGGCCCATATATGTGGCTGCAAAATGACTCCATAAGACTCCTTGAAAATAATACTATCACTATGATGACTCAACATACTAATGACTAGACACAATACCAATGTGAAATGATAAAACAACGATAAATACATGGTTGTAATAAACTGCATATGACATCCTATACATGGTTGGTCCATGTCACAATTGACCCCAATACATAATGGTGTCATGATCATAATCTATGCATTGTTGCACATCTATCCAACTATATTTTAGTGGAAACCAAAATCATGAACATGGCTAAAAGATGTGCTATTTTTCACTCATGAAAACACACATAAATATACCACAAATTACTGAGTAAAAATAATTAATAATATGTTAAATATCACATGTAAAACGCAAACCATGAATAGCTCCCCCTAAGCTCAATATACCTCAAAAAGACAGTATGATCTTGTGGAACTGAATGTGCATGAGTCCCAATGAACTCATCATATGCTGCTATAAACTCTATCATAGGCTCCCCCTGAGGTTATGTACCTCTCACGAATTCTGACGACCTCTATAAGTATAATGCAGGAAATGATTATGGATTGCGAGAGGGAATGATCTTCAATAGTTGAAGAGATGTTTCTCCTTCTTTCTCCACACTATCTTGTACTACTTTTTTATCCTCCTTCACTTCCTTCAACTCTTCCTTCACTGTTTTTGTACTAGGTCCTATTTTCTTTTGCTACTTTTGTTGATTTTGACTTGCGTAACAAGGCAGCAAGAAATATCTTTCAGTATGGCCAATTCTATAGCATATATAGAATTCCACATGGCCAAGATAGTCAACTCTTCTTTCGTTCCTGCCAGATCTAAACCTTTCATAAAATGTACTTCTCCTCCATTGGTTAGACCTACAATCTATTGACGTATGGCCAAACAAGTGACACGACTATAAATAGACATAAAAATCACAAGTATACATGTTGGTCATTCTCCTCATCTATTGGTATTGCTAGAATATATGTTGATATGAACTATAAATTCTTCTCCAAGAATTTGTAGCAATATGCTCAAACTTGTGACAGTTGTAACATTCTACATTATACACAAAAGCAACAAAAGGACTTTGATTCCTTTGAAACTTTACAAATATGTCATGATCTTCTCTAAGAGAAAAAGGTCTTCTGAATGTAGGTGCTCCTTGTGATTTTCTCCTCTGTGGCTGGTTTTGTTGCTTGATTGGTTGCGGGTTCTGCTTGAATTTCTATTGATGTTTATTTTGTTTCTTATTCTTCTCCTGTATCTGCTTCTTGTTTCCTTGGATCTCACTATTGCTACTGCTATTGTTTGTTACAGGTTTCTTGGCTTCTTCTTTGATATTTTTTCCTTCATCCAAACTAGATTCACCCTTTTGAAATCCAAGACCAGTTTTATCTAGTGGTGATCATGGATCTCAAGTAAATTATCCAAGGCTACAGTGCTCTTCTCCATATTTTTATGCTTTCTCAAGGAAATAAATTCAGCTTCTAACTACCAACCTCTTTTTCTTTCTCTTGAAATTGATTCCACATACCTTCCTCAACTCTTTCTGATTCTACCAACTTAATTTTTAAGCTAACGATATCTTCCTTGATTTTGGCCTCCTTATCATCACTTATCTTCAAACACTTTTTCTTGATCCTTGCATGCAACTATTAGTCTATAAATATCGGCTCTAAGATTCTTAACATTTTCATCAGCTTCACTATGTGCTTCAGCATGATCTAAATCTGAATAAAAATTATAACTCAAAAGAAAACTATTAATGCTTAAACCTTTGGATTCATGATTTCTTATTTATTCTCATTATCTTTTGAATCATGTGCACTAGAATAATGAGATACTTGTGGGTGAGATTATTGATCTTGAAGGCCCTTCTTCTTTTTCTTCTACTTTTTTTTCTTCTTATTTCCCTTCTTCTCATTTTTCTTATTGTTGGTGGTGCCATATCCAAAAATGGTTTCTAGGTTATCACACATATATTTGGCACGTTTCAAACCCACTAGTCTCTTCATATCATAATCATGAATATTCTTGTAGATTATGCATCGTGCCTGTGCATCTTGCTAAAAAATATCATCTCCAATTGGATATTTGACACAAACTTCACATACTAATCTCCAAATGTTAGTTCCACAAGATAATAATTGGTATTCTACATTTTTGTGATATACCTTGTAATTTGTAGCATTGAGGATCGTCATTATGAAAATAAATAAATAAAATATATATACAATAAAATAAAATAATTAATCCAAAAATAAATCAATTTCCACCAAAAAAACCCTAGATATACTCTCCAGTGATCAATTTGCAACCAATAGACCCACTCTAGTACCAACTATTGAAAACCTTTGAGCACTACTAAGAGGGCGGGTGAATCAATAGTGTGATCTTCTTTACAATCTTTACCAATTATTTGTTTTTACTAAATCACACATATATGCACCAAAAAAACATTAGATTATCCTTGCATATAAACATATAAGTAGATAAAACAAGATAATCATGAGAGAAAAAATAATCAACACATACATCCACACAAGGGACACAAGATATCTGGTGGAAAACCCTTCACCAGGAAAAAAACCACCTGTGCTTTTGCTACTCTACTCTAAATTTATATTAGTCATTAAATTGGTCTTTTACATAGATAGGTGACTCCCTTCAACATGAATATTTGACCTCATATACATAATTCCAACACCTATTTTCTAGGAGACTTGATACTACTTATCAGCTCGGAAGACTATGTTCTCTAAGGATCTACGGACTACCATCCGTTGAAGGCCACCACGATCAATGACCCTCGCCCAACTCCAATTGGACTATTAGACTACCATTCAATGAGAAATTTTTTCATTTCGCTGAAGCTTCGATATCTCATCTCCCCTCTCATGAATTCATTACTCCTCTACTATTATGTAGACATCTTTTCATCTATTTTCGAACTAGATCCAAGACTTTATGCTCAACAAGAATTCAACTTTGCAAACATTCTCTCAACATCAAGCTATCATCATCAAATCAAAATGAAATAAAACTCCATAAAAAATATGCTCTCCAATAGAAATATCATTGCCACAAAAAATCTGAATACACTCAGAAACTCACAACAATATGATTTATCATACTACAACTAGCAACATACAAGACTAAGGTTATGCACCAAATGTAATAGAAACTCCTGCAAAACAAGTGTGAGAATAACCATAAAAAACACTACCCAACAACATACAGAAACCATTAGATGAAATTTTGGCATAAAATTTGCCTCCTAAGGAAAAATAATAAAGCAATGGTTAAAATAATAAAATAAGAGTTATGAATTTTGGAAGAAAAAGAAGAAAAATAATTTTTTTTTTAATTGTATTTGTGGCTTATCTCCTTATAGTTTTACTAAAGTTTCAAGTGTAGACAATCATTAGATGCTAATTTAAATTAGAAATTCAACGAGTACCCATCATGCATACTTTTGAGAATACCCACATTGATAAAAAATGAAGATACCATTAAAAAAATTGTGTTGGACACGTTTTTTTTTAATGTATCTTCATTTTTTATTAATGTGGATCCTCTCAAAAGTATGCATGATGGGTACTCGTTGGATTCAGAATTTAATTTCTCATCCAGTGAGTTTATAAGCTTGAAATTTGAGTAATCATACAAGGAGATAAGCCAAAAATACAATTAAACAAAATTAGTTTTTCTTCTTTTCCCTCCAAAAGATCTATATGTACATATTTTTAAATTTAAAGTATTTTGATTGATTTACTTATTATGACATGGAAATTACATAAAAATTTCATGGGAAATTTTATATTTGTCCAATAAATCACTACTCCAACAACTTCAAATCTAAATTATCTTGAATCATGCTTCAAATCTTCTCATTATGCAGCAATAAAAAACTCATTGACTGAAACATCTATGCTCTCCATTAGGTCTAAAGCATACACTACTCTGCAACCTTCTAAGTCACATACATCCATCATCAATCAGTCCTCAGCTCCAAGAGAAAGTATATAAAACATGTAGGGCGAAATTAAGCTTGGGGCTAGGATCAAAGGTGCACAAATTAGACCAAATCAATCCACTAATGTCACTACTAGTGCACTAAATGCATTCACATCACGAGAGGACATTTTAAAAACATTTTTGACCTTTTCGACTTCTTTTGGAAGCTTTTGGGAATTTCCAAGCTTTTTTTTTTTTTTTTATCATCACGAGGAATGCAAATAAAACCTCTTCGAATCCCTTAGTCACTCCCATAACACTCTTTATGGGAATGAGTCTATAACCACCACCATAGGTTGCTCTGCCAACGTCTAGCTTCTCCCATAGGCTTATATGCATGCAAATGTGGCTAAACCTAGGGAAAAACACCATGCCTTCACCTCAGGACCTCTACCGCTAGTTATATCCTCTTATCCAGAATTTTTGCTAGCTTCCAAAACTTTGACATGGAATTTGACACATCTGCAAGTAGACCTACAAGAGCCAACAAAAAATGTTGAGAACTATGCCAACAAGTCCTCCACTCTCCATCATACCTCTGAATAAGTTGAAACACATCTGAAGCACCTATGAAACATCACTATAATCATCATGAAGTCATCATATCACTACTACAAGTCATCCTCATATGCATAGACATGAAGAAATAATCAAGACCTAGTTTACAACTCAACTAGTGTGCCATGAACCTTCACTAAACATGCAGATCTGCTCATCAACCTGTAGCAACCTCCTTTACCTATAGCAACGTTCTCTACCTATAGGAGCATCAACAATCATCATGACATGTAGATAAATGCACATACCAACACATGCCAACTCCTCCATCACCATCATGCTACCATAAAGCTACTAATGTTTCATCAAGTGTTCCATCATCATAGGACCAACATCAATGCCAACACATACCAACACAAGTGACATAATATTTTTAACATCAATGCCAACAACTAGGACCACCAAGCCAATCACATATGCAAATGGAAAGTAGCACCATGAACTTATTGAAATCAATCCCAACATGTCACTGAGGGAGACTGGGTGTGTTGTGTCTAGATGGAATATTAATTTAGCTAGTAATTAGTTGTTGTTGTTATAGGGAAGCTGAGAGTGGACCAAGAAATTGTGGTTTTGTATCAATGCATTGTAATTCTCCTGAAATTTTGTAATGGATGGTTGTGGGTATTGCATGATGTTTCCCAACAGGAAGTTGGGGACACTATAATGTGGCATTAGAGCCCAAATTATAGAAGTGGGCTTGCATGTGCTAAAAATTCCTTTTAGGAAGAAGTTTCAGGTTGTTCACCAATTTTTTGACATAATCACATGGGTAGAAATGGTTAAATATCACAATTTGAGACAAGATCTAGAAAAATCATGAGTAAAAACGGATGAAATTGTGTTTACAGGTGTTGAAATTATATATCTATATATATATATATATATATATATATATATATATATATGTATGTATGTATATTTATATTTATATTTATATTTATATTTATATTTCTCTCCTAGTGTTTATGCTACCCCAATCCCCTCATAACACCACTTTCAATATATATATATATAATAAATTCAAATACTTTTTGTTGTCAACAATGAGGTAGTTGGCCCACGTGACAACTGACCTACTAGGGTGATGTGAGCAATGGCATTGGTGAGGAGGTGGCTGTGCCATGTGATAGGCTAGGTGGTAGAATGTGGAATTTCGATCTAGGAATATCTAGATGATTAGATATCCTTATGTGTAGGAGGTGGGGTTAACCATCATGCAAGTTGTAACCCAATATGAGATCTCAGTTGTCGATCTAGGGAGATCTAGAATCTTAGATCTTATTGGGGGCATAGGGTAATATTAAACATCAAGAATATTGAGGTCTAATATGGGATTTGGGCCATTAATCAAGGATGGTCTAGGCTATTAGATCCCATTAGGCACAAAAGGTGTTGTTAAATGTTGAGAAGGTTGGAGCCCAATGGGTAATCATGGCCATTAATCAAGATTAATCTAGGAAATTGATCAAGATTGATCAGGATTTTAATTATTCATTTAATTATACTAAAAATACAATTTTACTGTTATTTATAAGTATAGGTACAAGCAGTGGAAATTATGCTATTAACAATTTAAAATAAATTGGATAATATAGGGTTTTCATCGAGGTCCAATGGGCATGATGTCCCAAGATGGAGGATTAATTTATGTAGTTGTAAGTTGGCCCTACTACAAGGAAGCCAACAATGGGCTGAGACATGGAATATTTGTATCAAAGGGTTGTACTTTTACTGATATTTTGTAATGGTTGGTTTTTGGTATTGTGTGTCATCAACCAACAAGAGGCCAAGGACGCTACAATGTGGCATATGATGTGGCAATGACATGGTTGATGATGTGGCAGGCCTCAGGATTTGTGTCAGGATGGCGTTTCGTAGGGATTTTCCATGTTAAATATTTTTTCATATTCCATATCTTTAAATCCAGGTATTTTGGAATCCAAGAGTCAAGCAAGTATGTTAGTGTGAAAGTGACCTGAATCTAGATATATGAATTCAAACAAATGGTCAAAGTTCTAGTGTGATTTTGGTTCTCGATAATATTTAAAAGGAATTTGGCCATCTGGCACTAGAGGAAACTTCGACCTATGAGTTCCCATGAAATTTGCATGTACATAACATGTAAATGAATAAAAATACTTTAAATTTAAAAATAGGTACATGTAAATATTTTTTAGGGAAAATGAAAAAACTACTTTTTTTAATTGTATTTTTGGCTTATCTCATTATAGGGTTTACTAAAATTTCATGTGTAGACACTCGTTGGATGTGGAATTAAACTTCACATCCAAGGAGTACATGTTAGCATACTTTTGAGAGGAATAACAATGATAAAAATTGAATATACATTAAAAAAATGTGTCGAACATGAATTTTTAATGTATCTTCATTTTTTATCAACGAGTGTCTACACTTGAAATTTGAGTAAAAATATAAGTATATAAGCATAAAATAAAATAAAAAAGCAACGTTCTTATTTTTCCCTCCAAAATTCATAACTCTTATTTTATTATTTTCCCATTATTTTATTATTTTTCCTTAGGACACCACTTTTAGGCTGGAATTTCCTCTAATGGGGTCATCCAATGCAACAACCTTGAGTAATTCAAATATTGGAATACCAAATCTCCATATCAAATACCTAGCACATTTATCAAGGTGGACGTGGACCTCATGCTAAGTTCTAGAGCATACCTAGCCTATTTGAGCATCCAGGGGTCGATGCATGCACATGTTGTTGGTTCAGGCCAAATACTATATCCATGGATTTTAGATTGGCACTAGGTTATATTACATGGTCATGGGGGCTAGGCAACATACTTCCTAGAGCTTATAGAGTTGAAAAAAAAAATTTAAGAGGTTAATTACTTAACCATGTGATATGGTCCTATGGGCCAAGCTATAAGGCTTTCGAAGTGTTGGTAACTAGCCTTTAAGGTCAAATAATATTAAACTACCAGGGGTAGTTACTAGTCCATGGTAATTAAATTACCAAGGGTGGAAAATCCAAAGACCCTATCAACCTTTATCAAATCATAATATATAAATGAAAAAACAAGGTGATTATTTAATTATGGATAGTATGCATCACATTACATAGAGAATTAAAGTATGTGAGGCATGCGAGTATAGTAATATTTTGCGAGGCTACATGACCGTTTTTCGGTCTTGTGTATATGATAAAGGAGTTCTATGAGTGACAAAGAGAGGTATTGGAGAAGATAAAAATGACCTAAGATCGTGTCAGAGAGATATTGAGATATTTTTTGGTTATCCATGAGATAAACATAGTAGGACAATCCTAAAGTATTAGATAAAAAGTAGTGATGTCCCGAATGTGGAATAAAAATAGTCTAAATGTGAGATGTCAATTTTTATGTGGCTAAATATAGAAAAGTGGTGCAGGGAACAAACAAAATAATATATGAATGTTAATATTAAATTCAAGCCAACAAAGAAGAGATGCAGAGTAGACTACAATAGATATGAAAAGTTGTGATCATATCCGGGTAGATATAGAATCTACATATGTGATTGAGTTAGAATCTAAATTATAGTTTATTTGAGCATATTTTATGTATGTTTGTATATCTATATGATATTAGATTTGAAGAGAGTGTGATTAGTGCTTGATAAATTTGGAACACAAATTAAAGAAAAATTCAGAATGTGTAAGGTGCAAGGAAATCTTATGGGTTTGGGTTTGAAAATGTGATGAAACAGGTACCTAGTAGGAAAAATAGATTGGTGCCTGCACATGAGAGGATATGAGTCTCCTTCAAGTTGGCACCTACAAATTCAGGGGTTAGTGCCTCCTCCATCTTGATGCTTGTAAATTTTAGGGGCTTTGTGCCTCCTTCAAGTGGGTTCCTGTAAAATTTAGGGGATGGGTGTCTCCTTTTGGTTAGTGCTAGTAAAGTTTATGTAATAGAATTTTGGAGCCTACAACAATATTCTAATATAAGTTTTTTGTTTTTTCCCTTCATGGGTTTCCATGTACAGTTGGTGTTCGTAAGTGTTGCTTATTTTATTTTTTGTTTAATGGGTTAAATTGTTGTATATCGTTAATTATTATTAAAATATTCCATTATATTCAACCCCCCACCCTCAGAATGTAATTATAATTCTGACAATTGGTATCAGATTCATGTTCTTTTAGGAACAATTGAATCATTGAAAGGTAGATCATAAGGAATAATGTATAATCAAGATTGAAATTCCCCAAATAGAGCACCATTATTGAATGGATTGGGTTAGGAAATATATAGGGTAAAAATTAAGGTTTGTATCATTTCTCTTATGTTTGATGTATGTATATCTATAGTATATGGAAAGAAAAATGAATATAATACATAATCCAAAAGGCTATCGTAAGTGGACTATCAATTCTATACTTTGAGGAAGTAAGATATTGTGACATTAAAAAAGAAATGAAACATGCATTGTAATGTATATATGAAAAAGGAAATCAAAAGGAATCAACAAAGATTGAAGACCTTGAATAATGAAATAATTAATTATATGATAAAAAATACTCACTTGTATTAAGTTCCCAGGTTATTGATCATCAAAAGGGCAATCTATATTTGAAGGAAAAAACTAGAGTTAAATAAGATGCATCACAATCCCTAGTTAATTTGTTACTCTATTGTAATTCTAGAAGAGTAGGACATATTACACATAAATATTCATGGGAAATTTTAGAAAATATTAGTGATAAATGAAAACTTGAATTTCAAATAACACCCCTTGAACAAAATATGAAAATTATTTATGATTTTCCATCTCAAGCAGATAATAGATGTACTTCTATTACTTCTGAAGAAGGTATCCTACTCATGAATATGGAGAAGACATTGGATTTAGAGAAAGAATGAATTGAAATGAAAATATATCATGAGTTTGATATTTATAACTTCCTTAATATAATGAAGAATTATAGAAGAAAGAACAAAATTTAGGAGGATATTAAGTCAGGTGAAGCTGAAGAAACGAAATACATAGTATAAGAAGACTTTGATTAGAATATATTTTAGAAGAAAACTCATGTATGGCAGTGCTAGAGGAGATTAAGAGGCTCACATTAAAAAATTATAAACAGAGGGAATTTCTACATGAATATGAGGAAAAGGTTTAATATTTTAATTAATTAAGGAAAAGAAATGTTATCCTGAAGATTCAATAAGAAGAATTTAAAGGAGTGAATGAAGTGGTCATTAACCAGTTGAATGAATGAGGTCATTGTGAAAAATTAGAATCTAACATTGTTTCACTGAGAAATTATCTAGAAAAGGCCAAAGATCATCTAAATAAATATCTGAATTTTGATAAGAATACCAAAATATTGGATGATATTTCTCAGTAATCAAGGATCTTCTTTCATCAAAATTAGTCTAGGCTATAAAGGATAATCAACCACTAAGAGAGTTGAGGAAAAAGAATCAATCAACTATGTTGAAGCACTCAAAGGACCTAACAAAATTCCATCCAAAGGAAATCTACAACAAAAAAGAAGAGAAAATGAAAGCAATACAACTAAGTAGAAATAAATAATATTTTATATCAGCATTTCTAATATCCATAGAGATCAAGTGAAAAATAAAAACAAAAACAAAGAAAGGAAAAGGACAGCATTACAATTCAACGGTAGCAAAGGAAATTTTATATTATCAATTCAAATAGAAAGATTGAAAGTAATCTCTTCGTCACATTATTAATGAAAGTAGTAATACACAATTTTATTCCATCAAACCATGTAATATTCATAAGGAGCACTGCAAAAGATAGAATAATTTTCCACATTAGTTATATCTCTAACATAGGATAATGAATCTGACTATGTATGCATACATAAGTAAGACTAAATTCTACAACAATTTATATTGAGTATTAAGAATGGATTTAAAAAACATATATATTTTTGCTAGAAAAGAGGAACAACAACAAATATGTAATCAAGAAAGTCAACTAACAAAAAAAAAATTACTGCAAAAATTATGACATCTAGAAGATCAATGAGAAAAAGTACAAGAAAAAAGCCAAGGAAAAGTCAGATTACATAAAGATATGTTCCATGGAAGAAGGTTTGGCATACTCTTGGTAGGTGGAGCTCAGAGGAAGATACAATCTGAAGGGGCCATCAATAAAATTGAAATTCAATAATTTCATATCTGAAACATGTGTTGGATGAAAGAGTGAAGTGAATGGTGAACTTTAAAATAAGAATAGAGCCCATCGTCTTTTAAAATGTCAAATCCCATAACAATAATTGGATTAGCTATATAATGTTCATACAAGGACAACCAAGATGCACATGAATGTAGGATTTTGAGGAATACACAAGTCATAAGAATCGAGAAGAACTGTAGCAACACATTGATCATCTAAATAGAACAAACTACCGAAAAGGATATAAATAGGATGCAGGAAAGAGAACTAACCAAATACATCCCACGAACACATCCAAAGTGCTAAGGTGAATAAAAGGCAAGTCAACATGAGAATAAATAGTAATATCACATTGGCAAGGTCCACAAGAATATTAGATAGGCTAAAGTCAAGAAGAAAAATGTTTTTTAATGGAAGTAGGTCAAATTAAGAAGAATAGGTGGAACTTATAATGAAATAAAATGAAAATAGGAAATAAAATGTGGAATAATGAGAATAAGAGGAAGTTCTACTCATTAAAAGGAATTTCATTTCAAGAGTATATACAAGAGGGAAAAACACCTAAGGTTTTAGAATTTTCGTCATTTTGCATAAAAATAAATTGAGATATTATCATTAGTTTACTTCACAATGAAAGAGGGAATTCGTCTAAATATGGAAAGGATAGTTGTATTCCACATGGTCAACTAAATAAGCTCAAGGGTACTCATTACCTTAGGAAGCTTCATGTACAATCTTTGGCATTCATTAGTACAATACCAAAATCTTTTGTTTCAATACTAAAGAGAATTTGTAGAATTGAAAATAGGGAATATATGGACGCATTTCATCCATGGTACAAATTCAACAATTGGTATCATCTGGTATCAGTGGAAATCACTGGTAAATTGACACCTTTTGGTACAAAAATCAATCACTTAATGTTCCTCTTGGAAGAGAATGAGTGGATGTTAATAGTTCAAAGGGAAGGAGAGTTTCACACTCAAAAGATTAAGAAATTAAGTTTTTCATCCCTATATGTCTCATTAGTTATTGGAGTCAATAGCCTGATATATAGAAGTAGGGGGAGCATTTTTCTCTTGGAGAAACTATTGGTGTAGCATGGTACAAGTGAACAAAAACAAAATTAAGGTTTTCTTTGGAACATAATGCTTAGGTATTTTTTTTGTGTTTGGTATCAACCTAATTTTGGAAAATGAGTAGCTAAAGCCTTTTTCCATTGACGTCAAAGGGGTTGAATGAGTAGAAATTTGTCATTTAAATCAAGGGTTAATGAGCATAAAATGAAAACTTAGAGTTGTCAGATTTAGTGGGAGTTTTAACAATGGGATAAAGTGAGTCAAGGATCCCAAATCCATTAATGACCAACAATGTCTAGTAGTCTTTCCATCAATTCTAAAGGGGGATATTGTTGAGTGTGTTGGTATTTTTTTTCATTAAAGTCAATCTCAAGGGGATATTGTTATCAGTAGCATGATAATCTTATAATGTCATTGATTTCTTAATTGTGTATTAATTCTTGGAAGTCTAGTTTGTCTACTTAGTGTTGGATGTGTATCCTAGTAGCCTATATTTAAAGGAATTTTCTTATAGGTACCATTTCCAAAATACCATGAATTTTTGTTGGTTAGATAGCCCTCTTAGAGAAATTTCCAATCATATATGATACTTAGTGTAACTCCATAGGAATGAAGATAAAAATTGAATTTGAAGTGTTGGATTACATAAATATATGGTCTAGGTATTTGATGGGTCATGGTTTTGATGACTGAATGGGTATCCAACAATCCAACCATTCAAGGGTTGAGAAGCGATGATATTTGGGTAGATGAACATCAATCAAAATTCATCCAGTCATCCATACCCATCTAGATGCACCAAGTAATCCAAGCCTTTGGGGGTGGAGCAAGTATGTTAGTGTGAAAGTGATCTCGGTCTAGATGTACATGAAGTAAAATATATGGTCAAATTTCCAAGGTTATTTTTCTTCCACAATAAATTTTAAACTGAATTTTTTCATCTGGGGGGCTGGCTCACGTGACAACTTGACTAGTTCAAAGAACCAAATAAAAAATATTTGAATCAAAGATATAACAAAGATATTAAGTAAATTATGGACCCCATGCCAAGATCTATAGCCTACCTATTATATCTTGGAATCCAGGGCTCTAAGCATGCACACATTGTTCGTTAAGGCCATATAATAAATCCATCGATTTTGGATTGGCAATTGGTTATAACACACAATTTCGAGGTATAGGAAACATAGTTTCAAGAGATTATGGGGATTTTGAAGAAGGTTAAATATGTTAAGTATGTAATCATGGGGTATTCTCATATGGGCCATGTTGTAATTCTGATAGCAGACTAAGTTGCTAAACCCACTTTCTCTCTCTCCATGAGGCATATAGAAATGCATGGTCCATTTAAAAACCAAAATTAATGCCCATATTTGCAAACTCAATAATGTGAAATCTTTTCTTTTAAATCTCTGATCAAAACCTTATTATAAAACCCAACTTACAAACTTCATATGCAGAAGTTGTTCTTTTCCAAAGCCTATGGTTAAAACCATATTCAAAACCCAATTTCATGAAATGGATATTAATATCTCAACTTTGGAATAAAAACCAAAATATATCTACTTCGGACATCACATACATTTGTTTAAAAATTCTTTATATACCTTTGAAGCGGAAGTGTAATGTAATCACAACTATGGACTTTGGTTAAAAGGCCAAGCACTACATACACATACATATTCCGGCCACAACTTTATCATCCCACTAATATTTTATTCCATTCATCAAATCTGAATGCTCAAGAACCATATTATATACTCGGCCCCACAGCTAACATTTCATACCATTCAACCCTGACTTTGGTTAAAACCAAAGACCAACATGTATTAAAGTTCTCAGTTCCACAGCATTTCTTACCTGGCATTATCCTCCATGCAACTTCTTATGCAAACGTTGTCCAATCATGTGATCAAAACATCCAATGGATATCGCATTAATTTGACTCCGGAATTTAACAACCAAATCGCACGCGAAATGGGTTGTATTACAAAACCGCATGTGCTATGTGTCATGCATTAGAGTGTATCGCGTGATTTCCAAATGAAACCATTTACCAGTTGCAATCTACGTGAAATCCATAAGTGGTTTTCGAAACCCGCCTTCACTATTTCTGCTCACGGTTCCGCTATTTCCTCTGCACCTTTGACGCAAGGTTCCACTATGTCATTTCTTTGTAATTTCCATCCTTTTAACTGCTAATTTCGGACAGGCCTCTTTGTAGTAATTCCGCGCATGGCTTATTCTCTGTTGCTCATTTCCTGTGATCCAAATTTCACCACTATTTTGACGATGTCAAACAGTCTTCAAACCTTCTAGGTCATTCATCAATGCACAGTTATCCATCCTTTGAGGTTCTCACCCACAAAATAAAACCTTAAAGGTAACTCCAAAACCTGATCTTCACTGCACTGTGTATTCACACAACAAAATTTGTAATTTTCTCTTTTTAATGTTCCATATGCAATCAACTCATTTTGGAATACATCCAAACCAGTTTATGTCTAAATTTAGACACCCAAATAAATTCTTTAATGGAATCGATCCATTCAGTGATCGATTCACACAAGTTTGTAATCCCAATTAAACACACACAGACTCTCAAACATGTAGTTTGAACATGAAATGACATAATTCTCTATTCCACTCAATTCATTTTCACGCATAATATATACTCAATACAAACCCAAAAATTGAGTTTTTCCTTGTATTCAAACTGGTATTTACATAGGATTTCCCTGGCCCAATCTTCTATATCAATGGCTTTCTTCCACTAATTTTCCCGAAGGCTTACAATCCAAGCCCTATTCCTATTCTACCTTGAAGTCTATCTCCAAATCTGTCTTTTATGCCTTTGAGGCTTACATTTTATACAAAAGGCCCTGAAACTATTTTTGGTTTTAGTTCTTGAATTTTCTCAACAATTCCCTATGAATCCTCTTTAATCATAAAATCATTATTTAATCCTAAGAATCCTCTTTCCTCCACAAATAATGAAACAAACTCTAATTTAGGATTTATAGTTAATTCCTAAATCTTTCAATCTCTGTGCACTCTCAACTATCTTAATTTTCTCATGTTCTCCAATATTCGAGAACATTTACAAAATTCCTCACAATATTTAATTAATAATCATTAAAATCACTCAAATAATTACATACATGGAATAAAAAACCCCCAAGTCTAATAAAATACATGGAATTTTCTTGAGCCTAATGCCCCTGCATCAAACTCCCAAGTTCAAAAATAATCATGATCTCTTGATTATGTGCTTTAAATCTTTCCTCTTGGATCCCATACTTTGTTTTGCTGATGTCCAATAGTTGCATTGTTCTTCTGCACTCTTCCAAGCTTCCATATCTTGTTATGCATCTTGCCACTAGCTATGCTTTCACAGTCTATTCTTGTTTTTCCTTTGTTGAAATTTCTTTGCTTTCTTATTGTTGCCTTTTTCTGAGACACCTTCATCATCAATCTTCTTATGCTTTCAATTTCTATGTCCAATTTATCTTCTCTCCGTATATTACTCTACCTTTTATTGCTGCTTTCAATTTCTTTTACTTTTGTTCATATTGTTGCTTCCAATACTTTTACCTTTGTTGTTTTTGTTCCTGCAGATGTTACCAACATTGTTGCTGCCTCCCAAACTTCCTGAATATCTCTTAAGATATCTCCCTCTGCAAAATTTTCCTTCTGCTCATCACCTGCAAGTTCACTTTTAAAAAATGAATTATCATTTGATTCTCTAACTGCAGTAAAATATTCATCTACTCTTGCCTCTTTCATAACTCCAGACATTTCCACTTCAGTGTCTGCAATTCCTTTCTCTTGTTCAAATGTTTCCAGCAAAAATTTTAGCCACTCTCTTTGTACTTGTTTCACATCATCAATATGCTGCAATTTAGTTTCAGCATAACCTTCTTCTTCTTCTTCCTTGAAAATCTTCAGTAACTGTCCATCACCTCCTTGATTGATTCTGGAAATCAAATCAATTTCTTCAAACTCAGTATCCTCATCCTTTATCAGAATAGAATTTCGATTCTTCATCACTGTGGAAGTTCTAAGAGTCTTTCTCACAAGTTTCTCTTGGCCAATCAGACAAGCCAATTCCTCCCTGTCATCAACAGTAACAAGTTCCTTCATAACTGTCTCACCTTCCTTGGAAATTTTAAGTTCCTTCTTCTGCAAAAATTCATCGTTATTCAAGACAAATCTAATAGATGGATTGTCTTCTGCAACACCTGTAAACATAGTCAAATTGTCAATTTCAAATTTACAAGACCCCATGGTCTCATTTGATGATCTAGTCACCAAATCTTCTTTCTGTAGTTCTAAGTCTCTTTCAAGACCCAGAAAATCTTCACTGTTTTTCTTCTCAGCTTCCAGAGTTATCTCCATTGTTTCAATCACCATAGTAAAACGATGATCCTCCACTATGTTTTCAGCTAACATAGTTTCATTAAATTCTCCAACATTTTTCAATTGTGGTCCTTCTTTTCCTGCATAATTAATACATGAATTATTAGTATTAAAAATACAAGGTTTCAATGTCTCTTCCTCCTCTGATAACATATCAGTATGTTTTTCTGAGTTTCCTTCCAAATCTTTTGTCAACACATCAGTATGTTGATTTAGATTCTCCATCAGACTGTCAGCTAGTCTCTTCTTCTCACCATCTGCTTCATGAATGTCTCCCTGCACTATCTCACAATAATGGACTTCCTTCTCTGCAATTTCACTCTGACTGTCTTTCATGAAAATTTTCCTGCCTTGCTTCTTCAGCAATTTATCCTGTGTGTAGATCCTCTGCTTCTCTAATTCTCTTCTTTGAAGATCTAACTTCCTATATAATTCAACAATTTCAATTGGAGTAGAATTAGGAAATTTCACCTGACTTTCCATACCTTTATTTGTTCTTTACCAATCATTAGATGGTCTTTATTCTTCTATTTCCTGAGACCCCTTTGTCTCCTTTTGCTTCTGAGATCCTGCTATCTCAGCACCCTTCTGAACAGAATTCAATTTTTCTTCCTTAAAAAACTCTAAATTCTGTTCATCATCCTATGATGTACCTGCAGTCATACACAATTCATTATTTTTAAAAACACAATACTTTTCAGTCTCGTTTTCTTCTTCAAGTACTTCTCCTTGAACAGATTTGCATGTGGAATCCTCAAATTCCATCTTTGACTCAAAAAATCTAAGTTCTTCCTTCCATAAGGCAATATCCTTTTTCCTCCACTTCATTTGTAATGGTTTCCAAATTACCTTCTTTCCCTTCAGTGGAAAGATCCATCCGGCTCTTTGGTTTTTCTCTTCTTGTAGCCATTCCTTTAGTACCTCTAGTTGTACTTTCATCACTGCAATTTCTCTTTTTCTATCCTCATCATTCATCTTACCTCTATGGCATTCTTTATAACCTCTTCTCTAATCCTCCATGATCATCTTCATGAGCTCTTCACTCACTATGAGTTGTACTAAGCCTTTGCAATAGCAAGCTCTCCCTGCTGCCACTTACCTCACCAATCCCCTCACTGGATTTGGTCTTTTGGCAAGCACTGGTTCTCTATCTCTGGAACCTATTTGAGCACTCTCTTCTACTGTCTCTAGGCTTATACCCTCAACTCACCTTCTCTCGAGAACATTTCAGTTGTTCTCCCTATCCAACCTTTAGCTGGAATAATAGGTTCACTTCCATCATCATCAAAAACTTTGGCTTCATCTTTTTGCAATCACAAATTTAAAATTAGATTAAAATTATTTCATCTTCAAGATCTCAACATGATCTTGTTCTCTTCATTGATCTGTACTTTGAATGTACTACCTTTTTTCATTTCTGCAAGCCTGTTCACTTCAATTCTGTGTATCTGTTGCATATCAGATTTAGAATCTGATCTCCTTTCATTTTCTCATCACACATGCATTCAGATTTAATTAAAAGAAAATATTTAATTCTCAGCAGAGCCTTTCCTGCTTTGATACCACTTGATAGCAGACTAAGCTGCTAAACCCACATTCTCTCTCTCCATGAGGCATATAGAAATTCATGGTCCATTTAAAAACCAAAATTAATTCCCATATTGGAAAACTCAATGATGCGGAAGCTTTTCTTTTAAATATCTGATAAAAACATTATTATAAAACCCACCTTACAAACTTCATATGCAGAAGTTGTTCTTTTCCAAAACCTATGGTTAAAACCATAATCAAAACCTAGTTTCATGAAATGGATATTAATATCTCAACTTTGGAATAAAAACCCAAATGTATATACTTCGGCCAGCACATACATTAATTTAAAAATTCTTTATATACCTTTGAAGCGGAAGTGTAATGTAATCACAACTATGGACTTTGGTTAAAAGGCCAAGCACTACATACACATACATATTCCGGCCACAACTTTATCATCCCACTACTATTTTATTCCATTCATCAAATCCGAATGTTCAAGAACCATATTATATACTCGGCCCCACAGCTAACATTTCATAGCATTCAACCCCGACTTTGGTTAAAACCAAAGACCAACATGTGTTAAAGTTCTCGATTCCAAGAATTTCTTACCTGGCATTATCCTCCACGCAACTTCTTATGTGAATTCCATCCGATCATGCGATCAGAACATCCAATGGATATTGCGTTAATTTGACTCCGGACTTTAACAACCAAATCGCAAGAGAAATGAGTTGTATTACAAAACTGTCCATGATACATGTCATGCATTAGAGTGTAATGCGTGATTTCCAAACAAAACCATTTACCACTCATAATCTACGCGAAATCCATAAGTGGTTTTCGAAACCCGCCTTCATTGTTTCTACCCACGGTTCCATTTTTTCCTCTGCACCCTCGATGCAAGGTTCCACTATGTCATTTCTTTGTAATTTCCTTCCTTTTAACTCCTAATTTCGGACAGGCCTCTTTGCATTCATTCTATGCATGGCTTATTCTCTGCTGCTCATTTCCTGTCATCCAAATGTCACCACTATTTTGGCGATGTCAAACAGTCTTCAACCCTTCTTTTTCATTCATCAACGCATGGTTATCCATCCTTTGAGGTTCTCACCCACACAATAAAACCTTAAAGGTAGCTCCAAACCCTGATCTTCACTGCACTATGTATTCACACAACAGAATGTGTAATTTTCTCTTTTTAATGTTCCATATGCAATCAACTCCTTTTGGAATGCATTCAAACCAGTTTATGTCTAAATTTAGACACCCAAATAAATTCTTTAATGGAATTGATCCATTCAGTGATCAATTCACACAAGTTCGTAACCCCAATTAAACACACACAGTCTCTCAAACATGTAGTTTGAACATGAAATGATAGAATTCTCTTTTCCACTCAATTCATTTGCACACACAATATATACTCAATATAAACCCAGAAATTGAGTTTTTCCTTGTATTCAAACCGGTATTTACATAGGATTCCCCTGGCCTGATCTTCTATATCAATGGCCTTATTCCACTACTTTGCCCGAAGGCTTACAATCCAAGCCCTATTCTTATTCTACCTTGAAGTCTATCTCCAAATCTGTATTTTATGCCTTTGAGGCTTACATTTTATACAAAAGGCCTTGAAACTATTTTTGGTTTCAGTTTCTGCATTTTCTCAACAATTCCCTATGAATCCTCTTTAATCCTAAAATCACTATTTAATCCCTAATAATCCTCTTTCCTCCAAAAATAATGAAACAAAATCTAATTTAGGATTTATAGTTAATTCCTAAATCTTTCAATCATGCACTCTCAACTATCTTAATTTTCTCATGTTGTCCAATATTCGCGAACATTTACAAAATTCCTCACAATATTTAATTAATAATCATTAAAATCACTCAAATTATTACATAAGAAACCAACTCTCTTGAAAAACACAAAACCCCCAAGTCTAATAAAATACATGGAATTTTCTTGAGCCTAATGCCCCTGCATCAAATTCTCTCAAAGCAATAGTCACCAAACATTGAAGTCAAAGAATATTAAATTACTAAGGGTAATTAATATTCCACGGTGATTAAATTACCATGGTTGGAAAATCCAAATACTCTATCATTCCTGATCAAACTGTGATGTATAAATATATGGGAAATGTGATTATTTAATTATGGATTGTATGTGTTGCATTACAAAGAGAACTCAATTATGTGATCCATGTGAGTATAGTAATGTGTAACAAGGCTACATGACCATGTTTTGGACATGTAATATGAGAAAATAGTTATGTGAATGACAGTAGAACTACTATAGAAGATAAAAATGAGTTGATCTCTTGTCTCATAGATCTTTAGATAGTTTGCGTTGATCCATGAGGAAACCATAACAATGAAGTACTAAAGTATGACATACAAATAAGCGATGGTACAGACATGGAATACACACATTAAATATGATATGTCAAGGTGATTGTTTCTAAAGAGAGAAAATAAGAAACCATAGCATATTTTTATTCTAAGATCATATCTAATATATCAAAGAAGAGATGTCGAGCAGACAAGAACAAATTTAAAATCTGGTGATCATATATAGGTAGAGACAAAATCTCTATATATGACTATGTTAGAGTCTTAAGTGATGGTGATATAAGAATATTTTAGGTATGTTTGTATATATAAATGATAGGAGAGATGAAGAGAGTGTGAGTAGTGCATTATAATGTTTGATGAAGAAAGAAAAAAGAAAAAGGTCTAAATGTGTAAGGTGGAAAGAAATATTGAAGGTATAGGTTTGCAAATGTGATGCCAGAGGGATCTACTAGGAAAATTAGGTTGCTTCCTATGCATCAAGGGATAGGTTTTTCCTTAAATTTTGTGTCTGCAATGTTAAGGGGGTTGGTTCCTTCTCCAAGTTAGTGCTCATAAATTTCATGGTGTTGGTGCCTAATTCAATTCAGTGCTTGTAAAATTTAGTGATGGGTTTCTCCTTCCAGTTGGTGCTAGTAAATTTGATGAAATAGTAGGTTAGAGCATAAAAATATATTATAATATATAAGTTTTGTGGTTTTATCCCTTCGTGGGTTTCCACATATATCTATTGTTCCTATGTGTTGCTTATCTGATTTTTTTTTTAATGGTTTAAATTGCTGTATATTTTCAATTATTGTTAAAATTTTAAATTATACTAATCTGCCCCCCCCCCCCCCCACCCCACCCCTTATCAATATAATGATAATTATAACAAGTATATTATTTTAATAATGAGTGGGTGTAAATAAAAAATACATGTTAAATGTTTCAAGATAAATGATGGATTAGGTATGCCAAGAAATTACAAGGATATGATGATGCCATATACTTTGAGTTACCACTGAATTTCCATCATAAGAGGTTTCTGGTAGGGGGGAAAATGGTCCATGTTTATGGAGACAACATAGATACAATTTTTAGGCTACCAAAAGTTGGAGAACCATAGAATTTTAGGAAAAAACTGAAGCCAAAATTAGTGGAGTAGTTTCTCAAGGTAGGAGAGGGATTCATAAAGAAAGGAAGTAGATTAAATAGGAAGTCTTTATACACATGTTGGGTATATATCGTTCTTATTTTTTAGAGATATTTTACAGGTTATGGATTCTATAGGGTCACATATTCGCACCATTTGAGGCTATTGGACCACTTCAGGAATCAATGACTAGTTAATGTGCCTTCCTTCCTCTAGAAGATAATCTAGAAAATGGCCACCAACATTCAAAATTCTAGTTGGACAAAGGATTCCCTTTCACATCACTATATAATATTTTTATTGGAATATTATGAACGCCAATACAAAAAGTTTCACCTAGAATGTATTCATGAGAACACTAATTCTAGAAGTCTAAGTGCTAGCTACCACAACTTTACCAAAAAAAATTGTTGCTGCAAATTTCCAAAAGCTACAACTATTAAAATCCCCAAGGATGAAGTTTACATATCAAATTTCAAAACAAGATTACCTACTAATGTTTATCCATGTGAAGGGGAAGATAAGAGGGGGGGGCATGATAGTGATGTGAATATCACTAGAGGCCAACCTTCAACAAGGAGGTTGTGGTGAATGACCAATATACCTACACCCTTGGATGTGCCCAAGAAGTAGGGAATAAGGTACTATAAGAATGAGGGAAGTGTACCAACTTCTACATAGAAGACAAAAATTCATGTTGCAACAAAAGAGCTAATAGTGGTGGAATTCGAAGGGAGACACCTATTGCAACACATATATTTAGAGGCTTATTTTACAACATGGCTTGAAGATGGAATTCCCTTCATAAAAAATATCAAAGAAGTGGTACTTTTTGTATCACAGGTTGAAGAAATGATAACCCCTGTTATAATCTAGAAACTGACACAGAAATTTGAAGAAGAAAAAGACCCTGCTAAACCACAAGAAGGATAAGGGATGGAGGAAGGATAAAATGAACCCTCTTCTACAACATAAGAACCAAATGAGGACAAATTTTTATGATATTACACTACAAATTAGGAGGAACACCGAGTGTGGCAGTAAAAGGAATTACAACTCCCCATTCCAACATTCTTATTCATACCTGGAGGAAGTTCTACAAGTCTTGGAAAAATAAGAAACCTATAGGTACTCTATATTCACTCCTTTTTGTGTAATTATTATTGGGAGAAAAAAAATAATAGTAAAGATAAACACTGATTTGCAAGAAAAAACCAAACATTTAGAGGCAAAACTAAGAGGTAAATGATCATGTTAACACTGGAAAAATGTACAACAGAAGACAACATTAATTAATGTCAGGAAAAAGGATTTACAGGGCTAGAAGACATTACATAATCTGGAAAGTATTTAAAAATATCTAAGTTCTGAGGAAAATCAAATTTGAACAAGTCCTAAATGCTCTTTGCACACATAATCCTTCATGAAGAGTGTCGTTTGCGTGTCTTTGTGCCCAATATGAACACAATCATGGGAGTGGTGAAATTTCACTATCCAAGACCACACAAAGCAAAGGACAAGTGATTCCTCACTTGAAGCCGCCTAAGGGCACCCACCAATGCCTCCTTAGACACCAAGTGAGCACACAATAGAATATTTGGAGCAAACAAAGGAATCATACCCCTCTCTTGGGTCACCATCCACAATGTACCAAGAGAGGGAAGGGAGGATTTGAAATCTCCTATATAAGGCCACCATGAGATGAAGAATTTGTGAACACATTGTTATGCTGGCCAGAATTTCCCATGCAATACCAGCAGTGTGTGAGCCGGAGCTGAAGATAGAGGGGACTCAATTGTTGGCCATCCAAAAATTTCAGTCCAACACAGTAGAGAGAGGGAGACTGCACAGAGACAAGCTTGGGATAAAAACATCCTTGCATCAGGACCTAGAACCCATGGTCTAGGGGCCCTTTGGCGAGAGGGTAAATTTTCGCTCTTATTACTACCAACGCTCAATAAGAGGGGCCTAGAGCCACCATTCGCATTATTTTTGTCGTTTGAATCTTTTCAGAGCTCGTGTTTTTTTTTTGTTTTTTTAGTTTAGTTTTATTTTATATATGAATGTTATTTCTCTATCTAGTATGCTTATGATTATAGCTTGTTCCACTAACTTGCTTGACTCCACCTATTTTTCTGCTTGTTGCCAATAACTTAAGTGGGTAGACCACACCACTTAAGTTGGTGTGATTTCGTACATACGTGCACCAAACACAATCAAACAGGATTGGAGACTCCACTAATGTTTATTACCAATTTTATGTGGTTGTGCCTTTTTTGCAAAGACCTATGTCGGTGCTGTGGAGTGGAGTTGAATTTACCCTGATTTCTCTTGCAATCCCTAGTTCATCCCAAGTGACAGACTAAAGTAGAACAGCTCCAAAAAAATTTCTTATAGTAATTTGCATGCGTTTTCTCCCCACAAATGTGCAAGGCATGCGTTCAGAGCTAACCTGCGTGCAGACAGCGTGCATGTTCTAGCCTTTTCCACGTAAAATACAGAATGAGAAATTTCTCCCATGTTTCTGTCTTTTCCTGCTTGTAAAGTGCTTGGAAGCCCCTAATACACCTGCCAGCACTAGTTGTGGTACCCCGCAACTTGTTAAAGCTCACTCTTAGCTGATTTTTGTAGGCTTAGTGTCAGTTTTACTTCAAGTTAATTTTTTCAAAGTTCACACATAGTTTAAGTAGGGGGGGAAAATAACTTGCAATCCAAAAAAAAATTATGTTTTACAAATTTTGGTACTTAAACACCTAGATAACTAGCCAAAGTAAGTGGCCCAAGACCATGCATGCATAGCTATTTTTCTATTTTTCTAGTGTAAAATTTTTAGTTTAGTTAGATTTTTGCACTAGGAATTTCGGGACTAGGATTGAATTGTTTATAGAAGAGTAAGTAATCTACGCTACCTGTTCACCCTTCGGTGATCCTAGGTAAGCATATGAATGCTCCCTATTCACAATTTTCCATCTCCCTATAGTTGGTCACATAGATTAACTAGGAAAAATAAAAAGCATTCCATTATCTGCACATGTTTTTCTTTTGAGCCAAGAACAATACAACATAGTTTAAATAGGTGATTTTGAAAAGGAACGTTGAATATCCACATGTTCAAAGTATGTTCTTTTCTACTTTGTGCTCACACACACTCACCCAATTCTCCCCACAGGGGCCACAAAATAATTTATAGCTTAAGTTAGGATCAAGGGGGTAGGCATCCAATAAGCTTCCTTGATCATACTTCATCTTGAAACATAGAATTTTTCTGTTTAGGGAGCTTCAAATCCACCTATCATCCCACAAAAAAGAAAACCCGAGCGTGGCAGAGACCCATTTCAGAGGGGGTTAGGCTTAGGCGCAGTGCGGGTAGGTATCAGTCAGGGCTACTTGACTTGGCTGACACTTGGTACTGTTAGCTAACTACTAGGAAGCCCAAAAATCGAATGCTCACATGGGACAGTGATCCTTAGTGGCCAAAAACTAGGGCATCCTTTTCCCTATAGGTAACGGTAAAGGCAAGCGCCAGACCCTCTACCCTTACCTTGGTGGATTTTCTTTGGCTGACTGGGGGTGTCGCCAGCTCTTACGAGACATTGTGCCAGCACTCGCAAGAAATATTCTCAACGCCCAGTTACATTTTAGTGTCTGAGGATGAATAGGTCTTCTAGGATTTTGAGTATTATATGCAAAGAAACAAAAACCACTTTTTTTATTGCTTGATCACATAGCTTAATTTAAAGGGAAATTTTCTTTATTTTTTGCTTTGTTTTATGTATGTGACAAGAATTTTTCTTTGATCATAGACTCTATCCTCTCAAATTTTTCCAAAAATAAACCTCGTCGACACCAGCACGGTCCCAACAGGACCTCATCGATCTAGGCATATTTTGGACCTCCCCCCATTACCGAAAGGGGTTCCAGTTCTTTTTCCATTCAGGCATCAAAGACAAAATGCTACCACCCTTATTGGTACGTCTTTTATTGGAGCAGTCATAGTTGGGAACCCTATTCGGTCTCCCAACGCCACACCATAGAACACTCCTCCCATGACCCCTGGAGGGTAGAGGAGTGTGTCCCATTCAGGAATCCAACAAAATACACATCAAGGTACGTTGCAGACTAACCCTCCTCCTAACCAAAACTTGGTGTTTTCACACATTGCAATGGCATCAACCTCTCAGTCACCTTTCTTAGCTTCGTTGAATCTAACCGATTTAAACAAGCTGATGAATGACCCCATCACACACAATCCTACATGGCCTCCCATGCCCATGAAGCTCCCTTCAGATATTCCAAAATTCTAAGGCAAGAAAGTGGAAGACCCAGGTAATCATGTCATGACCTTCCACATGTGGTGCTCATCAAATAGTATCATTGATGACACTATTCAATTGAGATTATTTCAACGCACTCTAATAGGAGTAGCCACGAAGTGGTATGTGGAGCCACCCTCAGCTTCACATGGAACCTTTGGCGCCCTCGCCACCGCATTCCTAACATATTTTCAGTTACCCATTCACCATGATTCTGGAATGGAATTACTGACGCATTTTCGACAAACCCCCACCATCCATATCGTGGACCATCTCCATAAATGGAGGCGACGTCGCAGTTTATGTAAAGATAAACTCGATGATCGGTTTCTCTTATATTTGTTCTTGAAAACTTTTATGACAAATATTTCAAAGGATGTGGCACAACATAAGCCCATATCCGAAGAGGATGCTATCAACAAAGCCTAGCAACTTGAGTTGATTTATATGCAGTCAAGATAGATTTATAACATCCTGCCTAACGCCCCGTGCCTGCAAAATTATCAATAATTTCCAGGCAAGTCAAACTCTGCAGACGGACTAATTGGGTCATTGACCCAAGGTTACCTAGGTTGAAACATTTAAACCCCTAGTTACACATACAGTTCTACCCAGAACGTACCTCAACCCGGTTTTCAAATTCATCATATGTCTCAGCAAAATTTGACCAATAGGGCGCCAACTTATCACCAGGGAGGACCTTATCCTCCAAGTCAAGAGAATCATTATGCAGAAAGAAACACTGACGGAATAGCTCCCCTCCAACAGCCAGGTGCAAACTAGGGACCACGTTATGCTCAGTCCCCAGCACACGACCCACCTATGCAAACCAATGCATAGGTGAACTTTGTGCAGTCATCCCAAAATCAGCCACACCAATACAACTAGGAGAACTACCCTCCTAACTTGGTGAAGAAAAATAAAAAAACAAGCCAAAAGGGAACCCTGGACAGGGGGCCAGCAACCAGCAATGCCAACTGCAATCCCAGGCTAGAGGCAGCTCCAACCAGAATCAGAGACAGGAGCCGACCAATGCCCAACGATAGATAAAAAGGCCACCTCTTCGAACAAACCATTCTTGTTCGATATGCGGTTAGTACGGCCACTATACTCACAACTATCCCGATCTCCCTAAGTTAAAGAAGCTATAGAGTAACTGAGGACAAGGAGGATCTTCCTAGCAATCAGCTATGATGCAAGAACCTTTCCCCCATCAAGGGATGTTAAGCACTCAGCAGCAAAATACATATGACTCTTGGAAAAGTAGCCATAAAATCTACATGACAGGCAAAGACATGTTTTTCCAAACATGGAATCACAATTACGACACCCCACCAGACACTAATACATCATAGGCAAGTACTAATGCACCAACTGCACCTTTGACCATTTCAAAGATACCTATAGAACCATTGCCAAATATGGAGGAAGGACCTAATACGCGAGCAGGAAACCACTCCAAAGTGGCCCATAATTATAGTATCATGGACGATTTAGCACAATCTCCCAATGCTATGTGAGCTTTGGAAATATTGTAGTCATGCCCAAAACAATGGAAATTCCTACTTTCCGCATTAGGTGCTATCGACCCTGCCGATACACGCCTAATGGCTTTTCACTTAGACAAAGACACCCCTAGGCTTCGTTCCATGGTTGCCTTCCAGATACCAGTGTCAGTCTAGAACATCACAATTCACCAATGTTTCATAGACGAGGGTGCATCCATGTGCATCATATCCAAAAAAAATTGGAAGAAGTTAGGTTCTCCTGAACTACAACACTTAGTCATCATGCTTCGAGCATATGACGGTCGTCCATCAACCCCCATCGGCCTCTACCAAAACGCCCCCGTCTACTTAGCCAGAAAGATGGTCCACATAGAAATTGAAGTCCTAGACACTCACCTAGACTGCAATATACTCCTTGGGTGGAGTTATATGTACGCCATGTCTGCCATAGCCTCCTTCGTCTTCCACATTATGATGTTCCCCCATTAGGATCGCATAATTACTATAGACCAACTGACGCATAACGAGAAGCAACCCCTAACAAACACTGATGTAATTCTACCCTATGTAGATACATCCTTGGATGATCTCTCACGGTACCAAGAATATGGCCCCAGCCAATTCAAACCGTCTTCTATTCTAGGGTCATTCCTAGGAGATCCTCCCATAATCCTTGATTCATCGCTAGATGTCACAGGGGCTCCAGTGTGCATGATGTCCACATCAAGCACCGAAGCTAGTCAAGATATGGATACAAGTAGTAATGGCACTGAGTCGTCAGCCACAACAGCCTCTCTTGCCTACGCTACCTCTCAAACACCCTTCCTCTACTCCCAAGCTGGTTTCGTCTTCCAGCAAGTTTTGGCAACACTAGTATTACCCAACATATCATTGGCAATCCCATTTTGGTACCTCATTCCCCCTACAGGAATAGGAGTCACCCATGTTACTGCCATAGGATTGAAGCCCCTCAGTCTCGAGGAGGCCCCACTCATCCAAAACACAGTCGAAACCACCCCTGCAAAGGAAATTCCCATTGCAAAACTGGTGATTACGGCTAAGAAAACCGAGAAAAGAGGAAAGAAGATGATGACTCCCTCCATTCAATGGGAATCACTAGTATGTGCCATATGCGATGTAATAGGTCACCCTACCCATATCTGTCTAGATTTGGATGAATTAAAACCACTCCTTGGATCTGAGACAGACATTGCGACATCGCGTTCCTATAAAAAGGAACCTACCACCAAAGGTAAAGGAAAAGCATTGCGTACCAATCATGCATGTGCCCTCTACAGAAACTATGGGCACTATAGCCACCATTGCCCAGAGATCCTGTGATATAGGGAGGCCTTACACACCATTGAGTGATCCTACCAAGAGGATCCCTCCACCCAGGCATCCGGAAATGAACCTCGTACCATCATGTACCTAGAGGAGGAACAACGAATGACACAGGAAAGACCCCCAGTCATCTCCATTATATGTTGCACGCTATGCGATGAATGAGGTCACTTCCTCAAAGAGTGTGCAGCCCTAGAACTCATCCATAGATGGTATCCTATTGAAAGGGTTTACTACGTTGGATTGCGAGCAATAAAATTCACATGTCTGTTATGCGCTGACAATCACCTTTTGGAGAATTGTCACTATATCGACCGATTTTGGCTAGCCCTCGCTAGCTTAAGCTCTGCCATAGTCCGCCTCTCCCAAGAATATGACATGGATTTAGAGTCCAAGAAAATCTCAACAAACCAAGAAGATGTGACGAGAATATCCATCATGTTCTTATCAGTCGAAAAGCGACCGATCAGGAAACCCCTAGTTACCCCTAACCGCTCTCTACAAAGAATATCGACATGCATGTTATGAAAAATGCCTAATCATGCAGTCACCACTTGTCCTAATTTAGCACCATTACGATGATGGTTCCCTGCCAGACCTCAAACTGAGCATGGCAGAACCCCCATATCAAGGATATTCTGCCTAATATGTCAAGGAAATCATTATGAGTGGCACTGTACTTATGCCTCGCAACTTCGTCCCACAATCAACATGATTCATACCATAGAGAAGAGACAGGATGACCTCTGGGAATGGCATAAAATGTACATCACTGGGTCAACATCCCCACCCCCGCAGTGGCGTAATAGGCAAGCCAAGACAACACACCAACCAAGCATGACCCCGGCCAAGCCTAGGATAACATGTGGGCTATGTGACCTGAATGACCACTGGGTCAACCAATGCAAAGAAGTGAAGCACCTTTGAAATATTTTTTGTATAGTCTCTTCTCTCCCTCAAAAAATTCTCTCTAACCAAGAGAAAATCACGCGTACCTATTGCCAAATTTGTTCACACTTTCACCATATGATTAAATGTGTACACCTCCCCAAGCTAAGAGTGGAAAGAACAACGTTGATTCTACACTCCCCCAAAGAAGTAGACACACCCAAGCCAAAAATACAGAAATGGAAACAGAAGACAACCTCTTCTACGACAGACCCTTTCCAATCATCCACATCAAGAACAACGAGTAGTATAGAATATCACACAATCTACTTCATTGGCACAATGATACCATGCACTATCTGTGCTAGCCAAAATCACACACTAGATGTATGCCCGCTAATGGAAACATTCAGGCACCTCTACGGTAGGCACAATTTCCACCTACAGAAAATTGACCATCCTAGCGGGGAACCCAACCTTGCGCTCATGTGCAATCCCATTACGAAGATTCTTCCCCCACCATACGTCGATGACACAATCCACCATATACGATTTGTATCATCACATATTGGAAATAGGATTCCAACCACCCCCACGTCGCAGGATTTCCGCCCTATTCCTGTCGCAAAATATCAAGGTACCTTGTGCTTTTGCATTGATTTCCGAAAGATCCAAAATTTACATGCCGCCATCGAACTCCTTGATGATACCCAACCTCTAGAACAACACCTAGTACAACTAGAGCTTGTCGTTGAAAGTCGATGACAGTATCTACAGCACAACAAGGCCCACAATAATAGGGTAAAAGCATCATTTGATCGCCACATCACCCCTCGCTCATTCACCGAGGGATAATTATTCCTCTGCTATGATGTCATGAAAGAAGCCCTAGGGCTAGGGAAGTTCAAAACCTTGTGGAAAGGACCTTACATCATCAAAAATTTCCTCCAAGAGGGGGCATACACCTTGATAGAACTATATGGGACCTGCCTCAGCAACCCCGTCAATGTCCTTTACCTCAAGAAATTCTACCCATAAGGGCCAAAATGGTCGTTCCCTAGAGTGGATGTACACAACCCCAACCACTGAAATATTTTTGAGAAAGATACTTATTTAAAAGCACTCAAAGTGCCACCATGGATCACCAAAATGAACCTTATTTTGGATTTGTTGATGGAGCATCAAGATGGTCTCAAATCTTAGCCGTAGTTTCCTGGGTCATCTACCACCCTGATCGATCACCACTCTGCTCAAACGACGTGTGCATAGGTTCAGCAACAAACAATCAGGAAGAATATGACATCATCATCAAACTTATGTGCGATGCCCTCCATCAGGGTATACACCATATGCACATCTTCCTGGATTCCCAATTAGTAGTGTCACAGATAAACCAAACATTTGACACAAGAGATACACATCTGTTTAGAAAATATTTACGTGCAAAAAGATTAAGCAGACAATTTGACTATATCACATTCACACATGTACCAAGGAGTCAAAACCAAACAGTTGATTACATAGCTAACAATATCCTAGATCGGAATGCATATCGAATAAACCATCATACATGAAAACCATAAATATAGATATCCATTAGCATAACATCATACATAAACCGAAACAGGTGACACAACACTTAGAGCCGCAAAAAATATCTCTCATATATGTGTGTGTGTGTGTGTGTGTGTGTGTGAGACAATGTATATGTCTACGTACAAAAAATAGTTTCGCTGGCCCAATTTCCAACCCAAAGATACAAAAGTCGTCAAAAATAGGGGAAGCATCCACATAATGCTTTCCCTATGTACAAGTACACTCTAGGGAAATTCTCCCTCAGGAGGGGCACTTGGACCCACAACTACTCGTGGTGCCACCATTGGAGCTGTCGTCGCAATCGAGATCTCCAACCATTGGTGGCTCTCGTGGGCCATCAAAGTCTCCAACCAGACCTCCTCGAAATCATGCATAAATCCTCGAGAAGGCACCCCCTAGGTCAAGCAGTCCACTCGACCCCATGAATCCTTAAGATTTGACACTCAAGAAGTCAGCTCTTCGATACGAGCCTCCGTTGTATCCACACGTGCTACTGCTACATCAGCACGAGCTCACTCAGCCACAGCCTCTGCACAACTAATTTTCTGCCCTCTCCTAAAGGGCCAACACCACCACCAAGTCCCCCAGTGTCACCACCTCCTTGACCACTCCTAGGTCATCGCAAAGGATCATGGCCAACCAACTGAGCCACGAGGTGACCCACCTCGCCAACATCTGCAAGAGTAACCAAAACAACGTCACTGTCCCTATCAAAACACATAAGTACATATATACTCAAATAAATGAAGAAATCATACGCAACATACCTATAGGCCCCCAAGCATAACCAAAAGTGAGACCCATGTCTGGATCTCCCTGGAAGTCCACCCCGCATATGGGAATGGCAAGAACATCTGCGGGTTGGCCTTGAACCAGGCCTCTATCGTGGCATTCCAATAACACCCTACCATGCCCCCACCGCCTCGCGGCATCACCGGAGCCCATCTCCTCATCCGAGCTCCCGCAGGCCCCCAGGAGTCACTGCCACCACTGGTCTCAGTAGCAATACCCTCTCGTACATAATGCTGCACAAGATACTGGCATACGCAAATGACTTAGATCCATGATGGACCTTGTTGAGTTGCATCACCATCTCGTCAAAGCAAAAATAGGCAAAGTCATAAAAATTCCTGGACCTCAACCAACGCAGTACTCCAACCTGCGGGCCTGATGCTTGATGTGGAGAAACTAACCCTGATAGTCGCATAATCACCGCTAGAGCACATCATCCAAATTTTTCACGGATGCAATGCTGATGCACCCCTCAGTAAGAGGTGCCCCAAGATAGTGGCGTCTCCGAAATATCTCCAAGTCCACTCTCCTAGAACGGAGTGGATATCTCAGTGCCTAACCCTGAGGCAGTAACCCGATCACAAAGTACACATTCATCATAGGACATATGACTAGGTTCATCCCACGCAACAGGAACATGTTGTGCCTCCTACGCCAATGTCGGATCAAGTAGCGTAGCAGTCGGTTCTACGACCAAAGAAGCTCGTTCTCTGTGAACTTCAGGAGCCACCATAGCGCTAGCTACTGGCATGCCTCAGCATCAACAGCAAGCGCAGTTCAGAGCTCGAGCCAATCTCACTCCCTCCACAATAAACTATCATCAAAATAGGTATCCATCAGTATAGAAAAAACACAAAAATAGGCGAAAATCTAAAATATTTTTTGCCTCGGCTTTTACGTGCCTGTCCCTAAGACAGACGTGCTTAGCCCATGCATGTCTTTTGCACAGGCACATTTAAGGCATGCCAAAATGGGGGAATAGAGTGCTTTAGTGCGCTTATCCCCAGAAAATGCGCATAAGGAGACCACACCTTTTCCCCGATCGCCTGTGCAATTTAGGGAAAAATTAACCTAAAATCTGTACAAACCCAGTCTGTATGGACCCCGACACCACCAAACTGAAATTTTAAAGTGCAATACATCATGGAGGTTACCTAGGCATGATCTCGCTAATCCCTAGTGCTCAGGCTGATCGTAACGAAAAGAAATTCTACGCAGAATCCTCTGACCTCTCAAAAACTTAGCAAGTACAAGTGAATAGAATTAGGGCCATATCCACCTATATATCACACTTTTCAAAAACTTTGGAGGACCATAACGAGAGATCAAAAGGTCCGTTCTCCGAACCGTAAGTTGCACCACAATCAGCACTCCATGATGAACAGAGGCGATGCCACACATTCGCACTCCCGAAAAAATAAATTTTCAGTGTCGGTAGGCATGCCCTCTCTCATATTCTTTTAAAAAAAAAACAAAAACAAAAACTTATGATTTTCAATAAATTTTGATAAAGAAGATGCTTTCACTTGAGGTAGTTTTTTTTGCAGGAGAAACTCACAAAACCATTTGCAACTCCATTTATAGAAAGTTCCAGAGTAGGTATCATTCTACCCCTAGCATGATAGAGTCCCAGAAAAATCTTCATATCTTGACATCATTTAGCCATCATAAATAAACCATAGGATCCTCATATCTGATTCTGTTTATCATCACCTCACCCTGCACATGATAAACATCCACGTTGGTCGGTAGGGCCTCCCCTCCATGGTGCTCGTCACCCACGGTAGACCATATATCACAACAAAAGTGACGCCATGGCCATACCACTTCAATCCGTGAAGCACTTCATGCCCATCCATCCACCATGCATAAGGACAAGTTTACCACACAAGCTAAATCCCCTTCCCAGAAGATTAGGTTGTACAACCAAATTAAGGGCGCACCACTACGCCTCGCATTTGGCCCACCATACCTCCACCAGCATAATCCCATCTGCGATACTTTCTCATCCGCTTCATCAACCCCACACATGAGACCAACCAATGGGACCCCCACCCTCAACAAAACACCTTCCTTACAACATCAGTGAGCGAACACTTTCATGTTTTGGGGTACCTGTCTCCATTATTTTATTCTTTTGGTAAGTGTACAAAGACCCGGAATAGTGCACTACATTTTTCACCCTCTCATTTCATCTTTTCTCCCACAGTAGCAGTCCCTGAACACCCTTGGTCAGAATATTATGCCCCCACGCACAAGCCACCTTGACATTCATAGCTAGTTTATACCCACCCTAGAAGTCCTACCGAATCTAGGGATTTCGCCATCAGAAATAACTACGACTACAACCAAGCTACTTAGTATACTCCGACTTTGGGCCACTTAATCCCCATCATCAATTTTCAGTCACCCCTCACCAACATGCCTATGTTAAACCCATCACATCTAGGTCCCCGATCCCTCATATCAATGACCCCTCGTTTGGTTGAGGCTTCCTTTTTGTTGACTTCGACACCTATTTTCCAAAAAGGAAGTGGTACCTTCGATCACCCCTTTCCATACAAGGGGCATCCTCGGGTGGCACTGTGGGAGACATCATTGTCCACAGATGTCATTCATCCTCCTGATATTCAACTACAACAAAAGATTTCATGTAAATATGGTATCGTACCTTACAACCATTGCACTTTGATCTAATCCGTCGAAGACCCATGCCTCCATAAGTGTCTCTGTCAAACAATGCTTACATGAGAAGGTCCCAGCCAGCACCTATGCATACAATGTGCAACTATATGCCATACCATTTTTAGGCATATGGGTACCATATTCCACCTATTTTCAAAGAAAAAATTCCCCTGAGGGCATTAACAGTCATCGTCAACAACTACCAACATCACTACCATTTTATTGAGACAAACAAAACATGTATCTGTCAACTAGATTTGTTTAACTAGCCACAGCATTACGAGCATGGGACATGCCCGCCTTATAGAAAATTTGTATATATATTGTATTATATTTTCTTACAGGGGTTCCTTAGGACATGGTCATTCATGGAACCGATGAAAGGTGTTTTCAATTCCAAGCTTCACGTAAGTATCTCTCTCTCTCTCTCTCTACGCATGATACAAAAAAGAAACTATAATGTATTTCGGCTATAAAGTTCTTCCTAGAACTTACACATTAGCGGGAAACTATTAACACTGGAAAATCGTACATCAAAAGATGACATAAATTAATGTTGGGCAAAAGGATTTACAGGGCTGGAAGACATTATATAATCTATAAAGTATTTAAAATTCTCTAAGGTCTGAGGAAAATCAAATTTGAACAAGTCCTAAATTCTCTTTGCACGCATAATCCTTTGTGAAGAGCACCTTTTGCGCACCTTTTTGCCTGATATGCACGCAATCCTGGTAGTGGAGAAATTTCGCGATCTGGGACCACACAAAGAAAAGGACAAGTGATTCCTCACTTGAAGTCACCTAAGGACAGCCACCAACTGTTGAGATTGCAACAAGATCATAAGCTTAGTGGAAAGGAGTCGCCTTCACTAAGTGGGCCCGTAGGCTATTTTTGGCGCAAAGTCTATTTTTAGACATATGGATCATGTTCTATGAGTTGCAGGATGCTATTTGTGGATGGTTGGTCAAGTCGGGAAAAAATAGATGGACTTCTATTTTTAGACATACTAAGAGGAATCTATTTTTAGATTGCCAATCTAAAAATAGGGATGTCAAATATTATTAGCTCTTAATAATATTTAGACTCTAAACATTATCTTATTCTCTTGGAGCACTTCAGTTTGATGCCTAGAAGTGGCACATGTAGCTGACAGAAGGAATTACGCAATTCCTAGGGTTTAGTGGAGCTATTGCATGAAGACTTCAGTTAGAACTCATGTGACAGAGTTTGGTGGAGTTGATTGAGGAAGTTAGTGGAGTTGTATTCAGTTTAACTAATCTAAACATAATTGAGCTATTTGTATTCAGTTTAACTGATTGATACAATTAGTGAGAGTGGTGTGAATTAATTATTAATTAATTCACTAATTATAAACTCATTAATCAACTAAAGAATGCATCAGTTAACTTCAGTGCATGGACAGTTTCAGTGGAGACCAGTGCAGAGATAGGTGAAAAAGCAGGTTAACTATCAGTTGTGACTATACAGTTGCTATTTGCAACACACATATAGGTGGAGAAGCCCATGAGGATTGCGCAGTACAAGCCAGGTGGTTTATGTTATTTAATAAGCCATCCCATAGCATTGATTACGCAATAGAGGCTGGCTATCAAGTGGCAAAAGATTGGAGCATGTGTTTTGCTAGATCTAGCTTGATAGTGTGTAGCAATTGAGGGTGTGCATGAGAGCTTGTGAGGAGCTTTTGTACTATGATTGTTACATGATATCCATGACATATAATATACAGATAGTCAGGGTTTTCAGCTTTAAGCTTTCCCATTAAATACTGTGTTCATATGTGTGATTGTTTGTGGTTTTAATGTGTGCATGCAATTGATTTTATTTCCGCATGTGATGATCAATGGTAGAAGAGATTCTGTATTATGCATGAAGCTAAAATAGTGTGTGATCAGGAGAATATCGGCGAATAATATCTTAGTTATTCAAATTTTCTACATGGTATCGGAGCGTTATTGATCATCGAAGCAATTGCAAAACATTGAAGTGGTTGAGTTTTGTGCTGGTGGAATTCAAATTTACAGGAGGGTTTTCTTGGTGTCGAAGTTGAGATGTCTTTCAATGGATTGCGATTGGAGTATGCCCTTGAGGGCAGCTCGAATTATATTGCATGGAAGGACAGGATGGAGGCGGTGCTGGATGACAATGGGTTGAAGGAGTTCATAGATGCAGAAATTCCAAAGCCTACTTCTAGTGATGCTAGCGCACTTGACGCATGGCAAAAGAAGATGGAAAAGTGTCGAAGGATTATGTTGGAAGGTGTGAAGGATCACATAGTATCTAGCCTTCATGGTAAGGCTTCCCCATTCTTGATGTGAAAATCTTTGACAAATTTGTTCCAAAGCAAGAGCGATCAGAGGAAGTTGGCGCTCAAGGATAAACTCAGAAACATAAAGATGGAGAAAGGAGACAGTATGCCCAAGTACCTCACGAAGTTCATCCAATGCAGGGATGAGCTGGGAAGTGTGGGGGTGACTGTAGATGATGAGGACTTGGTGAGCTTGGCTCTCCTTGGGCTTCCGAAGAGTTGGCATTCCTATCAGGACTCTGTCAATGGTAGGGAGAAATTGCCAGGATGGGAGCGACTTTGGTCGGATCTTGTGCACGAGGAGATAAGGTGAAGTACCAGGGACAGATCTTCATCAAAGGCATCTGATGAAGAGAATTGCGCTTTGGCTACCAAAGCAAAGAAGGGGAAGAGAAAAAAAGCTTCTCATTCTGGTGCGAAAGGCAAAAAGTAAGACATGTCCAAGGTGAAGTGCTTTCACTGTCACCAACATGGACATTACACCACAAATTATCAACAGAAGAAGAATAATAAGCAGGCTGCTGGGACTGCAGCTGGAGAGGCCTTAACCTCACAGTTTGAGCTAGATTTTTTGCTGATCGCATGCTTGGTTTCAAGTATGACGGGATCAGTGTGGTTTCTTGACAGTGGTGCGTCTTTTCACATGACAGGAGATCGAGATTTGTTTACTGATCTGGATGAGAAAGATATTGGAGTGCACATCGAGATGGGCGATGATGGTAGATACAGTGCGACCAGTATCAGTACCATTTCCTTTGAGAGGGATTCTGGTAAACCCTTCAGATTGAAGGAATTGATGCATGTTCCAGGATTGAAGAAGAATCTTATCTCTGTGGCGATGTTGGAAGACAAGGGATATGATGTTGTCTTTAGCGAGGGAAAGGATTTCCTGCGCAGTAAGGCAACTGGTGAGACCTAGAGGAAAGGGGTTCGAGTTCAGAACCTTTATCGATTGCAGGTAGATGGCTACGCAGCAATGGCAGGCAATGTAGAAGGAGTGGTGAGCCAGGATGATGGCGAGTTGTGGCACCGAAGATTGGGCCACCTTCACCATGGAGCTTTGAAGATACTGCAGCAGATTTCTACTGGGCTTCCTAAAGGCACTCTTGCATAGTCAGATCAGTGCAAGGGGTGTACCTTAGGAAAATTTATGAAAGCCACCTTTCACGAGAAGGATATTCACGCCACGACAATCCTTGAGAGAATTCACACAGACGTGTGTGGACCTTTCTCAGTAGCTTCGACAGCAAAGCACAGGTATTATGTGATATTTGTTGATGATTTTTCTCGTAAGTGCTGGATCTTCTTCATCTTGAGAAAGAAAGAGTGAGACATACTCAAAGTTCTGTGAGTTCAAGGCGCTGGTGGAGAAAGAATCGGGGAAGCAAGTGAAGGCTCTTAGGAGTGACAATGGTGGTGAATTCATCTCTGGCGAATTCAAGGACTTTTGTAGCGCAGGATGAATTCGAAGAGAGCTCATAGCACCTTATAACCCACAGTAGAATGGGGTTGCTGAGCGGAAGAACAGAATGATCATGGGTGCTGCACGGGCGATGTTGAATGATCAGGGCCTACCCATTCACTTGTGGGCGGAGGCATGAAATACTGCAGTATATGTGCAGAACCGTTGTCCTCATAGGATACTTGGCATGAGTACACACGAGGAGGATTTTTCTAGTAAGAGGCATGATATTTCCCATTTGAGGATTTTTGGTTCACCTGTTTACATTCATGTGACGAAGGATGCCAGGAAGAAGCTGGAGCCGATTGCGGAGGTTGGGATATTTTTGGGGTACACTGATACACCCCACAACTATTTTGTGTATTTTCCAGACAGTCGCAAGACTGTTGTGCGACGGGATATAAAATTTCAGGAGGAGAAATCCATGAAGTGTTCACTTGAGAGGGAGCCACACTTGCATGCAGATGAGGAGCTATTAGTTCCTAAGGATGAGTCTCAGGATGTGGATCAGCCACAAGATGAGATTCATGGAGTGGAAGAAACCACTCATGCAGCGCCAACCATCAGAGGGCGCAAGTGCACTACAGAAGCTGAGCGACTGGCTCAAGATGCAGAGAAGGTTGTAGGACCACCTACAGCACAGCGCAGACAGAGACAGTCACCGGACCGGTACATTGGATACATGGCTCTTGTGAGCAAATGTGTCGTGACAGAGCCATCCTCTTTCGAGGAAGCTGTGGAGGACCCCGCATGGGTAGATGCCATGGTGGAAGAGTATGATTCGATTGTCAGAAGCAGTGCATGGGAGATTGTCCCAAGGCCGGAGGGGAAATCAGTGGTGGGTTCGAGCTGGATCTACAAGGTGAAGCAAGCAGCTGACGGGAGTGTGGAGAAGTACAGGGCAAGATTTTTTGCCGAGGGCTTCTCACAGATCGAGGGGATAGACTATGAAGAAACCTTTGCACCTGTCGTAAGGTATTCTTCCATATGAACCATCCTTGCTCTCTCAGCACAGATGGGTTGGCAGATTCATTAGATGGATGTGAAGATTGCATTCCTCAACGGAGTCATTGAGGAGGAGGTGTACATAGAGCAACCTGAAGGTTTAGATCTTCAGCATTGAGTCGCATGCGGGCTCAAAGAGAAGCGATGTATGGGTTGAAACAAGCACCTCGTGCTTGGTACACACGGATAGACGGTTATTTCACCGAGACTTGGATTCTCCGAAGTGAGGTGGATCTAACTATAGCAGTTGTGGTGGATGGTAAGTTGCTGATCATTGTACTTTATGTAGATGATTTGATTTTGATAGGTGATGAGCTGTTGATACTCTCATGCAAGGATGATCTTGCAAAGGAGTTTGAGATGAAGGACTTGGGCCTCCTTCATTATTTCTTGGGATTGGAAATTTGGAAGCGCAGTGGTGGATTGTTTATTTCTCAGGGTAAGTATGCCCAAGAGATACTGGAGAAGTTCAACATGCATGGCTGCAAGCCTGTTGATACTCCTCTTCCTGTTGGTTGGAGGAAGGAGGATACTACTTCGGCGAAGGTAGTGGATGCCACTGTTTATCGACAGTTGGTGGGGTCGCTTATGTATCTGTTCAATACACTACCCGATATATGCTATGCAGTTAACCAGCTTTCACAAGCTATGGTTAAGCCAACCAAGCTCTTCTGGAAGGTGGGGAAGCATGTATTGAGATATCACAGAGGCACATCGGGATATGGTTCATGGTATAGACAGGAGGATCAGTTGAGGCAGCATGGCTTCACGGATTGGTATCATCATATCAAATATTGTGTGCAGCGGAAGGTCATGTTACTCTCATACATTCCTACGGAGGATCAGGATGCTGATATCTTGACGAAGGCGCTCCCCAGGAGAAAATTCGAATACCACAGGGGCAAGATAGGGGTTGCAGATAATCCATATCTTGTTGAGAGGGAGTGTTGAGATTGCAACAAGATGATGAGCTTAGTGGAAAGGAGTCGCCTTCACTAAGTGGGCCCGCAGGCTATTTTTTGTGCAAAGTCCATTTTTAGACTATGTCTATTTTTAGACATATGGATCATGTTCTATGAGTTGCAGGATGCTATTTGTGGATGGTTGGTCAAGTCGGGAAAAAATAGATGGACTCCTATTTTTAGACATACTAGGCGGAATCTATTTTTAGATTGCCAATCTAAAAATAGGGATGTCAAATATTATTAGCTCTTAATAATATTTAGACTCTAAACATTATCTTATTCTCTTGGAGCACTTCAGTTTGATGTCTAGAAGTGGCACATGCAGCTGACAGAAAGAAATTATGCTTTTCCTAGGGTTTAAGGATAATTAGCTATCATGGAGACTTCAAAGTAGAAATCACGTACGCAGTTTGTGGAGTTTGATTGAGGAAGTTAGTGGAGTTGTATTCAGCTTAACTAATCTAAACATAGTTGAGCTAGATTCAAGTTAACTGAGTTAAACATAGTTGAGCTAGTTGTATCTAGTCTAACTGATTGATACACTAGTGAGAGTTGTGTGAATTAATTATTAATTAATTCACTAATTATAAACTCATTAATCAACTAAAGAATACATTAGTTAACTTCAGTGCATGGACAGTTTCAGTGGAGACCAGTGCAGGAATAGGTGGAAGAGCAGGTTAACTATCAGTTGTGACTATACTGTTGCTATTTTCAACACACAGATAGGTGAAGTAGTCAATGAGGATTGCGCAGTATAGGCCAGGTGGTTTATCTATTTAATGAAGCCATCCCATAGCTTGAAAACGCAATAGAGGCTGGCTATCAAGTGGCAAAAGATTGGAGCATGTGTTTTACTAGATCTAGCTTGATAGTGTGTAGCAATTGAGGGTGTGCATGAGAGCTTGTGAGGAGATTTTGTACTATGATTTTTACATGATCTCCATGACATATAATATACAGATAGTTGGGGTTTTCAGCTTTAAGCTTTCCCATTAAATACTGTGTTCATATGTGTGATTGTTTGTGGTTTTAATGTGTGCATGCAATTGATTTTATTTTCGCATGTGATGATCAATGGTAGAAGAGATTCTGTATTATGCATGAAGCTAAAATAGTGTGTGATCAGGAGAATCTCGGTGAATAATATCTCAGTTATTCAAATTTTCTACACCAACGCCTCCTTAGACACCAACTGAGCACACAATGGAATATTTGGAGCACACAAAGGAATCAAACCCCTCTCTTGGGTCACCATCCACAATGTACCAAGAGAGGGAAGGGAGGATTTGAAATCTCTGATATATGGCCACCATGAGAGGAATAATTTGTGAACACATTGTTATGCTGGCAAGAATTTCCCAAGCAATACCAGCAGTGCATGAGCCAAAGTTGAAGATAGAGGGGACTCAATTGTTGGCTATCCAACAAGTTCAGTCCAACACAGTAGAGAGAGAGGGAGACTACACCGAGGCAAGCTTTGGATAAAAACATCCTTGCATCGGGACCTAGAACCCATGGTCTAGGGGCCCTTTGGAAAGAGGGTAAAGTTTCATTCTTATTACTACCACCACTCAATAAGAGGGGCCTAGAACCACCGTTCATATTATTGTTGTCATTTGACTCTTTTCAGAACTCGTGTTTATTTGTTTTAGTTTTTTAGTTTAGTTTTAGTTTATATATGCATGCTATTTCTCTATCTAGTATGCTTATGATTCTAGCTTGTTCCACTAACTTGCTTGACTCCACTTCTTTTTCTTCCTGTTACCAATAACTTAAGTGGGTAGACCACACCCCTTAATTTGGTGTGATTTCATACATATGTGCACCAAACACACTCCAACAGATCCTATGAGGGATTTAACTACCTTAGATTGGTAGTGGGGCTCCTTTAAATAAGGGAAAACGAAGAACCTACTCATAATGCATAGGTAATGGTTCAAGAAGAAATACTCAATATCCATACCTAAGAAGAGGTTCTTCAAATAGAAAATTATAGAATTAAATTGATAGAATCAACTACTTATATATATCCCAATTTAACGTAAGATAATTCTATTTAAATATACCCTCTAGATGTGTGGGTAAAATCTAAGGAAAATATATGGGAGGAGATGATGAAAAATTATGAACAATCAGTTTTACCCATCCCAAAAAATCCCTAGGTTGTTATCAATGTTAGGGAGAAGTGGGAAGAGCACTTATAGGACCATAAAGCCAAATGGGATCATTGGAGGCACGATATGAATGAGGAATTATATCAATGTTTTAAGCTCCGTAGACAAGTGGGCTAGATGGAGATTTAAAATATTTAGCTTGGATTGTTTCTTTAATTTTCACTCGGTTGTAGGGAACCCTCTTTTATCTATAAAATGTACTTGAATTAGAAATATCCCATATTTCAAAGGAAGGATATAATTACTAATAAACCATATGATATTACTTCTCTTGAAACTTCTTAGAGGCATACTTTGAAAGTAAAAATGAGGAGTAGTACTTACTAGGTGAGCTATGCCAACATAAAAATTTGTTATACATGATCCAACTTGGAACCCTAACAACTTTGTTGGGAATGTAGAGCTAATAGTGTTTTTTCTTACCTAAATAACCATGCTAACTAATAAATTTATCACAAGGTGGTAGAGAATAAATTTAGCTATAATATATGGATTACATGATAGTATCATGGGTATAAGGATGTTCTTATTACACATTATATCTATGCGAAGTTCCAATGACATCCATAATGTATAGCCCAAAATAGATAATAATCAATTAATTACTACAAGATACAATTATAAATGTTGAAAATTACAATTGTACAATTTTTTACTCAATGATGGAATCATTCCATAGCAGACATCCACTAAAATGACCCCCTTTAATCCTAATATTCTTGCAATGGCACTTGAGAGAGTGCATCAATACATCAAATGCATGGAGAGCTATGGAAATTAGTATATAGGCCTCAATTTCCACTATCCTATGATCTATATACGACATCAAAGAGACAATAGCATGACCAAGAAGGATGATCTTTCCTATTGGATGGATATTAAGAAGAAAAAATTTTACTTTCATCCCATGAAGTAGATGAAGTTGACTACAATGTCAACAATCTCCATGTGATTCATGCCCTATTAGGTTGAGATTCATCGCTTGGTTTCGTAGGGACATACAAAAATTTGGGTTGGGGGAGATGATAAGTGCCCAAATTAGCATTTTTTTAGCACCCATTCAACACCTTTTTTAGTACTTTTTTTCCATTTTCATACAACCCCATCACCTATTTTGTTTAAACAAATACATTTTTTATGAAATTCTAATTATCTTCCATGTATGTTAATTTAATGTCCATTATTATGTATTATGAAGGAATTTATCATTTTATCATAACCTATGAGAACCCTTGATAATCACCTCAAATAGGTTCAATAAGGTACTCTTAAAGAAACAATAAAATAAATTTGCTAGAACACCCTCTCATGTTGTTGCAACACTTCCTTCTTGCAGCAACACCATTGTAACATAAAAATGCCTCATGTACCTCATTGCTACAACATGACCTAGGTGTAGGTGCTGCAAATTCCATTTCTATATTAGAAATAGGAAGTCAGTGCTACAACTCATGTTGTTGCAACATGACTAAATTTCTAGAGTTAAAACTCCAATGACGCAACTTAATAGATTTTAGTGTTGCAACATTAACAACATTTAGTACTACAACACATCTCTACAATATGTGAGTGAGATATTATAAAACCATTATTTTAATACAACAATCTAGTGATGTAGAACTAGTTCTAGAACACACCAAAATTCAATGCTACAACACATTGGAGGTTGATAATTGAAAATAACTACAACGACTCAAGGAATGCTAGTTCAATTCACTGCTAGTCAACATCCAATAACACATTTTCCATCAATAGATTATTGGTTGACCATTTTACCACCAAACAAAGAAAGTGAAAAAAGATAATTTTTTTCCAGGAAGGAAAGGCTCACCACAACACAAACTTAACTTAAATACTACCTCTCACACCATATAAATGAGTCAACATGTGTCTAGTCTTTTTTATCTTTTGCAGGAATTTTTGTAAACAAGAAGGAAAAACCTGAGAATATGAGGATCCTCATGGTTGTGCTTTTATATTTGAATCAAATTAATATTATAAGCATTGTAATGAAAACACCTTGCTCTACTTATACTGAGGGCAGGGACAAATTAAGTGTATTTGAATTAAAAAAAAAAAATTGTTTTGTTCCATTTCTAATCTACTTTGCATGGATTGTGTGCTACTAAATTAGGTGCCCTAGTTCTTCCATAAGCAATGCTAACCTAAGAAGGTAAGGGCCCCTCCTGATTCAGGTAGTAACTATAACCATATAGATTACTTTCTATTTTCATTTATATTTAGGTTAAATAATACTTACTTTATTTCTTTATACTACTACAACTCACTAATATTATAAGTAACTCTATTTTTGTTGCAACTCAGTAATATAATAAATAACATTATTTCTTCATGTATTTGCAATTCATTGATTTCATGATTAACTATATTGCTTAATGCTGCTACAACGCATAAATTTCATAAGTAATTTTCTCTCTTTCTAAGGATTGTGTTTCAGTTTCTTTCCTCTCCAAATTTATAGTTTTGTCTTTAACATATCTTTTTGGATTCAATTATTTATATTACAATATATCAAAAATCTACCATTTCATATGAATCTTCTTTCCATGGATTAGGATCACTAAATACCTTAGCCAAGTCACCATTTTACTTATTTTATGATTTATTTATGTTTGTGTCATTTACGTTTTGCGTGTGTAGATTGTTATACCTATTTTTGGAGTTACAAAATTAATTTTTCTCAACCCACTAGGTAGAAGTTTGTTATTTCCTTTCTTGCAAAATTATAGTAGTTATTTTAACTTTAATGGGGGTTAGAATGTCAAGCTTCCTAATACCACTAGGTAGAAGTGTGTTATTTCAATTATCCAAGTGTGACCTTTAATTACCTGTAATAGTGGTTTTTTTCCTCGGTGACTTGTGAAAGAACATTAATATAATGCACTTAAACACTTATCTAGGATAATATAACCTGATCAACATTTAACAAAGTTGTACTAGCATATACAGTTTACCCAATTCACAAGTTTCATATGTACACCATATTGATAATTAAATGTACAATTTCTCATTTATTAGCTACAGAATTAGGAGCTAGTTGAATAACTCCTTAGGAGAAAATATTTGGTGGTCTTCAAAGAAGACACAAAAGTGGATTCGATTAAGCAAGGTGAAACTTATCTAATCCCTTTAAGGAGGGTCCTTCTTACTCCTTTCGTTGGTTCTATCTCTCATCCAAGTAATTAAATTCACAATATTTTTCAATGGTGAAAGGCTTGGCAAGTTTATATGCATTTTCTTCAGAGTTAGGAGATATGTTAAAAGACATTTGGTGGCATTAAACTTATCAAATGTTATTGGAAAAAATATCACACTAACAGGGGGCCAATGAATCAGCGTGATAGCAAATTTACCATGTCACAACTTTGCATCAATGAAAAATAATGTAAAAATGATCCATAACCATTTTCATCATATCAGTAAATACAACAATGCATCATGAAGTTATCATCGCATCGACAATACATCAAGAATCCATCACATCAACAAAAGGAGACATGATTTTACATGGAAACCCATATGGGAGAGAAGCATAATTTTTTCTTATTTTTCTTCATTTCATTACATATATTTGTAGGAATTGGCTTGTTGGAGGCACCAACCCTAAGATATGCAAGTTTCTACTTGCAATAGAATAGAACCTAATTGAGGCAACAACCTCAAAGATGAGGAATATTTGACTTACTCTAGGATCCAACCTAATTGAGGCACCAACCTCAGTGATATGTAAGCTGCAACTTGATATAGGTTCCAACCTAATTTAGGCACCAACCTCATTGGAGGCACCCACCTCCTTATCCAATTATATGTCAAGCACTTTTCAAAATATCTCAAACAAGATCCACCTTGCCTTCAACAACATAAATATTCAAATTAAATAACCTGATGATCTAATATTATTTTAAACCATACTTCATACATTTTCCAAACTCTATTCCAACTCACTTATAAAAAAGGTCACATAAAACTCATCTTGAAACCTATATCTGCCATATCTTCACCATCATTGCAACCTGCTCAAACTCCTCTCAATCATATATTAGAGACTTTGTTCATCAAAAATATTCCAATAAGACTTGTAATGTCGTCAAAACTGTTAATTTCTAAGACGTAATTACCATGCTTATTCTAGAATCTAATTTGGACATGAAATGAGTCCAAATCCCCCAAAAATCATTTAAAATAAAAACCAAATTAATTATTCTTGATAATTCCCCTTTCATGGCGTGTTCTATACAATATGCACTTTTTGACGGAAAAACTACAAAATTTCTATTTCTTTCCTTCCAATAGTTCAACAAAATTAGTATTGGTGACAAGAATAAAAAAATAATTTATAACTTGAAAACCAACGGGGCTTTAGCCGAGATCTCGACCATCACAACACATACCCAAAACCAATAGGTCTAGGCTATGTTACATGGCATACCATGCTATGAAATTTTATTCATTTTGTTTAAAAAAAAATCCATGGGGAGAGCATTGGGACTCGACTCGTGGTTGATCCAAAACAAAAATTCAGTGATGTGTGTGTGTGTGTGTGTGTGTGTGCGCGCGCGCGCGCATGTGTGTGTCATATAGTTGTAAACCAGGATATGCCATCCACCTTCAAAGATATTCCCTTTGGTATTGGGCCATAGATAATACAAACAGAGCATGCCTTTCACCTTAGAAGTGGACAATACAAACAAAGTGTGCCTTTGGCTTGGCCATAGATAATACAAACAAAGAAATATTTCAATATTTTACTACAGATAATAAATATAGAGGGAGCCTATAGGATTGCGCCATAAAAAATACAAACAGAGTATGCTTTCGGGATTTGATTATAGACATTACACATAGAGTGATCATACAGGCTTGAGTTGTAAACAATATAAATAGAGTGAGGCCTCTGAGATTTGACCAACACCACATTGTAATAAGAAAATTATGATTCCCCTAGGGAAACACTATAACAATACTAAAATTTCCTCTCAAGCTCAACACTAGCCAATATTGTGATAAAAATAATGATGCCTCTCGGGAAATCCTGGAGAATACTATGACAAAAATTACAATGCCTCTCGGCCTCTACCACTTCCCCTCAAGAAACACTAGATAATACTATGAAAAAACCACAATGCCTTTTGGGCTCTACAAGGACCAACACCCCTCAAGAAATATTGACCAATACTGTGAAAAAATAAAAAATGCCTCTCAGGCTTTTTAAGGAGTGACACCTCGAAGGAAACAATAGCCAATACTATGAAAAAAACAACCATAACTCATGGGATCTACAAGGATTGATGTTACACTAAGCTCGACACTACTACTACAAGAAACAATAATTCCCCTTTGAGCTCATACTTATATCAATATCAATTAACCATCAATCAATCCTACACATAACCAGTTAACCACAAAACATCACTTTACTCCAAATTGGTTATGCTCTTCGTACATTTATTGTGTGTGAATTGTACTTCTTATGGAGTGTGATTATATGTATTTATATTCAACCATGTGGAGCCATGGACTAGAGGGGCGACCATAAAACCTAGGGTTTTACCTTTTTCCATAGCTGACCTTTAGCACTTGATATTTTACCCCACACGACCAAGCCATGATACCTATTCCCCATGGGTCCATGTTTATTTTCATGATGATTTCAACATGAAATCATCATGCGATGTGACAACCTATAATGGGTGCCATGTGTCACCCATATTTGACCACATTAATAATCAAAATGCTCCAATTCCACCAACCATGTGGAAGTTCCTAATGGCACCACATAACCATGATGACATCACATGCTGGCATCATATGCTCTGCCCTATCTACCTCTACCATGTGTCATGTGAGGAATGGGCCACGATTTATGTTAAACATCCTTCAAGTTCGCTCATTTATGTCATTCAAATATGTGATCAAACATTGAATCCATATGATCCGGGGATGATGCATGACCTTTAGTCATCTTAAAATGCATGCAGTTTTCCTTTATATCCACCATGGACTTGATCACCAAGCCATATATCCATTTGAGAGTTGTTCATTGTTTAACATATTAAGATTTGGGGGGTTTTCCCTATATTTTTGGGCCCTCAACAAATGTTGATTTTCAAAATTACATAACTTCTCATTCAGAGAGATTTTCTTAGAGTGCTATATATCATTGGAAAGGTATCAAAAATAACTACACAAAAATTATTTTTGTATAATTATAAGGACATCATAACCTTGTCAAAAATTCAATAAACACCAAGATTCCTTTGACTTGACCTGCTGAGGGTATGTAAGATATCTAGCTATCAAACTACTTTCTTTAAGGCAGGAACATAATGTTGTTATCTTGGACATCCCCTTTCAAATCAATGACACTTTTTTTCATCAATGACATCATTCTATGCAACAATAACTCTCTTTGTCATTTATGGAAACACCACCAAACATTGATGGTCATTTATATCAATAAGACAATATTTTACATGCATCAAAATCCCCCGATTATAATGTTGAGGAATCCGCCTATCATACTGCAAAGAAACCTCCTTCTTTCTTCCTTCCTTATATCAATGCCTAAATTCTCCTATATCAATGTATGCATTATTCCCCCCTTTGAAATCAATATAAAAGGTTCATGGTTTTCTATCAAAACTTACATAATCATGTGTAAACCTAAACCTTTAGAGTTTTATCTTCTTTTTTGTACCACATTTGTCTAATTCTTTATTCTCCAAGTGGCCATTAAAAATATTTTTTTTTAATTGATAAAGTCTCCCCCTATCCATACTACGAATGCTACTCCAACTATTCTTGCATGTTCTTATGAACCTAACAGAGTCTCCCCCTCATAACATGATGCTTCCTTGTAGCCCTAACAAAGTCTCCCCCTAAGATTATATTGTTTTTCTATGGATCTAGTAGTGTCTCCCCCTAAATCCATGATTCCTTTACATGTCTACCACTACTCAGTAATTGCGCCTAAGATCAATGATTTTGTTTGTTAGTTCTCACAAACTATTCCTAAACTATCCTATGGACCTCATAAAATACTCCCTTAAATCATGTCGC